>JAHHUM010002314.1:0-435000 GCA_036173005.1 Crenichthys baileyi
GTTTTTACACGGGGAAAAATTATTGCTTAAAAATGTGTTTTAAAAATTTAAAAAGAAGCTTGTTTATGTATTTCTCACATCCACTGACAAGGAGCACTTTGCTACAGTACCTGATAGAGAAAAGAAATCTTCAAGACATTACTATCTTGTAATCCCCACACCCTTCTTACAGCCCGCTCTCTCCTTACTTTCCTCTTTAAGACATTTAGGACCAGAGGGGACAAGAAGGGTATTTGTGTGTTGTAAAGCATGGCAAGAAGAGGGGAAGTGTTGATATTAAATTAAAGAACACAAGGTTATCTAGTTCCTGCACATGGTTAGGCTGCCCTGGGCCGAGGGTAATCTTCTAATAGTGTTCACAACGGATGACATTATTAAGGAACTGGGCCGATGTGTCAGGGCTTTCTCTCTCCCTGTCTCTCTGGCTCTTTCTTCCTCTTTTTTTTAGAGGCACAGAGCAAAACAGGAAAGAGCAAGAGAAATGTTGAAAAAGGGACACAGGCTGAAGAACTTTATAGGGAGATGGGAGATAAAGAACCAGCGAAACAGAGCAACAATCAAGCGTACAAGGAAATAAAGTTTAAACACTCATTTAATCCATCCATCTGTCCAGCCATCCATCTTGATTGGTTTATTAAGATAACATTTCTAGTATGGAAACCCATGCTTTAAGGGCCAGGGCTATTTTGGCAACACACTATTAGACAGGTGGTCATAATGTTATGCCACTGGCTTTGAGAAATGACATTATCAGGTCTGGTCATTTGGCCACTTCACCTTTTTGTATATTTTGTTTTGTTTGTTTCCTCCACAGCTTTTTTGGGTATGAAATGGTGCTGTCTACCTCGGAAAACATTTAATGCTAACAATAATTCAATTTGTGCCAACAAAGTGGAACATTTTGTACCTGATTTGACAACTAATAATTTAAAGTAATTAGTTATAATCTACCAACTGTCTACTGTAAAGAAATTTGATTTTATGACTCCAAGAAAATAAAATCTTCCTGCAGCAGGAGACATCGTGGTTCGATCAGCGGTCCTAATCTGTCATATTTTGTTAAAGTCAACTTGTCCAAATGAAGATTAGGATTAAAATGGGAATAGAATGTAATAAAAGTTTTCAAAAATAATAATATACTATTGATTTAAATTATATGTGAGATCTAAACATTTTTCTGATGCTAATATTTTAGGAAACTCTTTATCTACAACTAAAATTAAACTGATACTTTATGGTTTAAGCTACTGAATTGAGGTAGAAAGGGATGAAACGGCAATGAGTTGAACAAAATAAGAAACAATATAAGTATTGTCCATGTTTGTATAATCATTAGAGGTAATATTTAGTTCTTGGAGAATTTGTTTCATCTGCAGTGAGAAGTTATGTTATCTTAGAAGCAACACAATAAACTTAGTTGTGACATATCGTACCAGCCACACACACTATCCAGTGCAGCAATCAGTGTCAAGCAGAGGGCTCTATTCACTGCCCATCAGGTAACATGGAAAACAACAAACACAGACACAGAAAGCTGCTTTAAGCCACACAAAGAGAGCTAAAACTCTGCAAAAGAATTCATCGGAAAAAAGGCTTTCTCATTTTCTTTACCGCTCAAGTCCACCTTTCTCCTTTAGCATAGGTAGCATCCTTTAGCACATCGACTCAAGTTCACACTGAGATACAGAAACTTTCAAGTGCAGACAAATGCTCAAACTCACACTTAAATCTCACAATGCAGAGAATTACTTTTGTGGACAGAATCAGATTGCACTCTACAGCTCTCTTTATCTAAAGTAGCTCAAAAATCATTTTAAAATGGGAACTGTTGCCCTTTAATAATGCTTACAGATTTGACTAAGAACTCTTTGGCATTTCAAAATCCCTATTGAGCTGTTCAGGATAAATGAATCGATTTTTTACTTTAACAAATGGCAGACCTCTATTTAGCAGCTTCCTATCCTGCACAGCGACTAACCTCTCAGAGCATAAGCATTTCTCTGAAGCGCCACGTTTGACGTCGACGTCATGGGGCGAGCAGGTACTTCTTATTACATCTTGCCATCGGAGGAAGTGCATTTGTGTGTAGGTGAAGTTCCAAAAGTGAACATCTTGCTCAGATCTGAAGACAGTAGGTCTCTTCCCAAGCAGGCGGCCAGGAAGGAGGAAGTGATTGATGGCTAACGAGGGCTGAGCGAGGAGCCGAGGCCAAACGCACAGCGCTCTGCCTACTGCGGCTTTACCGCATGATGGATGATGTACTGAGAAACACTGCCCACACACATACACACCATACTGTTTTAAATGTGTGTGTGGGGGGGTCAGGGGGTGCATCCTTCCTTGTTTAATTTGACTGAAAGTATCACTGTAAGACATTTATACTACTATCAAGCCAAATCACTTCCAAAGAAAGCTGTGGTATAACTCACAGCTGGAAATCACAGTCCATCAGTCACCTTGAACCTAACTGTCTTCCTGCTTATTGGATCGCTCCCACACCTTCCAAATATCCCACAAACTTTTCCTATAGTCACAGCATGAAGCCTCGTTTAAACTCCACAGCATATGGATAGCTGAGAAACTGTGCTTTACCCTCTAAGGCTGATCATTTGATCAGTGATGACTTGACCTTAATGGAGTATAATAACCTTGACTAATCGGTTGAAGTTTTCAAGGAAACAAAATTATTTGAGAAATATATATTTTTTGTAATGTATTTGCCATAAATACATTATAAGTTAATTATAAATAAATGCATTTTTCTTTGGCACTATGCAGCATGGTGACCAAGAGCAAGGCTCCTTTGTTTGCAAATACAGCAGAAGCCGATGTATGAAACTGCAAAGCAAATATTTGTTGAGGTAATTTAAGGAACAAAATGCATAAACACATTCCCACAGCATGATACGGCCACCAACATCATGTTTTTTTGTGGACACATAGCATTATTCTTGTTAACCAAGGCATCATATTTTAGTCTCATCTTACCAAGGCACCTTGTCCCACATGGTTGCTGAGTGTTTTACATGACATCTGGTAAACTGCAATCAAGACATTCTTCCAGCAATGGCTTTCTTCTCGCCACTTTTCCATAAAGGTCAGATCTGTTGAGTGCATGGTTAAGTGCTGTCCTGCTGACAGATTCTCCCACCTGAGCTGTGGATCTCTGCAGCGCCTCCAATAATGCAATTTGTTCCCTAATGTCCTCCAACAAACAAAACTATTTACCATTTTCCATCAACGTCACGATCATGTGCTACTTTGCATTACATTGTCACATAAAAATACCAATAAAATACAATGAAGTTTGTTGTTATGACATGGCAAAATGCCAAAAATGCATCTGAATACTTTTGCAAAGTACTGTATGTCCCTATCAAAGTGTCTAGCCAGTGACTGTGTTTTGAGTTTGTGTTTTTGTTCATTTCTCCTGGTCTGGTCCTTAGTTTACCCTTAGTTCTGTGTTTTTGGTTTCACTCCCTCTGTCTCCCTGCAGTCTGACCCACACCTGTTCCTAGTTCACCTGATTACCTGCTCCCTCTATTCGTTCATCCTGCTTTCCCTGTTTGTATTTAAGCTCTTTAGTTTCCATCGTTCCTCGCTGGTTCCTTGTGTTAGTCCAGTCTTCCTTGTCATTCTGTCGTGTCTGGTACTATGACCTGTATCCTACCCTGATGTCTGGTGATCAGTATTCTGGTCTGGTTGGAGCATGTCATACTCCTGGTCTCCTAGTCCGAGTACTGTGAGTGAGAGGAATTAAAACTTAACTTACTTTTATTCGTCTGGCTCCTGGCGTCCTTCTCTGCACTTTGGTCCTACCACAAACCAGCAAACATGACAGAAGGAATCAGCCCTATTGACTAAGCGAGGGGGTTACAGAAGGAGTTTAAAAAAGGTAAAGTAACTGCAAGACTGTTTTCGCACCTCCTAACTTCTACCAGTTCTCCATGGCGGAGATTTGAGGCTGTAAATAGACTGAAGGACTGGTTGGAGGAATAGGGCAGCCTTTTCTCCCAGGATCCTCTGATCCACGATACCATCAAAAGAGAGCCTCAGAAAGCTCTGGAAGAGATTGTCGTTTCCATGCGGAGGCTTCCTGCTCCCTCCTCTACTACTCTCTCCACTGAGGGTCGGCACGACGTTTCGGCTCATGGCTTCGTTCCTGTTAAGTCATTGTCGCTGCTGCCGGCTCCCGATCCTGTTCTGGAGGGGTTCAGGGATGAACCGCCTTCACTCCCTGACCCAGATCCTATTCCCGGTCCTGTTCCGGTGGGGTCCGTGGACGAACAGCCTTCACATTCTGTTCCTGTCCGTGAGGGGTTCGAAGACGAACTGCCTTCAGTTCCTGTTCCCGTTTCTGGTCTTGTTCTGGAGGGGTCCGAAGACGAACCGCCATCACTTCCTGCTTCTGCCTGTAAGGGGTTCAGGGACGGAACTACCTCCACTTCCGGTTTCTGTGTCGGAGGAGTTTGAGAGCAAGCTGCCCCCACTCCCAAATCCGGATCCTGTTCCTGGTCCTGTCCTGGAGGGCTCCGTTCCGGAGAAGTTCGTGGATGAGCTGCCTCCACTTCCTGTTCCTGTTCTGGAGGAGTTCGAGGACGAGCTGCCTCCACTTCCTGCTCCTGTTCTGGAGGAGCTTGAGGATGAGCTGCCTCCACTCCCTGTTGCTGTTCTGAAGGAGCTTGAGGATGAGCTGCCTCCACTCCCTGTTGCTGTTCTGGAGGAGCTCCAGAACGAGCTGCCTCCACTCCCTGTTGCTGTTCTGGAGGAGTTTGAGGATGAGCTGCCTCCACTTCCTGTTCGACGCACTTCCTCCATCTGCTGTGCCTCAGTGGCTCTGCCACAGATCTCCACAGCCCTGCCACAGGTCTACAGGGCTCAGCCGCAGATCTTCACAGCCTCGCCAAGGGTCCCAGCGGTTTCTGCACCTCTCTCCAGGGATCCACCGTGGTTCCGGGTCTCCAGAGCTCCACCGCCGGCTTCCTCATGGCCGTCCTCCAGACTGCCTGCTCCGAGGGTCTTCTACACGACTGGGCCGGCCTCCAGACAAGATTGGTCGGAAGTGTTTCTGGTCCCGCCGTCGTCCTTCTGGACTCTGGGTCTTCACGGGATGTCCTTCCAGTCGTCCTCCTGAACTCTGTTTTTGTTTTGGTTCTCGCCCTGTTGGGTTGTTCTTTGTTTTACCTCTTTTCTCTGTACTTCGGTCCTACCACAAAACAGAAATCATGACACAAAGTCTCTCTTTTAAATTGTTTATGTTTGTTTGCTGTGTGGTAGGGTTCTGGGGCATGTGTTCGATATCTGTGTCCTGGTTGGGGGTGGCCCTGTGGGGAAATTCATGTTAGGGTTCTTGGGGGTGGCAGGCTCATGGGGTTGAGATCGGAATTCACTGAGGGGTTGGGACTGTTTCGTCCTGGGACAGCTCTGTTTGCCTGGCTCGTTTGGACCATGTGGACCCCTCTTTTGTTCGTGGCCCTCTCTCCGAATGGGGACAGGGGTTGTTGAAGCTTAGGGTTTTGAGCGGGGGGTCGGGGTCGGGGTCTGGGCCGGGGTCGTTTGGGTTCAGGCAGTGCCAGCACTAGTCTGGTCTGGTGCCGGGGCAGTCTGCCTGTCTCCACCCCGGAAGGAATGGGAACCACCTCCTGGGTCCGGGGGCCGGTTGCCCCTCTGGGGTATCGATACCTAGACTGTGTATGATTGTGTATGTGTACGAGTGAGTGTACGACGTCCATTGTTGTGTCTTAACGTTGGATGTGATTGTGTTTATGTGACACTGGATTCAGGTATAAACAGATACAAATATGTTCTGTATTAAGCTGCAGTCGCCACTAAATACATCTTGCATTCGTTAGTACCGTGGACTTCTCAGTAACATTGCTGTTGTTATATTTTTGCCTTTCTGCAGGTGTAGAAGCAGTTTTTCTCTCCTCAATTCTTTTCTCCTTCTCTCCCTATTTCTTTTTTGCCCAACCATTGCAATTTTTATAATCCCAAAGCAGTTCCCAATAGTTCCTAAAGTTTTTTGTTTTTTTTATCAATATCAAGCGGAGCATTAGAGCGTTAGCTCTGTAAAGTAAATCTGTTGGGCTTATTCTTGGCACTCAGACAACAATTCTGAGTGCTACTCTGCCGGAAAGGACATGTAAAAAAAAAAATAAATAAAAAATGTTTATGTTTTTCAAATCCTTCTTCGTCTTTTCAACTGATATCCATCGGTGGGGTTCAATGAGCATCAAATAACAGTGTCTGTGCTCAGAATTGTAACTTATTGAAATTTATCCGTGATGCAACATCATATATTAGATATGTCATCTGAACAGACCAGGAGAAACCATAAGCACCCAGAGACCACCAGAGGAAATTTATGGCTTGTTTTTGACCAGCCTTTATATCACCTGGCCCTACTTCCATCCTCTCATTGCTGGTGCATTGTCTCCCTGCCCCCTCTTCCACAGCAGCCCCCCTTCCCAGCTGTTATGCACCTGGATGCTGGCATGGAAAAGAGACAAAGACACAGGCCATCCATCTCCTTGAGCGAGCACATGTGGACTAAAGGTGTGTGCTGGGGGTTCCTGGAGCTTCAACTGAAGACATGTGGAGTTGGGATGTGGATGAAACTAACTGACAGGGCTTTAGTTTGGTGTTGTTTGATGGTCACATTACATTTATTGGTGGTCCTTAATCCAAATGATATGTCATGTTCCTCTAAATATGAGCAATCTGCTGAAACAGAAGGATAATCCTAAAAAAGGATTCAATCCTACCATCAGTCCAAAAGGGGGGAGGGCTGACGTGAACAAAAGATGGAGATAAATTGATTCAAATATTAACCCAGCATAGCAAATGCTGTATGCTGGTGAATAAATCTTTATTGACCAGTGCCTTTTTTATGTCTTAAATTCAATAATCTTGTTAGAGAGCTCTGAAATTTCTAGCCACCAAAGGACTGCTTCACAGAGAATTGCAACCTAGCTTTTAAAAAGAACTGAGTTTGGAAGCTGTATAAATGTGAAATCCAATAACATGCATACATTTCAAACCCTTATGCTATTCAAAAATACAAGTTGACAAATTTAGAAGTTGACAAAGCACAGCTTTTTTGTGTGCTCTCTCTTAACCTGACACTAACGCAATGTTTAAACATTTCAACATGTTTTCATCACCTCTTCATTTATTAGCTAGTTAGGGTCAAAAGTAGCAAACTGCTGTAGTAAACGCAAGAGCTACTAGTATAGCACCTCACAAATCTGGCTTTTATGGAAGAAAGGCAAGAAAAAAGTCATTGTTAAAAGAAAGCCACAAGAAATCCCTTTGGCAGTTTTTCACAAGCCATGTAGGGGACACAGCAAAAACGAATGAAGGTGCTCTGGTCAGATGAGATCAAATTAGAATGTTTTAGCCCACATGCAAAACGATAAACCTGCACATCACCCTGAACACACCGTGCTTGGTGTAAAAAATTGGCAGTGGTTGCATCATGTTGTGGGATAGTTTCCTTTAGTTGAGGTCTTGCCAATCTCAGTAAGACAATGCCGAACGCGAGTCAGTAAGTAAGACCTCCCTGGGTCAAAAGCCACAAAGTGCTTCACAAAAAAAAAGCATTTTCTCTCCTTTTTAGTCAGGAAGACAAAATGTCATTGATTTCTAAAGAGAATTTATGTATGGGATTTGTCAAAAAGCATTTCAAATAAATGCATCATCTGATTTCCTTTGTTAAAACCATTAAAATAATGTTTTATAAGTTAAAACTTTTAAATTCAATATAGACTCCTACATAAGTAAATTCAGTATTTGTGCATGAACGCTGGAGTTCACATTTCTGAGATCTTCGAACTGAAAGATGCTGTTTTTTACATGAGGAAGGTCAAGAGAACTTAACTAACCACGACATCCACTGAGAGCACCTTGAACAAACCTGGAGAAAGAGCTGCAGCATTTCCCCTGTCTGCTGTGTCCGTGTGTGTTGACAACAGAGACCTACCAGTTTTGTTGGGAGCTATATTGGTTATTTTGGTCTGCGCATCTTACTTCGCTCTAAAGTTGACTATGCTGCCTTCAGCTGTGCTTTATAGATGAGGATATTAACTGGAGGCTTAAGCTCTAGGTCTTAAAACTATGAGGTTACACTGAGAAGTTTTTTGCAAACTATTTTTGTTGTTCATAGAGAAAGAGAGATAGCGTAAAAACAGAGATGGAGCCTCAAACTCCTCTCCAACCAGGTAAGTAACTGAAAGAACAACAGAGATGTGTTTAATTTAATAAATTTAAGATTTTGTCAGGCAATGTTCTTAAACAGAACTGAGAGTTTACTAAACAGGAACATTATAGTGGGTTCACTCCGTAACCGGCAAAATTACAAATAGGGAACCATCATTTTCTGTCCGGGTCTGGGAAACTTTTTGCCTGCTGCTTACTGTGCTTACTCACCAGATGGCGCCGGAGCTCCTTGTGGAGGTGTGCAACAGGTGTCGCTCATCATTAATCAGATCCTGAGGTTTAAAAGGAGCGAGCACTTCGTTGGTTATGTGTTTGCCAATAGTGGTAACTTACTGGCCAAGTTAAGCTTGCTTGAAACTCTGAGTTTCTCCCAAGAACTTACCTTTTGTGTGTACTCTTCCTCAGGTCTTCCTGACATCCTGGCTCCAGTCTCGGTGTCGTTCCTCTGGCAAGATCCCAAGTATTCCTGACTTCAAGCTCCCTCGCTTACTAAGCTCCAGCTGGTTGACTCCAAGCTCCAAACCTCCAAACAACCTGCAAGCAAACCTAGTCCACCCTCCAACGTGAGTACAGAATCCACCACCAAGTGCACTCACCTCACTCTGGTGTCGTTTATCCTGGAAAGCCAATCCAAGCTTGTGTTCCTCCAAACCATTCATCTGAGGATTTCAAGTCCTACCTGCACAACAGACATCCACCAACCTCCCATGCTCCGCTTCATCTTTCCCCCCCTCTGAAGACTTCCTTCAACTCCCCTCCGTAAGCAAACAAGATCTTCAAACTTCTAAACTCACCACTAAACCCCTTATCCACTTACCTGTTCTCCCTCTCCATACAGCTGGTGTGCTTCCAGTCCCGGTTCTGTTACCTGAAGTTATCTGTTAAAGGAAATTAAACTGTTAAACCTTTTCCTGTCTCCTGAGTGTTATCTGCATGTGGGTCAAAGCAGTTCAATTTACCACGACATTTTCCTTAGTTTATGGCTAAAGAATTATCAAGAAAATGTGCAACGAGGGAGTGCTGCTGTCCACGACAACCTCAGCTTTCACTATTTGTCAGTTTTGCACTATTAATGCAGGCTTTCGACTGTGCAATAGGAGTTTAAGGGGAAAAAAATACTAATGCCAAATCCCATTTGCTCTGACTTGACAGTAATGAACTGATTAAACGGTTACAAATGTGGTCTAAATGGAGTGCTTTCCATTTGAAATTAGTCTTCTTTTCTGGGATGAAGGGATTAATGTCTGTGAATAAGAACAGCTGTTTTGGGAATCCAGCTATCATAACATACAGTTTATGTGAGCAGAGTGAACTTGCATAAGGTTGAGCATATTTAAGTCTTTTACCTGACTTCATTAAAAAAATTAATTCTGATGCTACAAGGAGGTTACTTTTAAAGTGTGTATCACATGGCAAACACACTTGTCAAACTCTGTACATAAGTGCACATTTCAGTGATTGCATGCTGTTAAATTAATCTTAAGTGAGATATTTTACTCATGTTTGAGCTGATTGTCTTAAATGTTCAAAAATCCTGAACACAAAAGGTAGTAAAATAGGTTATAGTTGTAAAGACAGGGCTGAATTCAGCCACAATTTGTAGGAAGATGGACAGAGTCCCTTAATTTTAGTAAAACGTCTCAGCAGATGTATAAATAAGTCCTAGCATTGACATTTGTTAAATGCAAAAAGATGTTTCATATTAAATGTTACGCTTCTTAAACATCGCAAAGCTGATTGGCAGAGTGAGAATGGTGAAATATACATGTTCTCTCCCATGGCGCACAAAGTCAATTATTTCGAGAGTGAAGGAAGATGGATAAAGATTGTCTCGGGCTAGCTGTCAGGGGACCAGGAAAGGTTGCAACATTCTCCTATATCTGCGTGAAACGTCTCGGAACAGAAATGGCAGCTCCCTGGTGGATTTGAATCCAGACACAAGCAGCATACTAATAAACAAACTGCACAGACACCTATTGGAGGAATACGCTCTGGCAAACAGCATTGTTGATGCAATAAAATAGAAAAATTTTTCTTTTGGTGTAATAGGTTGGGTGCTAGGTATCTGATGAAGCTTCTGCATCACACAAGGTTCCTAAAATATTAAATGTTATCAAAATGTTTGGAAAAGAAAACAGTCTGAAAATTCAACTCACTGTTGTCCAATACCTCTAAAACATTACCCAGTCAGTTTTTCAATTCGCTTTGCTAATTTGTTGTAAATGCTTGTCCATGTAGCTCTGAACATATCACTTATTTTATAAAGACTTTGTGCGCTAGTTACCCCTATTCGCAGTATTTAGACAGATGACGTGAATAAGAGGTTAGAAGAAATGCAGCAAAAATGCAGCAAAACTCCCAAGGTCTAGGATCTGTGCAACCAGTTGGTCCCACTATGCCTGCACATGAAACATAATCAAAGGTCTGTTTTTATTAGTAACATGAAGAACAAGGCGCGTTGTCGCAACTGAATAGAGGAACATTTACAACGCTGCACCTGATTTAGTTATGCACCACCTCTTCATTAATTCCTCTGCTCTGTTTATGCACTTTGACTTTAACGTATATAACAGTTTTGTTAGGATTTGTTTTACTGCAGTATAAATGCTGCGGGGACAGGTCACATAATTGAGGCAGAATATGATGTTTATGAATGGCGAACATTAATTAGGAATAAAAACTGATTTTTATCAGTTTAACTCATGAAGACGTTCATTACCCTCCCCTCCTCACCACTTGCTTCAGCCTCTGCATCCATACTAGCATCTACCATGGCTTGCGGATCGTCGCGGTCATATTGTGGCTTAATCATACAAGACTGAACTCTCTGCAGCTGGGACGCTCCGTCTGGGACAAAATCCATCTGCCTGGATGAAAACACTCCAGAATCCATGTTGGAATTCATCCAAAGCTGTATGTCTAACATTGCATAGATTTAAGCCAACAAATCACACAGGTGCTTTATAAAAACTTTGTATTTTGGTATATTTTTGGATTCTGTAAGGGTTTTTTTAAATACAATTTTTACAGTTTACAAGGAAATACACCTCTGGCCATTTACTTCAAAACAAGTCATTACTGAAAATCTTATTGGGCAAACAATAATGGCAGACAATTATGGCAGACAACATAATTCAAAGACCAAGAAGAAAATAGTACTTTATCTTTTCAAGGAACGACTCAAAATCTCAGAGACAAGTAAAACCTAACTAAAGAGTATGCTTCCAAAAAACAATTGCCGGAAATACACTTTTTAAAGTTCACTTCTTTCATGGTTTTATCTTCATTTCAGATCACATCAGTCCACTTCAACTTTGCCCCACATGGAGCAATAACTGGACCTCCATGAAACTTTTCCTTCCAACCTTTTTCTTCTCTTCTCTGTAAGTATTTATGATCTCATCTACTGAATAGAGGTCTTGCATTTATCAATCCAGCATACAATGTTGCATTTATCTTATGTTCATCACCTCACCTAAACAGGACAGGTCCAGACTGCAACGAATAATCAGGACTGCAGAGAGAATCATCAGGGCTGACCTTCCCTCCATCCAGGACTTATACAGGTCTAGGGTCAGGAAAAGAGCTGTTAAAATCTCTGCAGATCCCACACACCCTGCACATAAACTGTTTAGAGTTCTGCCTTCAGGCCGACGCTACAGAGCGCTGTTCACAAAAACCAGCCGCCACAGAGACAGTTTCTTCCCCCAGGCTGTTTCTCTGTTGAACATTCAATAAAATACAAAACAACAGCATACAGATGTTGCAAATGCACCTTTTTATTTATATATGTGTATATTGTACATTGTAAATATGTATATTCTGTAGTGCAAAAACAAAAACCAAAGAGCAAAGTGTACCGGAGTCAAATTCCTTGTTTGTATGTACAAACTTGGCAATAAAGCTGATTCTGATTCTGATTCTGATTCTGATTCACTGAACAGCGAATGTTTGGCTAAGCTTTTCCTCAATGTATAACTCAGCTCTGTGAGTGAGACGATATCACCACTAGAGATGTTTGGCTTACATGAGGCATTGGCTCTGTTTAATTATAGAGATGCTGAATAAATATTTACAGATGGCCGATCCGTCTTGTCCAAGCCGAGCCCGTGAGAGTGATTTATGAACCGTCAGTAAACGCGAAAGATACATCCGTCATTGTTTCTTTGCAGAGCCTTGATGTTATACACCTCATGTAGTACAACTCATCAGGCCTGGCTGAATGCAATCAGATGAGAGGTGGTGAATAGAATTTATTCTGAGTTTATTTACATTCTTTCAGTGGTGTGAACTTACACAAGTATGCAAAGTTGTTAGCTTTAAACATTACCAAAAGCCAGTAAAAATGTAGCCCTCAAGCAAAACGCAGACGAACAAGAATAAGAAATTACATTTTACAGATCTTATAAACTATAATGTCATCGTTGTAGGTTTTAAATATGCAACTCTAAAGCCTAAACTCGTTGGAATCATAAAGCTAAGGATAGGAAAGATGCTCCTGCAATATTGACTAATGCAACATTAGTAATAGTAAAAATAATAATGTAAGTTTTGGTAAAGGAGTGAAGACAGGGTAATTGGTTAATGGATTGTCTGAAGCAGATCAGAATACAATTAGTGGACTTCAGAAGATGTTGAGATGCGTGTGAGATGTGAGGAATGTTTGCTGTTTGCAGTTGCAGAGTCAAATCACTGTGGATCCAGAAGTGGCTGTATTTAGTGGAAGACAAAGCATTCCTTCCTTCCTTCCTTCCTTCCTCTGTCATGTGTGTCCTTTTTTCCTTATGCTGTTCATCATTGATGCTGGAGCCAAATGGAGGAGCCCCAAAGCTTCTTAAAAAGCTGTCATGCCATTAAAACTAATGGAAATTTTATTTTATTGATGCAGAATAATGTTCAATAAGGCTGAAGACTCAATTTGTGGATAAATCTGTATATACAGTAAAGAGAATGTAAAGACAATCCTAATCCTAATCAAATCATACTTTCTGGTGTATTGCTCTGTGTACACAGTCACATTTCAGCTTGATTCATATAGTCCAAAGTATTCCTTTTGAATTTTTTCACATTTTGTTATGTTACAGACTTAAAACAGTAAATAGCTCTTTGCAAATTAGCTCAAACTCAGATTAGCCGGATTGAATTGGGAGCATCTGTGAACAGCAACATTTAACTGTTGCTAGAGATTCTTAGTTGGATTTAGGTATGAACTTTGATTGGGCCTTTCTAACACATTCATATGTTTTAATCTAAACCATTACATTGAGCTCTGGCTGTATCTTTAAGGCTATTCTTCTGCTTAAAGATGAACCTCCGCCCAAGTCTCAAGTCTTCAGCAGCCGCAAAAGGTTTTCTCCCAGGATCACCATGTTTTTAGCTGTATCCATGTTCCCATCAACTTTCACCAGTTCTGCCTGATTCTGCCACCACCGTGTTTCACCTACGGGATGCTGTGTTCAGGGTGATCTCCAGTCTTAATTTTCTGCCACACCTAAGGCTAAAAAGCTTATGTGCTAATTTATGTTGGTCTGTCTTGTGAAATTGAAATCAAATAAAAAATGTAGTTTGTGGTTAGACAAAATGTGTAGAAGATGAAGGGATAGGAGGACTTTGCAAAGTGCGTATGAGCTATATTTAAAACAGGAAAACGTAGAAATTCATCGTTTATTGTCCAGCTTGAGTGTATGAACGACATTTATGTGATCTCCAATGTGGAGAATGTTGTATATGTGCACTGTGCATGTGTTCTACTATGGCCGCTGGAAGAGAAACACAGTAAAAACACATTAAGCTTTTCACTTTGGAACTCACTGGGGGGCTGCAATCTTTCCAAATGTTCTCATTTTTATTGCACACAGTCGTGTTTATGTCAGTGTGTGCATAGGAAGTTTTAGTGAGAAGCTCTGTTACTACTACGACTAAATGTGGTTGTTCTCAGGTGTGGATACTCGCCTGCACGCTTGGCTCCAAAACCACATGGTATGTGGTCAGTCGAGTGAGTTCTGGAGGGCATCTGGCCAGCAGCTTGCTCACCTGGCTGTGGAAGCCCCTGCCAACAAGCACACCTGGCCAAGCTGGCGCACATGGAAAGGAAATGGATTATGCAGCAGACTGAGAAGCGGTCCTGCTTGGAATGGAGAAATAGGAATTTCCCATTGTCTTTTATGTTTATATTTGAGATAAATTTACAGCCATGTGAATTTCACGCCCTAGCTCTCTGTGCTTTTGAAGTAAATTTTCTCTTTTAATAGCTCTAAAAAATCTGAATATCCATAATGAGCAGAGTTTGTCTCTTTCTGCATCTGTTCCTACAGTTGTGCCAGACTGCACCATCCTATCAATTTACCATATGATGGCACTTCCTTCCTGCAGGTTGTCCTCTGCTATCAATTACACACTCCTCTCCCTGCAAGAAAGGTGCTCTTTGTCCCCCTGTTGTACACACTCACAAACACAAACACAGACACACACAGCGGACACAGAGGGGACAGACACCTGCGGAGTGTTTGTCACCTCTTCTGTTGACATCTGTGGCGGCGCTTCATTGTGGGAGAGGCGGCCATCTGGTACTGGCGAGGATGGATTGGAAGGGGGCAAGTGGGTGCGATGCATCACGCTGCTCTTTTCTGTTGGTCTGAGATGTGTGAGGTGTTGTGTTGTTCAACTGTTTTTGTTCAGTCAGTGTTGAATTACATATATAATAAAAATGTGGACATTTTATAGCGGAAATCAGTAAATAAACTGCATTGTTGTTAATGCAAAACAAAAAGCAGCAGGTTTTCACGCAAAGTATTAATAAACGAGATAATAAACACAGGAAAAATACTGTTTTGTGTTCATTAAAATCAGTCCACAGACAATTCTTTTTCCAATGATTTTGGGCTCATTTAGGCTTTTTTCTTACAGGCTGACAGCACTGACATTATGATCTATGAAAAGTTTCTTCAGTTGTCTGTGTTCATAATGCATAATCACATGTTAAAGAGCACGCTAATGCATTTTGAGGGCAGAAAATGTAAATCTTTAACTTTTACATTTAGTTTCTAAAATCAATTAGTTTTATTTTTGTAAAGAAGTAAGTTAGATTAATTTTAAGGGGTGTTGCCTATAAGTTGTCGGTCACCTTACAATAGAACATGCATGAATGCATTAGTAAATATATTATAATAGATTATAAAACAGCTTTCTTAAAGATTCTTTGAAATATCATGGCTAATTGGTTAATTGGCACTGACTGGCTCATAAAGAGGAAGGATCATCTGGCAATCAGAAAAGTGTTTTATTCCTGCCTAACCTACCACATAAGTCTTTTTGTGATAACTTAAAGTCCTTTATACTAATCAGCATGTGTTTATATATATGACTTGGGTAGCTTGATAGACAAGTGGTCAAAAAGACTTAAAAGTTTCAATATAAACACTGCACAGATCAAACTCCTGTATGTAAATGGTAAATGCCCTGCACTTGTACAGTGCACTGACACACTGACAGTGGTAAGCTACACTGTAGCCACAGCTGCCCTGGGGCAGACTGACAGAAATGGGGCTGCCATACAATCAGTGCCACCGGGCCCTCTGACCACCATCAGCAGGCAGGATACAGCATGTCACCGTTTACAGGACAAGCCCCTACCACCTGAGAAGATAATAAAATGATAAAGAATATCGTGAATAAAACAAAATAAATGCACAAGCATCCTCATGTATCAATGTATCTTTTTGTTATGTAGTCATATGGGTAATGGGAAAGTTCACTTTTACTGTTTTAGAACAAAAACAGTTGATTTATGTATTTGCAAGAAATTATAAGGTTGAAAATAAAAATAAAGCAAATAATGTAACAACCCCAATCCAATCAATTAACATATAACATAATATAGAACTAGAACCATCAAATTATCTTTTTAATATATATATTGAGTCTGTGTAGATCAGGGATCACTGCTTTGTCAAACTTCAACACAATGCCACAATCACAAAACAAAAATCAATGTTATGTTTCACAAATCTTTTTTACTCTTAATCTGATCTTAATCTGGTTGAATGTCTGTTATTTGTTCTTTTAAACCTTTAGCAGTATATTTAGCAGCCAACTGCTTTTTGCTGTGTAAAAATGTGGAGGTCAGACAAGTTGTGCATGAAATAAACAAGAATAGTCAGCTTCCTTCATTTAATCTGAGTTTTTCTTGTTGTTCTGGTAATGCACTAGGTCATGTTGGTGTCAGCATCAGTCAGGCACTCCAAAATAAATAAACCTTTTTTTTTGGTACTAAGCCTTAAGTAGCTGAAAGGTAAGAACTGATTAAAACAGTTCAGGCTTTCTTTCTAAGGATGCAATTCCCATCACAGTAATTGGCTCCCTTGGTAAATTTTAAATGAGTTCATCTTTATTGCAGCAGCACAATCTCACACTGAATAAAATGAAAAAGACAACAACCTTTTTTTAAGTGGGAGGAAAATCCCGTTCACTTATGGTATAAATATGATGTGACACAGAAGCTCATTTCTCCTTGCCACTATTCAAGTGGGAAGGACAAGAGAACATACAGGTCAAGTAAGGCAGATGTTTTCTGGCCTTCATAAATCTGAAAACAGCTCTGAGATAGTTACTCCCCTATCTCCCCTACTACCCACATCTAAAGCCAGGGCAATAATTGAAAAAATTGAAAACAAATGACACTGTGGCAAAAAGAAATACTGAAGGATGACCTAAGATTATCTTCCCACCAGAGCAAGGTAAGGATGGAAAACAAATCCCAAAAGCTCATAGGGCTCCTAGTTTCTGACATGATGCTTCTCTGTGGAAAACCAGAGATCTCTATGCTGCCTTTTTAATGCATAAAACATTATTTAAAAAACTTATGGAACCTATGGCATTGCAAACAATCGCAGTGTGTCCGTCAATCTAAGAAAACCAAAAGTTAACAATGTCAGGTAGTGATGGTGACATGAGATTGTCATCCTCATATACTACTGTGTGTCATGCAAGGATGTTATCAGTACATAATTAGGTAAGAGCATAACAACTGTAAACCTGCAGACAGATGTAAAAAGAAATGAAACTGATAAGCCTTTATCTGGACAAGAATGAATATAATTGAAATGAACTTGCAACAAGAGGTCACTCAAATACACATTGAGGTAAAAAACAGATCTTTGTCCACCAAGTTTGCTGTAACAGATAAACATGTTAGGAAGGCTGGAACAACACTTAGGTGCCAAACTCTGATTTTTAGGACCTCTTAAAATTCCAGATTAATAAAAAAAAGTGTGGGACCTTACTGTAAAAAAAGGAAAAAAAAATAGCTCAAACATGAAAAACAGACAGGTTAACCAGAATAATACTTTTAATAGTTGTGTTGAAAGAATGACATTTCCTTACATGAAAAGAAGCACGAACAAAAAAAGAAGTTTGAAGAACACTGTCTTTATCTTGAAGGATTTCCACTGATGACAGTTTGGGAAAAGAACTCTGAAAAGAGCTCTGACAGTAGCGAGTAAAGTCTGACTGTGATAACAGAGACATTAACCCACATATTCCTGAAGGACATCCATGTGTGCAGGACGTTCCCTCGGCTGGTTGGCTGGGTTGTAGGTCTGCTCATCCAGCCGGCCTGCATGCTGTAGACAGATGTTCTGCAGCGCCACGGGCAGCGTGTGTTCTAGAAAAACCCAGGCCAGATGCTGCTACCTGGTGTCCCACCCGCCTGCCGCGCGCAGCTACAGCCGACATGCTCCAGTGGCCATCGCATGACCTCAAAACCGGGTTACAGGATGGTGTGCTGTCAGTCATGGAATGACAGAGTATTATGGAAATCTATGTTATTTACTGCAAATCTGATTATTTCCCAGTCTATTAATTTAATAAGGAAAATATATCAGGTTCAGCTCATAAAGTTACATACATCATAAAAATGGTAATTTATTTTAGTAATTCAATTCAAACGGTAAATCTAATCTAAAGATTCAGTACCCACAGAATGATATGTTTCAAGTGTTTATTTTTATTTATGAAGATTATGTCTTACAATTTCTCAGAAAATATTAATTTTAAATAAGATCAATACAAAATGATTTTTGAATACACAACTGCTTTGTTATGCCCACAAAAAAATCATTGCTAAAGGAGCTGGCTGTTCACAAACTGCAGTATCCATAATATGTTGATAGAAAATTGAGTGGAAGGAAAAAATGTGGTAGAAGAAGGTGCGCATGCAATAGGACTGTTCTGAGAGGATGGTCAAGCAAAGCCTATTCAAGAGTTTTGTGGAGATTCACGAGACTCAACTGGAGTTGAAGTCCGTGCCAACACACACAGACCCAGTTAAGGACATTGGTTACAACCGTTGCATTCAATGTGTTAAGACACTGAAGCAGAGAGTTAAGAAGCATTTTACCTGGGCCGAGGATAAAAGTGACTAGATTGTGTCTCAGATCAAAGAAAAATTGCATTTCATTTCAAAATAAGCTCGGAGTCTGTAGGGAGAGTGGAGAGGCAAATAATTCAAGCTACTTGAGGTCCAATGTGAAGTTCCCAGAGTCAATGATGATTTGACCAGTCATGTCATCTGCTGGTATTGGTCCACTGTGTTTTATCAAGTCCAAAGTCAGTGCTTCTCACTGTCAGGAAATTTTAGATTTTGTCATACTTCCCTCTTCTGACAAGCTTTATGGAGATGCTAATAAAATTTTCCAGCAGGACCTGCCCCCGCCCATTCTGCCAAAAGCATCAGTATCTGGTGTAATCATCATGGTATCACTGCGCTGTGCTTAACTAACCTAAACCCCATACAGAATCTATGGAAAAGCTTCCTAAACACCTCAGCAGAACCACAGGCAGATGCAGGAATTCATTCAAGTTAAGTTAATCTTTATCGTCCACATATGTGGAAATTAGGAGTATATATCGTAGAGTACATGGACATACTTTGTAGATGACACAAATTTCTGTATTTAAATCCTTTTTTAGTGGTCTTATGTTATGATTAAAATATCTAATATATCTGGGTTTTTTCCAGCTGTAAACCAGAATCTTTAAAATGACCATAAAGAAGGTCATGAAATATATATCTCAGTACATAATGAGAGTTTCACTTTTTTAAATTAAATTACTGAAATAAATTAACTTTTCTACGACATTCAAATTTATGGAGATGAACATTACACCAAACATTACACCAAATTAAACGAGCTGGATGAAGGCACATCAAAAACTAGCTTCGACATTCCTGCCTTTCAGTTCTGCTCCCCAAATAAATAAATAGCTACTCTCATCCTCGGCCCTCTAAGGTCCCTGTTATAACCAAACCCGGGGAAACTTTCCAAGAGATTCAAAGGCAACCCAAGATGAAAGATTTATTTGTTCTTTTGAAGTTACTGCAGCATTTTGTCATATTTCTGCAGCAAATACACTGTGGTAATCGTATTTTTTTGCATTGTGGTTGGTGGTGACCCAGAACTGCCAGAGAGGGAGGGGGGCAGGCGCTCTTGACGACCGCGCTCTTGTCTCAGAACTCCCCTAACTAGGAGTGTTTCTGTAATGGAATCACTTCCTTATAACCTCAAAGGACTCAGACTGTTTTTTATTTATATGTGGTGATGCGAACAAGAGCTAAAAGGTCTGTGGAGAAAGCTAGGTTATTGCATCTGGGTGGCTTTGTTTTGCTGCATCCTTCCATAGCTGGGCGCACTTTTAATTTAAGCTTGTCTGGATTGTTTCTTTTAACTTTCTAATTTCTATTGAGGAGAATCTTTTGTTGCATTGTTTTGATTCTGACGCACAGTCTTACATGCCTGGTGCTTTTGCCGTCTTATTTTTAATTTATATGCAACAATGACTGCAAGAAAACTTTCCATTTTTTTAAACCGAGAAATCTTCGCTCTCGTTTATTAGATTTAAAAGTCTTAGAAACGCTTTGAACTAATGCTTGGATTTCAATTAAGCTTTGATTTTAATAACAGCTTATTGTTCTCGCTTTTATTAGCAGCTTAATCTCCTAGATTCATCATTTTGCTATGTATCAGTCCATCTCAATTCATCTGCTTAACCAGCAGAGAATCACACTGCCCCCTAGTGCCTATTGTGATTAACAACAAATTAGAATTGATTGTGCAGCATTCAGGCAGACAATACCCTGGTGGTCTGCCAGTTGTACTATACCAGAATCTGCCATGGGCACCAGTGCTTGTGATCCTGGCTATAAGACTGCTCTGTCATTCACTGCCGTCACAGAACTTGTACTTTAGCAATCGATGGGACTCGTTTTAATGGAACCTCTGCTACAGACCCACAAAGAGAAGAGGGTTATTTAGTCAGATTGAACCATATTTGAAATTGGAGCCATATTGCAACATGTTTAAAGTGTCATTAGATGTGGAATAAAGTAAAGAGACAAAAACATAAGAAAATAGGAAATTATTCTAAATATAAATCTGCCAGGGGTAAGAATAATTTTTGGTTTAACTGAAAATACAGGAAAAGCCTGGAATTTCAATTCAATTCAATTCAATTCAGTTTATTTATATAGCGCCAATTCACAACACATGTCGTCTCAAGGCACTTCCAAAAGTCAGGTACATGCATTACAATTATCCAAATCATTGAACAGTGCAGTCCAGATTCTGTTATTTATTTCAAATTTGGTAAAAAGTTTGTCTATCTAAGGAAAAACCCAGCAGATTGCATCCAGTCAGTGACTTGCAGCATTCACTCCTCCTGGATGAGCATGCAGAGACAGTGGACAGTCACTGGCGTTGACTTTGCAGCAATCCCTCATACTGAGCATGCATGTAGCGACAGTGGAGAGAAAAAACTCCCTTTTAAAAAAAAGAAAACCCCCAGCAGAACCAGGCTCATTGTGAGCGGCCTCTGCCACGAGAAGGGGGGAAGAGAAAGAGCAGAGACACAAAGAAACAAAGAAGCACTGATCCAGGAGTACTTTCTATGGGAAGGGAAAAATTTTAAATGTTAATGGATGTAGCCCCTTTTGTCGTTTCACCTAGAAAAAAGAACAGATAAACTCTGAGCCGTTTTTCAATGTTAGAGTCTGAAAGAGAGCAATAGAGTTAGTTACAGTAAAAGCTCAGTCAGTACTTTTCCAGGAGAGAAAAAGGGTTAAAACACTGAAAGACAGGGCATCTGGGCATCAGTAGAGGGTGAGCATTAAGTTTTTGCCCCAGAAAGCTCGGACGAGCCCCCCTCCAGAAATGTGTTACAGGTAGACACAGAGTCAGGAAGGTTTTAGCTTCTAGGGAAAAGAAAAGGGGGAACAAAAAAGTTACAAGCTGAAATAACAGCAATAATGCAAAATTTGAAGAGTAGTGTGAAATGTAGCGAAGAGGGTGAAGTGGTCATTATGTCCTCCAGCAGCCTAAGTCTATAGCAGCATAACTACAGAGATAGTTCAGGATAACCCAAGCCACTCAAAAAAAAGCTTTTATCAAAAAAAGGGAAATTTTTAAGCCTAGCCTTAAAAGAGACAGGTTTGTCCATCTAGAGCCCACTGATGGCCATTGTTATACTAAAAAAACCACAAACGATTTGGGATACCCCTCTCTGTCAGATTGACCATAACCATTGGAAAAAAAGGGGGTCATACAGGTAGCAGAAATGGAGGTGGGGGTTTTTGCACCCCCCATAACTGAGCCCGTTTAGGCTAAACCTGACTCCCCCTTACTCCTTCCCAAAAAGGGGGGAAAAGACGGAGGTAAATAAGGAAGACAGCTCAGGATAAATAAGCCCCCAACTATAAGCTTTATCAAAAAGGAAAGTTTTTAACCTAGCCTTTAAAAGTAGACAGGGTGTCGCCTCACGGACTAAAAATGGGAGCTGGTTTCCCACAGGAGAGGAGCCTGATAACTAAAGGATCTGCACCCCATTCTACTTCTAGAGACTCTAGGAACCCCAAAAACCTGCAGTCTGAAAACGAAGTGCTCTTTTTGGGAAAACGTATGGAACAATCAGATCTCTGATGTATGAGGGGAAGCAAAAATCATTAAGGGCTTTATATGTGGGGGGAAAATTTTTAAAATTCTTTTCTGGTTTAAAACAGGGAGCCAATGAAGGGAAGCTAAAGTAGGGGAAATATGATTCTCTCTTTTTAAATTTTTCATCAAAAACTCTTGCTGCAGCATTTTGAATCAGCAAAGGTTTTTAACTGCATTTTGTGGACATCCTGATAGTAAAAGGAATTACAATAGTCCAGCCTTGAAGTAACAATACATGGACTAGTTTTTCAGCGTCACTCCTGGACAGGATTTTTCCAAATTTTTGGCAATTTTCCGGAGATGAAAGAAGAAATCCTGGAAACCTGTTTAATATGGGATTTAAATGACATGTTCTGGTCAAAAATAACCCCCAAAGGTTTTTTTTACTTTTTTTACCCGGAGGCCCAATTTTTAATGCCATCCAGGTTAAGTGATTGACTAAGCAGTTTTTTTTTTAGAGTCTCCGGTCCAAAGACGAAAACTTCTGTCTTGTCTGAATTTTAAAGAAAAAAAAATTTTAAAAGTCATCCAAGTTTTTATATCTTCCAGACATACTTGTAGTCTATCTAACTGGTTGGGCTCATCAGGATTTATGGATAAGTAAAGCTGAGTATCATCAGCGTAACAGTGGAAATTTATCCTATGCTGCCAGATAAGTTGACCTATTGGAAGCATATATATAGTAAAGAGAATGAAACCTTTTTGAGGCTGCAAAATACTAGAGACTGGGAAGGAGGTTTACTTTCCAGTAGGAAAACAACTCTAAACATACAATCACATATAAAGAGGAACAAATTCACATGTTAGACTAGCCTCTTTCACAAAACACTTCAAGCAGGAAGGCACCTTTTCACTGTCACCACGTGTTATGTGAAAGGACCGATGCAACGAGGTGCGTGGAAGTCAGCCCACCTCTGTTACACCCCTGAGTCACAGGGCAAGCAGGCTTCGCAGGTCAAGGAAGTGATGAAGTGATTATGTATGGTTTCGGAGATCAGCCAGAAGCAGGATTTCCAAACGAAAACAAGACTCAGAAATCATTTGTGATGAGGAGAGAAAGAAGGTGAGAAATAGAATTTAAATTTGCTCACCTGACCACAGGACTGCTGCACTGAGTCCATTCACCATTATTGTTTTTTAAAAAATTGGTATGTGGAGACTCCTGACGCAGATTTAATGTGTAGTACAGATGTCAACATACCGTACGACAGCTCCAGTCGCCCCACACTGCTGGGTATATTTTTTGAAAATTCATACCTGTGTGGGGTAATTCTTTCTTCATTTGAGACTTATGAATGGTCAGAAGGGGCTCAGAGTTGGCTCGTATTCGTGGATTTATGACAGAACTGTTTTCTAAAAGAGGTTTCTGGCTCAAAGTATAGACCTAAATCCAGCTGAGGATCACAACCCAATAAAAAACAAAGCAAAAAAGAAAACATTAATGAAATAATGAATGTGTCAATTCACAAGAAAGATTTTGGACATTTAAAGTTAACATCTCAAATGATACAGTTGTTACAGTTTCTGTTTAATTGTTATTTCATTGTTTTATTTTTAGTTTTCTCTTTGCATTTTGAAAATTTTCTGTGAATTTATTGTCTTTGTTTTGCACCTAAGAGCCAATTTAAATGAGAGACTTAAGGTCATTTCACCCCTTTGCAAGTTTGTACACCATTTTGGTACCCAAACATTGCCGTTTCCAAATAACCTACTTCTATGTCGCACCTGTAATAAAACGATAAACTATCAAGAAAAATGTATTTGGTAAATTTATAATAGAAACAAATAATTCTAAATGCTTGTACCTCAATTACAATCTAATTTACCAGTAGGTTATTTTCTAAGGATTTCAAATAAATGCCTATTTCCAGTAATGATGGGTCTCATCCTTGTTTAAACATATTCAATCTTTTATGATCCCTGATCAAATCAGAGTAGCTCTGAATGCCCTTCTTCTGCATTTAACTGACTTTGGGTAGATTGTAGAAAATTACTTAAAATTTTTAATGGTCAAATCAGGTATGAAACACTCCCAAGGTGATTAAGCAGCAATTCCTGCATTAATAGTACCCTTTGCTAGTTCCTTCTTTTGTTTGATTGACTCCATGCCTTCTGAAAACTAATCAAAATCCAAGAAATTCTCTCAGGTGTGGGGAGGATTGAAATGCTAGGCAGCCCAGTCCTTCAACACAAGAGGGGCCAACTCCCCATTGACTGCACAACTGAGAGCTAAATAGGCTCTATTTGTTTAATCTAGTGCTAAAGTCCCACCACTTAAGGCCGCCCTGAGCAACTGCCCATGTTGCCCAGATCAAAAATCACTCGGGCATGTATGTAAAGTGCAAGCGGATAGAGAGCTCATTTTCTTGGGGCCTAAAAACATCAAAACTGCAGTACAAAAGTACAAATTGTGAAAAGATTAAATAACCATCACCATACTTAAGATTCAACAAAAACAGGCAAAAGATATCAAGTTTTGGAAAGTGTAGAGATAAAACCAAGTTGTTACAATGAACAGTCCTAGGATGCTTTCTGAGCTCAGGAAGCCACAGGCACATTTTCCTTTGTTGTTGTGGAAGTGCTTTAACTGACAAGGCAAACTAAACATCTCCTCAGAAACAATACAAGACCACAGAAAGCACTTGAACAAAAGAGGATTATAATGAACCCAAGCTGCCTTTGCATAAATACATCATGCTGAGTGAATTGGCCAACCTCACTCTCTTTTACCTCTAACCATTGTAAATGAGAATTTATGTATCCACCACTTTATCATTCTTTACTCTCACCCCCACCCCTCATGAGGTAGCCATGGCACACGAGACAGACATTTTCACCAAAGGCAATATGCCCCTCACAGTAATTATATCAGAGTGGTAGAGAGGCTCATTAACATACGTTAGGCATGTCAGGAATTTACAAGTGACTTTTTTGTGGGGGCCTTTCGTCGTTGTGGAGCTCCCATCCATATGGTGTCTCCTTTGACGATGCAGCCTTCCTATTTCCATAGATGTCAATCACCCTGGGTGGTTTTAAAATGCATTCTGCACAAAACAATCTAGCAGGAAAACAGAAACTGTGAATGCATATGCACAGGGGTGTGGCTAATACGCGAGTACTGAGGCAACATCATAAAAACAGAGCAGTAGGGGCATATTTATCATGATGATGATCAATGCAAAAAGGGGAAAGTGGTAAGTGAAGTACTGACATTTGAAAACAAATGCAAGCCACACTCTTCAGATTTTTCACTTGTAAAAAAAATTATTAGTAATGATTAAAAATATAATTAGCATACTCATCATAATTTTTTTCTACCACTTCACCATATGCAAATATTAAGAAAATAAAAAGTTAGTAGTTGTAACATAACAAAATGAGCACTAATTTAAGCATGGTGTGTTTACTTTTCTGCAGTGTGTTGAAGTGTATTTTTGACTCCACGCATAAAGCTTTACACCGAACTAGTGACTTCTCCATAGGTAAGTTGGTGTGGCAGAACCCAATATCTGTTGCCTGCACGAAAGGACTTTCTGTTGGCCCTTTACCTCTTAGTATGTGGCCAGCATAATGGAATGACTCATATATCAGCCATGTTCAATGCTCAAAATGATTTAGAATGTTGAATGCATATTAATCCCCCTTTTTTATTGAAACTTTAACATGTTTTGTACATTGAAGATCAATGTATTAAAATCAGCCAGTGTGTTAATTAATGGATAATGTAAAGTCTTTAAGGAAATTTGGAAAGATGTTGGGAATTACCAATTAAAATGTTAGTAGCTTTGTGAATTTCTTTTTTTTTAAGTATAAAATACATCTACTAGCAGAAAGAAAAAAGTGACTCAATAGTAAGTTTAAAAAGAGTTTGAGCAGAATTAAGAGGTAGATGTGGTGGAAAGTCATTTGTTCCCATCTTTAGCTCCACCAAATGTCATTTCAGTGACTGAAGACACGTTCATTTCCATCACCATCCATTCTTTTCCCTATCTATCTCTCCCTTTCTTTCACATTCATTGTCACTGCCTTTTCGCTTTAAGTGCACTTTTGCCCACACCACTTGGAAATTGATTGAAACAAAATGTCACAATTACGCCCTGTAGCTCACCGCTTCAATTATTCATCAATTAAGGGCTAGGCTCCTTTTTTTCTCTCCTCTGAGCTGATTTTTCATTCAGTTTGCTCGAGATGTATGGCTCCCCTGCTGTTAACCAGTCCAAAGTCATTAGTTTCTGGGTTTGCAATTAAACCTGATGCATTATGTATGAGGCTCCGACTCAGCAGACACACGTTCAGCAGCAGCAGCGGCGACCGCGGCAGCAAGTGAACAGGCTGCTAGGCTCTGGAGGCGTGGATGAGAAATTAATTTGCTTGCAGTGAAGTTCTCTCCATCCCTCTCTTTCTCTCTCTAGCTTTCTCCAGTCTGGCAGGTTGAAACAGATGCCACCAGGAGGAGATGGAGATAGAAATGGGACATCTCTAAGACAAGGTAAGGGGGAAGACACTCTATTGTCAATCGCATAGGTTCGTATATTCATTGGCCTTCATAAACATATGTCATTTACATACACAAATCAGCCCATGTCCAGTAAATAAGCTGCATACATGTATAAATGGTAAACGGCTTGTACTTGTATATTGCTTTATCAAGTCCCCAGAGACCCCAAAGCGCTTTACACTACAATCAGTCATCCACCCATTCATACACACATTCACACACTGTCAGTGGTAAGCTACATTGTAGCCACAGCTGCTAGTGAGGCATACAACTGGTGCCACTGAGCCATTTGACCACCATCAGTAGGCAAGGCGGGTGAAGTGTCTTGCCCAAGGAAACAAAGACTGAGGCAGACAGAGCAGGGGTTTGAACCGGCAACCCACCGGTTACAGGACAAACCCTCCTTCATCTATTAACTCTAAAGTTTCTCTCCTTGATCTGAGTTGTATGAAAACTATAGGTGACACAGGGACAAAAACTTTCTGTTTAAACTCAGATCTGCCAATGACACTGGGTTGTGTTAAAAAATACAATGCTCCTTTGCTGCCACCTAGTGGCCACAGAGTCAAGCACCCTTTAATGCTTCAATTTATTTTGTTGCAACACCATAGTAGGAACGTCCATCTGATCTGAAGCACCTGTATGAACACAGAAGAGCCCGAACTGGAACAGTGAGCAAACTCCTCATGTTCATGTCCTACAACAGACAAACAACATTTCACTATTGCATCGTAATTTCACCTTTACAGTGTGCTTGATGATCTGATCTCATAAAATTATAGATCAGTATGAGTCTCACTTTTTAAAAATAAAAAGATAAAGACAATCGAAAGGACATTTTACAAATTGTAAAATATAAATAGAATACATCCAATGTTAAATTCTGAAGACATGTGCAACAGCCCAAAGAATAATTTAACTCGAATTTAAATTGAAGATGGGTCTGAAGATAGAAACCCACAAACACCTACAGAGCTGAAGCTGGTTATCATTAAATTATAGACTGAAATTCCTCTACCTCTAATTCTTCTTCCTGTAGGGCTAATTCATAGAGACAAAGCTTCTGTTGCACAAGTTTAACATTTTACTCAATAACTAATTCATCAAGAATTTAAAATCTGATCTTTGTCTAGCGTGCTTGATCCTCTGCCAGTTTTTACAGGCATTCAAAAATGTATGTTTTAGGTTAACTGTTTGGTGAACAAAGAGGATAAATAATCTGCCATTGTAATGGTTTTCATCACATCACATAACATACAAGAAGAAATTTAATATGTTTTATAAAGGAGCATTCTGACCTTCTTCAGACTTATAAAATGCACACACTCCAGCCACGTTGTGAGGAAAGGACCCTGGCAAACTGCACAACAGCTGCTGCTGGCCAACAGGTTCCTCAGGTCTGGATACAGTGGAAGTCTCAGGTGGATGAGAGAGAACTCCTTTCTGTCTTCTAGCAAAACCAACCTGGCAACCAGCTCCTGTAGAGACACAGCTGAGTCACAGTTATGCCAAAACAACAGTTTGAGGAGCAAATAATGAGAACATATGAAAAATAACTTGACCTTTAGTGAAAGGATCTCAGTGTTATGCAGCAGTGGCACTGGCTTACACTGAACCAGTCCGTTCCCCTCACAGTACAGTTCATTTAGGGGCAGCAGGTGTAACTAAACATCACCAATATACACATATGTGATGACAATTTTGGATTTTTCAATGACACCTTATTACTGTGGATATTACTGTACAATGTACCCCAACAGGAAACATGGACAACATGTTCCCAGCCACATCCAGAACTCGAAGTTTAGAAAGAGCCGTTATTCCCTGCAGGAGAAGCAAGAGGGGTAAAGTTTTTGTCACCATGTACTTTTAAAAGAAGGCAGAGTTAAATTTGGTAGCTCCAGCTGTTACAAGTTACAAGCTGTGATGAATTATGCATGCTTTGACAAAATAATTAGTTGCACACCCACCTCTGGCAGACGTGTCAGCTTGTTTCTGGCTGCATGCAGTGTTTTGAGCTCTCTGCATTGGTACAGCTGCTGAGGTAGCCATGACAGCTCGTTGAAGGTAAGGTTGATCTCAGATAGTTCTGTAAGATAACCAACTTCATCAGGAAGCTCCTCCAGCTTGTTATCCAGCATACTGAGGTGTTGAAGCTTCCTCAACCTGCGTGAATAAACAGATTTTCATAGTCTCTGACATAGAAAGACATTATTTCTCATATTCTCAACTCACTACACTGATGACAAAATACGTTTATTTTTTAGGTAGCTTTTGAGCGCTAACATAATATTAGTGGCTGCTGATAAATGTGTTTAATGCCTAGAAATAATTTTCTCTCCTATTTCAGATTGCATAATCTCACACTGAAAAATATTACAAATTCAAACTTTAAATCTGAGTACATTTACTGAGTACTATCGGTAGGGAAAACAATAAACATTTTAAAACAACCGGATAAAACCAGTTTTATCTTCCATGACTTATACTGAGGTGGTTAAAGGGGGGAAATTGTTTATTTATAAAAAAAAAATCTGGTTGCGTCAGTCAAAAACAGAGAAATGTTTATATTTTGGGCTGTCATCATATAACCAACCAAGACATACTGTATGTCCAAATCAACTAAGAAGTGATATACCAGAGCCAAAACCAATTTTCTTCCATGGCCATCCCAGTAACCAGACCTAAATCCTTTTTAAAACCTGTGGAGTGAGCTGAAGAGAAAAGAGCATAAAAGAGAATCAGGCAATCAAGAGAGCCATGCTCCATTGGTAAAAGTGGGATTATATAAAGTAATAACAACAGAGGAGCGAAAGTACTAACTGTACTCAGATCAAAGGTTAAATTTGTCAGTGTTGTTTACTGTGAGATGATTCTACACTAAAGACATTCGTTGAAAGGCTTTTTACACATATGCAGATAAATGTGTAGAACACTACACGTAAAGAAACAACGACCAATTTTAGACAATGTGGGGACATTTATTTACCTTCCGATCTCTGGTGGTAACCTTTGAATGTTGTTGTGGTTGAGATTGAGGACAACAAGATTTCTTAAGCGACCTTTAAAACATGATGACACAATCACTGAGTTGATTTAAAGTCAGTGATACTTTCCCCAAACAGTACAGACCTACCTATCACATCAGGTGGCACAACATCAATGTTGTTGCTGTAGAGGTACAGTTTTGTCAGTGACTCCAGATGGCTGAGAACCACAGGAACCTCTTTCAGGGCATTATTTCCCAAATTCAGCTCTGTCAGCTTGCAGATAATACAGAAATAGCATGTTTAATTGCAATCTGATTTTTTAGGCATATTAAAGGCTGACAGTAAAGACTCACTTGTTGCAGACACTGGAGTTGGGGTGGAAGGACAGTGATGGAGTTGTTGCACAACAGAAGGACTGAGAGGTTTGGGAATCTGGAGACAAACTCAGGAACACTGTTTAGTTTCTTTGAATTCAGATTTAAAGAGGTTCTTTTGCCATATACAGCTCTGGCCATGGCTCCTCTGACTGTTAAAGATCCATAAGCCATTCTCCTTAGCACACATATTGACCTCAGGCTTGTTGAGTTTCCATGGTGACAAATAGCTGAGTGAAGCTTTAGCTTTAAAATAGTGCGACCCCTAGTGGTCAAAGTTCGATATAGCAAGAGTTTTCGGTAGTTTCCTTACCTCTCGCCCCTCTCTCCCCTCTTATATATATAACAAAATATATATAATAAGTTTAAAATTTAATAAATATATATTATATATAAAATATATATAATATACTTTATACATAAAATATATATAATTTAATATATATATATATATATATTTCATATATTTTATATTTTATTACATACATATAAAAATATATATAAAACCCTTTAAAAATTTATACAATATATACCACATATAAAACCCCATATATACACATATATATATATACACAAATATATAATTACACAAAATATATATATACACATATATATATATACACATTTTTATATATATATAAAATTATATATATATTACACATATACATATATATATATTAATTATATAACCCCAACATATACATATATATATATATATTATATAATATATATTATATACATACACATATTTTATATATATACATAAAAACCCTTTTAAAATATATAAATATATAGCATAAAATATAAATTATATATAAAAAATATAATTTATCACAAATAACCCCCACATTTTTTTTAATTTTAAAATATATTTATACAAACTGCTCAAAAAAATAAAAGGGAAAACACTCAAAAAACACATGCTAGATCTGGATGAATGAAATATTCCATTGAATACTTTGTCTGTACAAAGTTGAATGTGCTGACAACAAAAATCACACAAAAATCATCAATTGAAATCAATTTTTTTTAAAACCCAATGGGGGCCTGGATTTGGGGGAAGTCACCACACAAAACCAAAAGTGGAAAAACACACTAAAGGCTGATCCAACTTTGATGTAATGTTTCCCTTTAAAAAAAGTCAAAAAATGAGGTTCAGTATTGTGTATGACCTCCCTACAACGCCTGGTCATGCTCCGATGAGACGGCGGAGGGGTCTCCTGAAGGATCCCCCCAGATCTGGGCCCAAAAGCATCCGCCCAACTCCTGGACCGTCTGTGGTGCAACGTGACGTTGGTGGATGGAGCGAGACATGATGTCCCAGATGCGCTCCCAATCGGATTCAGCTCTGGGGAAACGGGTGGGCCCCAGTCCATAGCTTCAATGTCTTCATCTTGCAGGAACTGCTGACACACTCCAGCCACATGAGATCTAGCATTTTCCGCATTAGGTGGAAACCCAGGGCCCAAACCGCACCAGCATATGGTCTCCACAAGGGGTCTGAGGATCTCATCTCAGTAAAATAAGGGGCAGTCAGGCTACCTCTGGCGGAGCGCATGGAGGGCCATGCGGCACTCCAAAAAAAACGCCATTCCACCCCCATTACTGACAAAACGCCCAAAACCTGTCATGCTGAAGGATGTTGCAGGCAGCAGATCGCTCTCCACTGTGTCTCCAGACTCTTTTTCACATGTGTCCAGTGTGAAAAACCGCTTCCATCTGTGAAGAGGCATGGGCCGCCAGTGGCGAATTTCCCAATCCTGGTGTTCCCTGGCAAAGGGCCAAGCGTCCTGCAGGGTTTGGGCTGTGAGCCCCCAACCCCATTTATGGACGTCGGGCCCCATACCATCCTCATGGAGTCGGTTTTCTAACCGTTTGTGCAGACACAAGCACCATTTGTGGCCTTCCCGGGGGGTTAACATTTTGCAGGGCTCTGGCAGTGCTCCTCCTGTTCCTCCTTGCACAAAGGCAGAGGTAGGGGGTCCTGCTGCTGGGGTTTTTTGCCCTCCTTTTACGGCCCCCTCCACGTCTCCTGGTGTAACTGGCCCCCTCTCCCCGGTAGCGCCCCCAGGCTCTGGACACTATGCTGACAGACACAGCAAACCTTCTTACCACAGCTCGCATTTGATGCGCCATCCTGGATGAGCTGCACTAACCTGAGCCACTTATGTGGGGTTATAGAGTTCCGTCTCATGCTACCACGGGTGAAAAGCACCCCCAAAACATTTAAAAGTGACCAAAAAAATCAGCCAGAAAGCAAAAAGTGGTCTGTGGTCCCCCCCTGCAAAAAAACCACTCCTTTATTTGGGGTGTTCTTGCTAATCACCAAAGATTTTCCCCCTGTTGTCTATTTCATTTGAACAGCATGTGAAACTGATTGTCAATCAGTGTTGCTTCCTAAGTGGTCAGTTTGATTTCACAGAAGTTTGATTTACTTGGAGTTATATTGTGTTATTTAAGTGTTCCCTTTATTTTTTGAGCAGTGTATATTATAGATATCTGAAACTGTACTTTTCTTTTCTGCAATCCAGAAAATCAATAAAAGATTCATAGAATCTGGAGAAATCTCAGTATGTAAGGCCGAAAACCAACCAATGACATCATTCTGTAACAAATATTACCACAATGGCCCAGGAACACTTCAGAAAACCATTGTCAGTTTACACAATTGGTCGCTACATCTACATTTTTGATTGATTGATTGATTGATTGATTGATTGATTGATTATTTTATTTAAGTGTCGTGCACCTTTGTGCCCAGCCCACACAGGCCTATTATAGACTCCACATGTAAATATGGTCACATACAGATCACATGCTCCACATAAATGTCATTACAAGTGCAAGTTAAAACTCTACCATGCAAAGCAGAAGCCATAAATCAACAACACCAAGAATGCTGAAAGGTACAAACAGGTTTTGGAGCAACATATGCTGCCATCCAAGCAATGTCTTTTTCAGGGACTTCCCTCTTATTTCAGCAAGACAATACCAAGCCACATTCTGCATGTTTTACAACAGCGTGCCTTCCTAGTAAAAGAGTGCGTGTACTAGACTGGCCTGCCGGCCGTCCAGACCTGTTTCCCATTTAAAATGTGTGATGCATTATGAAGCGTTAAACTCGATGGAGACCCTGGACTGTTGAACAACTAAAGCTGTTCATCAAGCAAGAATGGGAAAGAATTCCACCTAAAAAGCTTGAACAATTAGTCCTCAGCTCCCAAACATTTATTGAGTGTTGTTAAAAGGAAATGTGATGAAACACAGTGGTAAGCATGCCCCTGTCCCAGCTTTTTAGGACCATGTTGCAAGCATAACATTCAAAATGATTGAATATTTGCAAAAAACAATGAAGTTTATTAGTTTGAACATGAAATATCTTGCTTTTGTAGTGCATTCAATTACATATAGGTTGAACAAGATTTGTAAATCACTGTAGCCTGTTCATATTTATGTTTTACACAACATCCCAATTTCATTGGAATTGGGGTTGTACTGTTACTTGAGAAAAAGGAAGCAAACTTAGTTTATGTACCTCTAAAACATGCAGGCCAGTATGCCTTGAGGACCAGGGTTGAAAAACACTGTTTTAGATCATCAGAACCTGGCATTGTGTATTATTCTGCTGTATTCTGGAAATTCTGATTACATAACAGTAAGACAAGACATGAAAAATTACTTAGCATTCTAAACCAGCAGCTACCTACATCATTTATTTAGCTTTCTTTGCCGAACAGCAACAAAGTCAGCGGAAGAGCTAAGTGCAGCTTTTAGCCTTCAAATGTTTTCAGCCATTTAACATTTTTGCAAAGAAACTAAGATCTACCTCCAGACACTGAAATGCAACAATTTACGCATTTCTTCTATGACTGTAGTAGAAACTGAGAACATATGCTAGAGTGTTTGAAAATTATCAGATGTTGGTGAACAAAGGCTTACAGCTGGTAATGAAGCAATTAGGAAAGATGATCTAATATGATGTTGCAGTACTGTATATAGAAATAAAAGCAAAACGAGTTGTAGAGGGTTGCAGTGATTTATTGATTTTATAGAAGCAAATACATACAGTATATCAACATCATTGCAACAGTAATTTATATCTGCACTGGAAGATGGAAAACATGGGAACAGCTTAAATAAATACTAACTTTAACATTGCGTATGTTGCTCTATGTATTCTTTAAATTTATCATTCATTAAATTGTTGGAAGACACATATATGATGGAACTATTAGACATTAAGAGCTAAAAATCCAATACATTTGTCTTAAATCACTGAGCTAATCTGCAGTTCAGCTTGCTTTGAACACCGGCACTCTCCAATACAAAAACTTTTTTACAATCCTCCAGATGTTTCACTTCACCCTTTCCTTTTACTTGTTGGACAGTAAACATCTCATATGAGGGTATAAGCACTTCCTCCTCATCGGGATATATAGAATAGTCTTTCACATAGGCCCCATAACAGGTATTGATTTTAAAGCAGGTGATACTACCGAAATTTTTCTGGTCACTTTTTTTAGAGCTGGGGCCAAAGGAACCTAGTCGAATTCTGTCATTGACATTGCCAATAAATTCAACATTGGTGCGTCTGTAGGCAGTTTGAAAGCCTTCAGAGCTTTTTATAACCTGTAGGGCTGATGTCAGTAGGAAATGTAAATGATGGAACTGTAATGATTTGCCATAGTCTTTGCCATTTTCTCTCACTTGTTGATTAAATTCTTTGTACACACTATTATCAGTGTATATCCAGATGGTTTTAATGTGATCATTTGTCAGACGGTTACATTTTTTTGACAATAGCTTTAGTTTCTTCAACAAAGAGATTGTATTAGAACTCCAGATCTGACTCTGCAGTTGTTTGAAAAACTTCTGGTCGAGAATTTGTTTCATTTTGTCCTTACAGCCAAAACACATGACATCAACTGACTCTTCAGCCATACCCAACGGTACAGCCTTGTCAGCGAAAGTCACCTAAAAAATTGACAAAGTTAGAGACACATTTCAACAAAGGGTTTTAAAGACACACTTTTAAAATTTTTGTGTAATATAGATTGTGTCTGCTTAAAATTATGTTCCTTTGGGTGAGTAAGAATGAGGATTCAGATCACAAGTGACATTTGAAAATTCTGTGTAAATAATCTGTAAATCTGCAGCTTAAGAATATGAAAGTAAAGGGAAAAAAACTCCCTTATTGACATACAGTAGTTTAGATCTTTTTTTGTTTTACAAGAGTTGAGTAGTTTAAAATATTGAACAGACATTTAAGGGTTATTGAAATTAAGTAATTTGGGTGTTTTAATGCCAAAACACTGGCAATCTAATTTAATTGCAATAATGTTTGCAATTACATATTAATTTGCATTTTATACACCATATTTATTAGTGGTTGTCACAGTTTTGGTCAAGCAAGCTTACAAAAGAACATTAAGTTGATGGTGAATCAAACCGAAGCAATTAAACAAAGAAAATAACAGCATGACATACAACAATGGCAAGGAGATAAAATGTGAGCAAATATACTAAATCTGTAATGTAAAAATAAATATAGACATCACAATTTATCAAAATGCCATACAAAAAGCCCATACATGACCACAAAAATAAGCTAAAATAATACATTTTCTCAATTAGTGTTTGACTTGATGTTTGAAATAACACATTTAGAAAAAAAAAACTGGGCCCATATTTATCAAACTTCTCAAAGTTGAATATTAGTCTTAGGTGTTGACAAATTCAGAAATGTACTCCTACTTTCAGACTTAAGTATAAACGCAAGTTATCAAAATTCTTAAGGCTATGAATCATTCCTATTCTCCCCGTTATTTAAGACAGCTCCAGAGGTTTCTCAAGTGGTTACGAGCTGCCACTAGAGGACTGTAATGGCACTAGGAATACAGAGCAAACCTTACAGGAAGGATGAAATGATTTGAAAATGTTAATCCTCTTTCCAGTTAGGTTACCTCTTAGAATCCACGACTGCAGTAATAACATTCATCAGATTTAGGGTTTACATACAAAACTCAGTCAACCACCACCTGTTTTGTCACCAAGAAATGGTCAGAACAAATAGGAATCTGCTTGTCTTAATTTACTACATGGCTATATTGGATTATTTCAGATATTCTTGATACAAAAAAAATAAATAAATAAAATGGTATTGTGTTGAATGTGAACTTAATTTAGATTTTCATAATTTATTCTTGCTTTTCTCTGAGAATATTCTAAGCCCAACCCTCAGTACTGGGGGCAGAATTTAATTTTTGTTTTCTTCTACTTTCTTTACTGCAAGGTCCATTAGTTAAACATAAACATATGTGGTATCCAAAGAAATAGTAGAATCTTGGCTAAAAGCTGATGTAAACCATTTCTACAAACACCAAAAACAGTTACAACTAAAGGCAGTTGAATCTGAAAATAAACAAACTCCACAAAATGACGTAACCGCAAAACTAAGTCTCAGCTGTTCACCACACAGCTTCTAAACACACAACCAGCATGTCTGCTGTAGGCAGATAGTTCACAGATTCCAAAAAATACATTTTGTCGCAATCCACCCAGGTTTTACTCAATCAGCAGCAAAGGAAGGGCAGAGTTATCACTCCCATTTGAAAAACATAATTATTAACATAATGATTGTTTAGATAAAGTATGTCAATTCTCAGGAAAATTCTGTTAGATTTGCACGTTATTTAAACCTCAAACTTCACAAAACCCCTTTTTGAGCTTAAGAGGTTAAGAAAACCGATTCAGTGATTGGTCCTGATCTGATCAGCAACATGTCATACATCAGGTCTGAGACTGACACTTAAGATTTGGTCCTGCACTACGCTTTAAGTGAGACACCGATGCTTGATAACTAACTTTTAAGGACAGCTTTTACACTTAATTCCATTCTTAACAGAAAGAGTATTTTCTAAGAAGTTTGATAACCTGATCAACCCTGATCAACGTTCATTAACAAAGATATAAAATTTCGCTCTCACCATCACTGATTCCACAGACAGCATCCAGCAAAGAGAAATCAAGAGCAACATGTTTTCCTTCTATGCAGTAGAAAACCCCACTTTTAGTAATGCCATGTTATCAAAGAAAGATATACATGTGTCTGTTTTAAATTTGGTAAAAAATATAAAGTCAAGGTATTCTTACTCACCTCAGTAATAATTTCTGCAATCAAGAAATAAGATGTCTTTACAAAGTTAAATCAGGTTCTCTCATAAAGGAGTACAATCATTAGACAGAGTCATATAGTCCTGCACGTGCTGAGACCCAGAATATGTAACGAATTAGGCAGTGTCATTTTAACTTCATCTACTTCAAGTTAAATTCAGAGAGCTGAGAAATGAAACCAGATTTTGTGCACACTGATAATTGCAAGCTGCTGCTTAAATCCCAAAAGCTTTCTCTGAATGAACACTGAAATTTGCACTGTTAGAGACACTCAGAACTGGCATACGCATGTACGGAGGCACACATTTATCTCTTATGACATAGAATATTGAAAGGTCTTCAGCATGACATTAAGATGAACTAGAATAACCTTTCATCCTGTAGATGATGATCATGCAATATAGGATTGTCATTATTGAAGATCATCATTATTCCTTGTTTGCAGATGATCCTGTAATTGTTAATGCATCTGCAAATAAGGATGTTTCATTAAATGAACATAATAGACAACCCAGATCATCAATACAACAGTTGGGTTTTTCAGTCAGGCTTCTTCAAATAAATTGCAGTACAGATCACTCAAGAGATCCTTCCTGGCCACAGCTATAACAAACTGCAATAACTTGAAAAAACTTGAATTGTTTGAATTGTTAGCACATTTATATTTTCTTTGGGATTATTTAAGTAGTTTTGAGTTGAATTAAACTACATCCAAATGCAATGTTTATAACTTTGCAGCTTTTAAACTACACTTTAATAATTAATATGTTTAGATGCATGTAAAACATGCCAAATAGTAATTTTAGGGTGACTAATCTCATTCTGCTCTTCCATGTTTAATACTTCAAATAGACGCTACTTCCAGGCGATGATATTCTTATGCAGGCTTTGTTTTGGAACGCTTTTTTGCTGAAATGTAAGGCATTGTAATGTGCCACAAACATGCTCTCTTTGTGCTCTTTGCCTAAAGACATCATGATGGGGTGATTGAGTGTGTGCTAGTGCTGAGTCAGAAGAACAGAGACAGGACTGATGGGATGACCCACTAACAGAACGGCACCATCCGAACTAATCTAGTCAGATTAAGCAAGTCTGGGTCAACTGGGTTAAAATCAGAGATTTTATACAAATATAATTAGGTAGCCTTTTCAATTGCTACATTTAGTAAGCCACCATTTAAGTGTGTATCCATTCTATACAAATGTAGCCAAGGAATATAGATACTGATAGTATTAATAGTATACAGTATACTGAGTACTTTAATTCTTGTCCACCACAACAACTCATGGATACCTCTAACTTTTGTAACCTAGTGTACTAGTTTTTGTTTTATAACCAAAATACACACCATTAAATGGTCAATTACCTGCACTATATAGTGCCTTATCAGCTCAGAGGACTCTAAAACGTTTTACAGTACAATCATTCATAGAGACATTCACACACTGAGAGTGGTGAGCTACATTATAGCTACAGCTGCCCTGGGGCAGACTGACAGAAGTGAGGCTGCCATCCACTCGGTGCCACCGGGCCTTCTGACCACAATAAGCAGGCAAGGCAGTGAAGTGGCTTGCCCAAAGACACAATGACTGAGATGGACAGAGCGGGGACTCGAACTGGCGACCCACCAGTTACAGGACAAACCCCTCCCACCTGAGCCCCCATATTTGACATTTTTAAATTACCTTAACCTGTTACATTCTGTGCAGTCCTCACATCCATATACCTCCAATATGTTCTCACGTTCCATATTCCCCATATTGAGATGTATTTTCATATTTTTCTTGTCTTCCTTTTTTTTATCTCCTTATTTGTCCATGTCTTTTTGAGCGCCGTGAAGCAGAGAAAACTATTTCATTCAAATATAGCTTGTGCATAGGGCAGAACTGACATCAAGGTTGACTATACTGTGTACTGGCTCAGACTGTAATCAGATGTTCCACAAAAATACACAAAAAGCCATATCATTCTGACTTCAAATATTTTGGGTGATGTTGCATAGATTCCTTCTGCTGCCACAACAACGCTTATCAAAAAACAAAGAAAAAGAAATGACCAGGGCATGGTAGAATGCACTTTACCAGCAAATAATTTTGGAACACTGGAATTCAGGATTCTTGTTTTAATTTTTATGCTCTATGTGATTTTAATAAAAGAATGTAGTTTTTGTAATTTACGACTAGGTTGTATCGTAGTGGAGTTATTACCACAGGTGCCTGGCAACAAAATCCTGGCGATGTCCTTTCTGCATGTTCTCCTTGTGCATGCAAGGCTCATCTCCAAGGTACTACAGTGTCTTCACACTGTCAAAAATCGTGCATGTTACATTAATTGGTTAAATTGCTCTTAGGTGTGAGTGTGATATGTGTGGGAGCTTATGTATGGAATTATAAAAGTCAATAAAATGTATCTGTTAAATAGTGATTTATTGAAATTCTTTGCTGAGACCAGTGATTCACAAGTTTCAATTCTTATTCACAACTATTTAACAGGCTGTCCACACTCTTCGCTTTTCACATAGATTTGTGCCAAGAAATAAAACAGAAGAAACATAGGGGTCATCAGGACAGCTCAAAAGGCGTTTGATGTAAAGCTCAACAGCTCTCTTATTTTCTATCTATGCTGCTTTTTAAGAACACAGTGATTCTGTATCTAATAATTGAGAAATTGGACTGTAATGTAGTGCTTCCTTCTCTCTTCTTTAAACTGTGAAAGAAAAATCTAGTCTTTTTGGTTTTTTACCTTAAAGAAACTTTTAGTTTTAAAAAAAAATGTTTTAGTTTTTTTAAATCTATGTCTTAGATGTGGAGTACAACCTCCATATAGACATGCAATAAAGCCAACTTTATGTAAGAAGCATTTTGCTTTGCTCTCTCTTCAATAAAGACATTTATTTCTGTCCCAGAGGTGAGACTGTATTTCAGTTGTCTTCAGCAATGGTCGGATCCTTTAGCCGCTCCACACTGTTGTAGTGCTCTCCTAGACCATAGGCATGACGCATATATCTGTAAACAAAAACAAAATATATTCCATGACTGAAAAGATCAGTTGGATAGCTTTATTGTCTTCACATGCTTAACAGACTATTTAACAATCATTATGCTATCAGTTTTTCACTTTACATCCAGGTGAATCATCCGATGGCAACAACAAAAGCACACTGTTGGAATATCACTATAGCTAAAAGTTATCATAAAGACTAGTTTTGCATAAAAAGATTACATTTAAAAAGACTTAATACCTTCAATGAAGGCCTTCCCAACAACGGATCCAAATCCAGTCGCACTGTTTTGAATACACGTGAAGCATTTCTGACTACACTGACATTTCCAATTTAACTTTTCCCTTGTAAAAGTATAAAGCAATGATCTTACACAAGAGTGAGGTGTTCACCATCATATTCCTCTCCAATCCTGATGGTTGGGGAGTTTGCCTGGATCACTTCTATTGGCAAATTTAGCACCTTAGTCAAAGCTCTAAGCTGTGAACCAGAGTAACATAATTACTGAAAAAAACGAACAAAAACTACAGTAAATACATATATATATATATATATTCCTAATAAATGACAGATAACGTTGCAGAGAAAGCAACTCACTTCCAACTGTCCACCCCAAGCTGCTGTGTGCTCCACATCATTGCAGTATTTTTCAAACTCAACTGCAAACAAATACAAATAAACATTTGTGCGCACGCACACATACACAATGTGTCATATTTATTCACAATTCAGTAACATATTGTAAAACATCCACTCAGCTGTTGACCTGTCGCTATGCCAGTTTGTTCATGTAAACCCAAAACGAAGTCAGTTTTACCTGTTGTGAACATGTCCCCTGTGTCGGGGTTGGTGAGAAAAGGCAGGAAGTCATCAGCGTTGTTTCTCATGTGCTCAGCAGTGCGGGACCGGAGCTGCTTCACACTCATGTTTGACCCAAGCTAAGAGAGAACACAGAATATGTGCTCTAAGCAAATCCATTTTTCTATTAAAACATGTATAAAAAAAGATGTTTCATTTCCTCCTAAAGGCTGTTTCAAACAAAGCCATATTTGCTTATCGCATTTCTGTTTACAACCCCACTTACAATGAAGTTGGAACATTGTGTAAAACTTAAAAAAAATATTACAATGATTTGCAAATCCTGTTCAACCTAAATGCAATTCAGTACAATGACAAGATTTTTAATGTTCAAACTGATCAACTTTGTTTTTTTTTTTTTAAATATTCACTTATTCTAAATTTAAAGCTGGCAACACGTTCCTAAAAAAAGCTGGGACAGGGGCATGTTTACCACTGTGTTTCATCACCTTTCCTTTTAACAACTCTCAAACGTTTGGGAGCTGAGGACTAATTGTTGAAGCTTTGTTGGTGGAATTCTTTCCCATTCTTGCTTGATGAACAACTTCAGTGGCTCAACAGTCCGGGGTCTTTGTTGCTCTTCATTATGCGACACACATTTTCAATGGGAGACCAGTCTGGACTGCAGGCAGGCCAGTCTAGTACCCACAATCTTTTACTACGAAGCCACGCTGTTGCAACACGTGCAGAAACGTAGCTTGGTATGGTCTTGCTGAAAAAAGCAGGAACTTCCCTCGAAAAGACATTGCTTGGATGGCAGCAGATGTTGCTCCAAAAACCTGTATGTACCTTTCAGAATTAATGGTGCCCTCACAGATGTGCAAGTTACCCGTGCCATAGGCACTAACACACTGCCATACCATCACAGATGCTGACAAAAAAACAATACAGTTTATCAATTTGAACATTAACTATCTTGTCTTTGTGGTGTATTCAATTGCATAAAGGTTGAACAGAATTAGCAAATCATTGAATTCTGTTTTTATTTACATTTTAGACTTCATTGGAATTAGGGTTGCAGATTTTCAAAAAGATTACAATTCTCCAGTAAAATAAGCCACCTTTAATCGCTGTGCTAGTTGGTCTTCAATGGCGCGGTACATGCAGTGTCCATCAGATGAAATCTCCTTTATCTGAAGGTGTTGCTGGGCAAGTTTCTGAGCCAGCTTTAGGCCCTCCTGGTGCCTCAGGCCCTGCAGGTTCTGCACCTCTGCCTCTGCTATCCTGCTCTCCCTCTCCTTCTCCTGTGCAGCCTTCTTGTCCTGGAGAGCATTGTTCATTTAATAACAATGGATTTATTGCCAGCTATAGTTCAAACATAAGAAATAAATAAGTATTCAAGGTTGTGAGAGCTTAAGTTTTTTTCAAATTAAAAATTAATTGGAGTTTAGTACACTGGGTTGCAAAACTGATTTGCATATAGTGTATACATCCCTGTATACCAGTTATGTCGTTTATAACACAGTAATAGTTGAAAGCATTATAAAATGCGTCTCACCCTTCTCTTCTGTGCTTTAGTTACTCGTGCCTGTTTGGCTTCTTCTTGTTCTCCACCTTCCACCTTTAGGGTCTCCACTTCGTTCACCACCTCCTCCACCTGGTAAGAGTGAAGAAGGGTAGCAAACGTGATTTTATTGAGGTCGGTCATTGGTACATTTCATTAGTGTCCTCTGTTTCAAAGAAACGATGCAAGTGATGAGTATTTGTCCTCCAAAACAACAGCTGTGTTTATATTTCAGTGTGACACAATAAACTGAATTACTTTATTTGTTGTGTGTTCAAATATTATGTTAAGACCACACATTTAGAAATTGTAAAATGAAATTTACTGATTATTTCTATCAGAAAGAGAATATTAAAAAAGTAATGTCCGAGACATATTACAATATTCAGAGCACATTTCAACAGTTTTTGATAAGCCAGTTGGTGTGAATGAAAGCACCTTTGCTTCATCTGCAGATTTCAGCTGCTTGAGTTCCTCCTCATGCTTCCGACTAAGATCTGACTCTAATTTCGCAACCTCCTCCGTCAGCTGTTTCCTCCTTTTCTTATCGTTTTTGGGAACAGCATTTTTCATACCCTGGATCTTAGCTGAAAATAAAGCACACAGTTGTTAGGAGTTTAAACTAAATATAAATTATGTCAATGTCAATTTTATTTATATAGCACTTTATGACATACAAGTTGCACCAAGTAACTAAAAATATTTATAGGAGTGGCTAAGAAAAATCAGAAAGAAGCTTCCAGATGGAGATTGCAGTGATACAAAGCCAGCGATCAGTGAATAGAAACGGGTAAAAATCACATTTTGAGGGACCGGAGTATAGATAGCAATGAAGAAAACACCATTATACTATACTGTCTACTTATCTTGACGTATTTTGACTCCCTCTGCAATTGTTTTGAGCCTCTAGATTCCCATTTTCTCTTAGCTTTTTGTATCTTTCTGTGTCTTCACTAGTTTTACCTCACGTTCAATGTTTTCTGAGTTATTAGATAATTTTTTTTTACTTAATTCTAGGGCAATTTTATGCCTTCTATTGGTCGGCTTGGTTGTGTGCTTTCATGACATTTAGCAACCAACTGCAAGCTTTTGTCTCTCCTGTGTTTTTTTGTCGCAGTCTTGTCTCCTAGAAATTGTCTATATAGTTATTTATATAGCTTTATTGTTGACTTTCATATCCTTCTGGGTGTTTTTTGTTTGCTGCTCTTTAGTCAGTTTGGGACATGTTTTATGTAATTTTGTGGTTTTCGGTCTTTTTATCCGCTTCTATCCTTTTGGAAACGATCGCACTCTGAATTTGCCAAGTTAAAATTTGTACAGGAGACAGAATATGGAAGAAAAATCGGGAATACTTTATCCAAACCTGACATTTTGAAATGTATGTGTGAAGACTTTGAACGCCACTGTATGTTAAAAAGAACTAAGCCTGTTCAGAACATGCTTCTTTTCAGGTAAAAGCCAAGTGATTCTGTTGTTGACTTTTACAGTTGGATACAAATTAAAAACAAACTACACTTTTCCGTGTTCTAAAACACAGAAAACGCAAACCCAGATACACCGCATTATCAGATCGTTGATGCAGCAAGATAACAGCAGGTGAGTGTTAATACCCTGCAGGTCCTTCTTCTCTTTACGGTGCTGCTTAATCAGTAGCTCCTCTGATGTCTCCTCCTCCATGCCCGTCTTAAGACTGGTTCCGCTGCTGTAAGAACCCCACCGCACAAATTAAAATGTCCTTCTTATGATATAAACCCCATTACAGTCAAACGGTTTAAAAAGTAGCCAGCCAATGACGAATAAAACGTGGTACAATGGGCCCTACGGAAGCTATTATGAAGATGGGCGTCAGAATTCTTCTTCTGTTTGGCAAAAACAAAAAGTGTAGCTAAACCGCCACCTGTTTGCTGTATCATGTACTGCAATGTACTGCACATTCAACCTCCCTTCTTCTTCTGCTTCTTCTTCTTCTTCTTCTTCTTCTTCTTCTTCTTCTTCTGGTGTTTAATGGCGGTTGGCAAGAAACTGTAGGTGTGCATTACCGCCAGAACTGGTATGGAGTGTGGTTCATCTGGGGATTGAATGTCGTACTATACACTTAATTCTTTTAAATAGTTTGCTCCCTTATTGTCATTTTGTAATGACTCGTATACTCCTCAACTTTTCTTTAATTCTTGCAAATTCTCTTTCATAACCTCTTCTTTCCAGCTCATATTTCTGACACTTCTATCAAAACATTTTCAGTTGTTTCATGTTTCCTCCACAGTGGTCACATTGTCGTACTATGTTTATTATGCGTTTTAAAAAGTGTATAATTAGTCCTGTATGTCCTAATCCTTAGTCTTGTTATTACCCTTTCCTCCTTTCGGTTCCTTCTTCTCCATTCGTTTTTTCACCGCTGGCCTTTTTGATCCTATAAAACCATATTCCTTTATCTTTCTCTCCCATCCCACCTTTTCTTTCCTGGCCATTCTTCGCTTCAATTTTTGTTTGATGAGTTTTTGCTTCTGATTTTACTTACAGGTACTGTAACATGATCCTGATTAGTTGTGTTGCCTTCTTAGACATCTATCTGCCACATCATTTCCTTTAAAACGCCAATATGTGCTGTAGCCCAATAAAAATACTATTGTAAACCCATCAGTTGTAGTCTGAATAAGTATGCTGTGATTCTTCTGAGTAAATGTCGGGCTGCTGTCTGAATGGTTATGTTTTCAACTCATAGTAAACTGACTTGACATATCCTGAACAAATTATGTTTTTAAGGTTTTCTGTCATTCCACCCACTGCACTGCTAAAGTTCTTGCTAACATTTCCCTCTGTGTATCCTGATAAACCATTTGATGAATTCGTTTTGTCCTACTCTTATTTCGGGAAATGTCCGGTATTTATTCTGCTATCCTGATTTTGGACGATTTTATTTTCGGATGCAGTTGTATAAATCTTAGGATTGTTGATAATAATATTCACGTATTCCTGTACTGTCTTTAACTGTAATATACCTGTATGTTTTCTTTTTTTTCCATTAAATACAATATCTACCTGTGTTTCTGGTATAAGATCCATGTGGCACAACAGCTAGTGAGCAATATCATGACACTTATTACTGTATTTGTATATTGAAGAACCTTTTCGTGTTATTGTTTTTGAAGGATCCATCCCGAAACTTCTGTCTATTTTTTTTTTTTTCCCACATGGTTCAATCAAGATGTCTCGTGTTTGCGCCCGGGTTATTGCCTTTGTAAATTTATCCGTAATTTTATTTGTTTACTTTGTGTTCCTCGCTGTCTCCTCAATCTAACTCAAATTTCTCGCCATTTCTTACTTCGAGTTCTGCTGTTTGGGGTTTGTTTTGAAGAGCTCCTGTACAAGTCTTAATGCTTGATGATTGAATAAGTTTCCCTAATTTTTCCAGATGTGTCTTTGCTGCTGAACGCATATATAAAATTGACTTTCCATAATCTATCTTTGATCTGCTCAATCCTGTGTAATTTGTTTAAGCGCTTCCCTATCTGCTCCCCAGTACAGATCCCCGCCAAAAAAATCGCATATATTTATACTTTCTTACATTTATCTATTATTTTCTGAATAGTGTATATTCCATAGGATTTTCTCATCAAACCTACTCCTCACAATTTATTACATTCACTTGTTTCTAAGATTCGTTGATTATATAGTTTTTTTATATAGTTTAATATGAGTTTATATAATTTTATTTCCTCTCGTGTTTTTGTTTCGTGTTAAAATACAGGACAAACTTTTGTTTGCTCTCGACTGAGAAACTTTAATCCCCATTGAAAAGCCCACGGCCTACTATCCGTTCAAAAGGGTAGTCTCCGCGCTGTATTTTCTTTTCCAGTTTATCTTTACAGTTTTACCCCCCTTTTCCATAATGGCTCCATCATCTGCAAAAGAGTGAACACTCCCGTTTCTTTCCATTGTTTCTTTACAATAGAGTCGTTTATTAATTATAGTGAACAATATTGGACTTATAATGAGCTACGTTTGTGGACGTACCATTGATCTAACAGCATATTTTGTTTGATATTTCTTGATCATTTTAATTGAGAGTTTCTATTTGTTAAAAAAATTTGAATCCCAGTTAATATATTTTCCGCGATTGATTTTCATTTTATTTAATTTAATCAGTAATCCTTCAACCCACATCATGACCTCCTTTCTCTATGTCACAAATACAGCTACTAACTACACTTTCTTTAATAACATTGCACCTCTTCTATTGCATGTTCTATAACATAATGTTGGTCATTCGTATTTGCTCATACGCCCCTTTTCTAAACCCACTTTGCACTTTAGTAATGTACCCGATTCTGTATTCAAATAAAGTATTTTAATCTTTCTTACTCAATTTGTTTTTCCATTATTTTGTGCAGTCACATTGATGGTGGAACTCGTGCCTATAATTTTCTGGTTTGTGTTGTCTTTTCCCTGGTTTGAGCTATTGGTACGATGATTGCCTCCTTCCAGCCTCTGAGGCAGCTCCCCCTGCACGCTCCCAGACTTTTATTATAAAGCTCTTAAAAAACACCTCTAAAGATAAAACAATAAAATGGGTGTGTAGAGAACGAGCAAAGGCCCGAGGGGGGGAGAAAAACCCGGGGGGGGACTTGGAGGGATGTGACAGAAGGGGGGGGGGTACCGGGTGTTCATTTTGGTGTTCACTGAGACGATTTGGATCATTCTGTAGACAAATCTGTCATTTAAACCGTGTGCCGTATTCTTAATTTTTCTAGCACAGAGTTGTCATTTCTGCTTTGTAAACATGGTTCATGGAGGGTCATTAAGTTATTTGTGTTCTTCAGTGTTCTGTAATTAAATATTTGGTTATTTCAGTTTTGTTGGCTTCCGTCCCGTTTCCTTCCGCTCATCACTAAGGTTATTGAACTAATGATTTTATGAATGTTTTAGCTAGTATTTCACTTTTTCTTCATCTTTTATTATAGTTGTATTTTCTACTTCTAATATTGGATAGCCATATTCGTTGGTCTTATACCATTCAAATCTTTTAATTGTTTTTCCTCCATATCTATCACTTATGTGTTCTCTCCTACTCGTCCTCAGCAAAATTTCCTCCAATGATTCTCTTTTGCATTCATAATAATTTTTTTTCTCTTACCATTGCTTGTTTTCTCTTATTTCATGAGGTTCTGAAATATTGGATATTCTTTTAAGGTGCTTTAATGCTTTCTTTCTGTAATGTTATATTACTTCTCTACATTTCTCTGTGGTCCACCAGGTACCATTTTCTTATCACACCGTCTTTCTCCTTTTTTTATTGAATTTTCTGCGCTTCTATTAAATTATCTTAGAAATACACATTCAGTTATAATTATTTACATCCATTTTCAGTTCTATTTGTTCCTAGATTCTTTCACTGAGATATTGAAATTGATCCAGTCTGCCTTATTAAAATTCATTTATTTATTTTTACATTCTTAATGTTTTAATGTTAGTCCTGTTTTGATCTTATGGATAAATGATCACTCTCCCTGAATTGTTGTAGTTTTATCATATTGCACCACAAATACCAGCTCATAAACGAATTGATACCAAGTTAATCAATTGCTGACTCTGTTTCCTGTTCGTCAACAGTTACTTTTTGTACCACCTCCATCATTAATAACATACTTAAATCTTTAGTTTTCTATTTACTTCTTCTATACTTGTCCGTTTTTATTGTTAGCATTTTTCCAGGAGCCCATATTGTACTATTACATTAAAAATCCCCGCACCATATTAACTTGTCTCCTCAGAATATTCTAACATCTCTCCATCATAATCATTGATAATGTTTTACATGGATTAAAAAATTAATTATCTTACCATTTCCTCTTTTTTTCCCAATTTCAACCGCTTTATACGCTAAATCTTACCTTTTCTTACTATTTGATATTGGAACTCCTTCTTATAAAGATCGCACACCCTCCTCACATTTCCTCCTGGTCCGATCTCCAAAAAAAAAAACCCCCCTTCTTATACTACCACTACCCTTTAATAACACAATCTAATGATTGTTTTTAAAAGCCCATGTCTCACTGTACACAATCCCTCTGGTTTCTCTTGCTAAGTCACATCATATAACCCTTTCATTCCTGTCTGTTACTACAGAACTTCTAGCCTGTTCCATTGTAGTATTCTCATATGGTTATCAGCTGGGTTCCTGGTCTCCCTCCTCTGTTTTAACCTCTTGTTGATGTTCTGCCACAAGAATCCCTCTTTGAAACCCAGAAATGGTTATTTCCGCGTCCTCGGAATCACAATTATTTTTTTAATTTTTTCAGTTTATTATGTTTGACCTGGTTCAGTACTAGTTGCTGACGTAAGCAATGATAGTATATAAATTTTTCTACCCGAGCAACTCAATATTCTCTCTGTATTTGAGCAGTGTTTTATGTAAGGGAATTTGTCTCTCTTTTTGTTCCCCGGCGTCTCTTATCTGGTGTGTCCTTTACGAGCTTTTAGACTGCTTCTGCATAAGACTTGTGTTTTTGCTCACCTAACATGTTTGGATTTCCTTTGGCGTGCTTTTCCCACGGTCACATCCTCCCTATGTAACCCTATGTAAACCTCCACGTTACTAAGACATTTTTCTTGCTCTTCTTTACATCTTCTATCATTGGTGGTCGCCCGGTGCCACACTTGCACACCTCTGCTATTCCTTTAGCAAACTAGCTGCTATTTGTCCATATCTCTTGCATTTGTATGAACATCTCAGTGGTGGGAGGGATGTATGGGGTCTTACTGTTGTAAGCTTAGAATCCTATTTGATGTTTATCTGGCAATGGATTGTTTCTGCAAATTCAATCATCATGTGAACAGCTTCCTACTCTTTCTCTGTTGACAGTTTTTGGATAATCTCGTTTCGTAAGGTTCAGCAATTTTGCACCCATAATGCTTCTTGTAGAGAAAAGTTTAGCCAGTGAGTTGGAGAAGAGTTGTGTTTAGCTTCCGCTCGGGGGAGCGCGTTTGTCCTTGCGGTGGACGTTAAACTGACAAGTCGCGCGATATTTTCCGGCACGTCTCTTCGTCACACCGAAGATTTAGCAGGAGGATTTTTACTTTTGGGAAGTGGCGGAAAAGGCATAAACTGGTATGTTAATGGTTCGATGATACACAGGAGTGACAATATTGTACTTTGATGTATTGAGGTTCCAGTAAGTAGAGGGATATTAAACCGGAGTAGCTAAAAGCAGACAGATGGAAATATTTTAGACAGCCAAAAGGGATAAAAGGAGCTGAAAGAAAACAGTTTTCTACAGGAATAGAGAGTAGTTGAGGAGGAAATTGGAAGGGGGGGGGGGAAAGAATGTAAATAATATTAAAGATAAAAAATTAAGGAGAGAAAAGAGAACGCTGAGATCCTATGTTTCTACTATTTCAGAGAAAATAAAAAAAAAGAGTAGCGGATTTGAAAAAGATGTTGAAAGTATGGGCGAGATGAAAATAAACTGGTTGTTGTTAAAAACAGAAACAAAGTAGAAAGGTGTAACAGTGGAAAACATTGCAAGAAAAACGGTGATAGAAGGAAGATGTATATGAGAAGAGAAATCAGTCGGGGTTAATTTAATATGGCATTCCGCTGGAGGGAAGATGAGAAAAAACTAAAAAAAAGCATATGGTGTTGCAAAGGTTAAAAAAATCTCAAAAGATTGACAAAAGAATGTACACAACGGAGAAAGAGTAGGAAGCCTGTCAGTTTTAATTGAGACTTTGAGGAACAGTGTTTGCCAAAAATGTCAAAATGGATAGCTGTAGTTTCCTGTGAGGCCTTTCATTCCCCCCACCACTAATATGTTATAAATGTCAGGATATGGGACACATCGCAGCTGTCTGCAAAGGTAAACAAAGGATGTCCAAAGTATGGAGGAAGACATCAGAATTAGAAGATTGTGTGGGAGGAGTGACAGGAAAAGATGTTGCAATTGTGGAGGCCAACGATAGAGTTTACATTTGGGGGCTGTGAGGTAAGGTAGAAATGCAAAAGAATTCAACAACTAAATAGACTAAAAAACATAAGCTATGCTGAAAGCAGTTAAAACTGTATCAGAATGGAAGAAAGAGGGATGCGGTCAATGTGGATTCCAGCTTATCCACAGAGCAAAGTAGAACAGAGGAAAATGTCAGATTTTTATCTGTGGAAAAACTGATGATTATTTGTAGCCTTATGTCATAAAAACTGCACTGAACAAGTAAACACAAACAGAAAAGATTGAAATACATAGTCAGAGGAGCAGAAAGTTCTTAGGGTTTAAATCAGGGTCTTGGGAAAACATAATAAAAAGTTGGAACAGATGGGGAGGCAAGGATGAACCCAGCTGATAGAAACGCATGATAATATTACAGTGGATGCAAGAGCCTTCATCGCTAATGGACAGGAATTTAAAAGGTATATAGTGAAATTTATGAAAAACCCAGAAATTTATAGTGTAACAGAGACATGGTTAAAGCCAACATAGATTTTTGTGTTTTAATGGTACAATAGTATCAGAAGGGATAGACGAGGAGGAAGAGGAGGAGGATGTGGAATATTTTTATAAAAGAAGGAATAAACAATATCAGATATTAGGAAGAAGGTAAAGAGTTAGAATCTCGTAGTTGAAATTTACAATAAAAAATAATATTGTAAAGATAATACATTTTTATAATCCATGTAAAATATTATCATTCGAGGTTGATGGATGAATTAATGGAGTATTAGAAGGAAAAAGTAAATCTGGGTGGTGGGAGATTTTAATGCTAACAGCACATTAGAGGGGAAAAATGTCATGATAAAAATGGACAAGTTATTGAGAAATAATGGAAATGAACAATTTGGTATGTATATCATGATGGAAGCTGTAACAAGAATTAATGTAAAAACATGTACAGAGTCTGTAATTGATTAACAATAGTATCAAAAGTGTTTTTAGGCTAATACCTAGTTGATTGACATTGTACAAAGGTGACAACAGTAGGCAGTGACATTACCAGCCCGATAAAAATAATAACAGAATATTAATAAATAACAGAATACAGGATTATATAACCGATGGAATTTTAATAATGCCGATTGGTAAACATTTAATATTTAAGTCAAAAGAAATTGAATTGGGGATGAAACAGATATGTCGATGATATAAATAGCTTAAATATAGAATATCTGTTAAAAAAAATTACAGCTTGCATGAAAGAAGCAATAAAAACAGTGAGGACGTCAGACGATAAAAAAATTGGTGCTGGTGGCAAAGATGTCATGAGTATAAAATTGAGAAAATAAGCCTTTAAAGCATTAAAGAAGTAACTCCAATTTATCAGACTCTAATTGAGTACAAATAAAGCAAGCAAGGTAAGAAAAGATCATTAAAATGCAAAGAGAAATTTTTGCAATAACTGTAGGTGGAGAAACAAAAGTTGCCCAAATTTGGAAAACAATTAAAAGAATGAGGGGTATTAGAAAAGAATATGATACCTAATATTAAAAATAAGATAATACAATTTAACAAAAGTATAAAGAAAAACTGAATGTTAGCTAAAACGATTCATTTAATAAAATTCATGTTCAAGTAATCGTAGTGAAGAGGGAAAGAAAGGTGGGAATCACAAAGATGCATAATAAAGACTTATGCAAAATAGATGTAGAGTACAAACTAATTAATAATTAGCCATTTACAAAAGTAGAGTTGAATCTGTAACCAGGAAAACAAAATAACATCACCTTGATAAAGATCAAATTTAACTATAATAACATGATAGGAACATCTCAAGACCAAGTCAAAAATGAGATATTAGAATTATACCAATAAGTGCTGGAGTAGGAAGCTTGGCAGCAGAGCTGGAAGGAAGCATATTATTCCAATAGATACATACAACCTAGGAAGAAGAGAAACAAACCAGAAAATTATAGACCGATTGCCATTAACTATCAAATAATATGGTAAAAGTACTGGAAAAATGATTAATAATAGATTAACACAGTTTATTTTAAATATTATGGGTACTAATATCGTAAATATCGCAAATGGTTTCGCAGGGATAAGTACAAATGATTCAGCATTATGTTTTATGATATTAAATTAGAATCTCTAAATAAACAAAGAAAACGTAGTAGTCTGTATTTTTTGATATAGAAGCTGTGACATGATGTGGGTGAAGTTTTCTTATTAAATAAATTAACTAGGTAATTAATACTGGAAAAATGTATAACTAGGCATAAAGATTTAAGGGGTTTTATCAAACACAAAAAAAAGTATAGAATTTGGTCAAGAATTGTCACGCTAATATATAATAGAAAATGGTAGTCCTCAAGGAAGTTTATAGGAGTCCTGTTATTGTTTTCATATAATGGATAAATGAGGTTGTTAAAATATTGGTAAAGAATTGGTTGCTCTCTATTTCGATGATGGAGCTATATGGAAAAGTTGTAATATCCCTTATTGAAAGAAATACAGGATGACGTTATTATCAATTCGAGACCATCGGCAAATCAGTGGGATTTAGATTCTCAGTGAGAGAAAAACAATGTAAATAGTGTTACACAGAAAAGGAAAAATAGAAAATATAAAAACTAAAATTGATACAATCAAGTTTAGGAACAAGTAAAAAAATTATAAATTTTTTTAGGTATATGTGGTTTGGATGAAAAATTATATGGAAAGTACATATATAAAAAAGTCATAGATAACTGCAAAAGAAAATTAACATTTATGGAGATGTATGGCTGGTATTGATTGTGGAGCAGATCGAACATCATTAAAAAGAATTATACAGAGGATTAATTAGATCAATATTGATTATGGAAGTATACTTATGGATCAGCAACAAACAGACATCTTATAAAAATAATAGTGACAATATACAACATCAAGCTTTACGAATTTGTACACAGCAGCAATCAGAACCAGTCCAAGTAGCAGCACTCCGGTAGATATGGAGAGATGCCATTAGATCTACGAAGAAACAGTTAGCAATAAATTATTTGGATAAACTCTCACAAGCAATAATCCGGAAAAAAAAATCATCCAACACGTGATATTTTTTAAACCATGCTTGGAAAAAAGAAAAAAAAACAACTTAAGAGTTTTGTGTTGGATTATCAATAATATAGCAGAAGAGTTTTCAAATATTGGAAAAGAAATTAGTTCAATGGTTTCCTTTGCCAGTGGTTCACCTTGACTATTACCAAAGCAGTGGTGGATATGGCATTGGAGGATGGGAGAAGAAAAGGATCCAAAATGTAGTTTATATAATATGAGGATACAGAACATATAAACAAATTAGCTATCATATTGTTCCCGATTTACACAGACGCATCAAAAAACAGATGAAAAAATTAGGAATAGCATTTGTAATACCAGAATTTTAAATAAAAGTAGAAAACGAATTACAAATGGATATCAATCTACTCAGGAGAATTATTAGCCATATTGCTAGCAGTGCAGTGGTTGAGTGATTAAACCATTAAAAACATAATTTGTTCAGACTCGAGTTCAGCCATTATTAAGTTTAAATATAATCATTCAGATGGTAGGCAGCAGGACATTTTGTTAGAAATAAAACATACTTTATTCAGAATACAAAGATGGGATTAATATTGGTGTTTTTATGGGTACCAGCACATGTAGGGGAGGAGTTGGGGGATGAGATGACGGACGGAGATGGCAAAGAGGTGGCAACGACAAAATAACATTAGCTTTATAAATTAATATTAGTAGGTCAGAGGCGAGAAATATAAGGCAAACAGACAATCAGGAAAGAGTGGCAAAAAAGGTGGGATGAAAGGAAGATGGTTTTACAGAATAAACAAGATAGTAGGAGAAGTAATAAATGGAAGAAGGAGCAGAAAAGAGGAAAGGTTAATCACAAGATTAAGATTTGGACATACAGGACTTAATTCTACATAAACATAGTACAGGAAAATGTGATCATTGTGGAGAGGAGGAAACAATAGAACATGTAATATTGAAGTGTCAGAAATATGAACAAGAAAGAACAATTTTGAGGAGAGAATTTGTAGGTATTAAAGAAAATGTTATTTTGATAGATACTTTGCAAAGAAGTTTTTTTTTTTTTATTTAAGAGTAAACATACTTTTAATTTGTCTTTTTAATGGATCTGTTTAATAATAATATAGCAATATTACTAATAATAATAGAAGAAGAAGAAGAAGAAGAAGAAATATTTTGTTGTTATAACTGTCATCATCATCATTAAATTGTATATAAATACAAAAAGATAATAATTTGTAGAAATTGTGATGTAATTTTAGTGGAAGAAATTCGTTTAAGGCTTTTTGTAGATTTTTACCTTGAATGACACTATGTACAGTGATGTTTCTTGTAACACTGCTGTTTTTTGTGACAGGCTGTTAGAAGTAAAGTGACTTAAGGCGCAGTTTAGATTTTTGCTCGCTCATCCTTTCAGTTATGCACATTTTATGTCTTAAATTCCCTCCATTTCTGCTACCTGTATGACCCCCTCTCTTTTCCAATGGTTATGGTCAATCTGACAGAGAGAGGTATCCCAATCATTGTGGTTTTTAGTATAACAATGGCCATCAGTGGGCTCTAGATGGACAAACTGTCTACTTTTAAGGCTAGGTTTAAAACTTTCCTTTTTGATAAAGCTTTAAATAGTATAGAGTGCTTAGGTTATCCATGAGCTATTCTCTGTAGTTGTATTCTGCTATGAGGCTTAGGGCTGCTGGAGGACATAGATGACCAACCTTTCACCGCTCTTCGCTACATTCTCACACTACAATTTTGTATTATTTTGCTTTATTTCAGCGTTTTAACTTTGTTCTCTCTCCTTTTTCTCTTCCTATAGAGCTACACCCTGGCCCTGACTCTGTGTCTACCTTTACCCCTTTTCTGGAGAGGGGAATCCACCAAGCTTCTGCTTGCACAACTTTAATGCTCACCCTCTGACCGATGATCCACATGGCCCTCGTCTTCATCAGTGTTTAACCCTTTCTCTCTCCCTAGACATGGTGGAAGGTTTTTCTCCCTGTTAAAGGGAGTTTTTTCCTCTCCACTGTGCGCTAACTGCATGCTCAGTATGAGGGATTGCTGCAAAGTCAACCGCCTAGTGACTGTCTACTGTCTCTACATGCTCATGGACGGGAGGAGTGAAAATGCTGCAAGTCACTGACTGGATGCAATCTGCTGGGTTTCCTTAGATAGAAAAACTTTTTATCCAATTTGAATAAATAACTGAATCTGACTGCACTATTCAATGGTTAGGATTAAATGGAATGTATGTACCTGACTTTTGTGAAGTGCCTTGAGACGTGTTGTGAATTGGCGCTTTATAAATAAACTGAATTGAATTGAATTGAATTAAATTAATAATATTGGCGCTGAGCTCTTTAAAAACAGATAAGCAGAATATTTTGCCCAAAAGACAACAAATGCATTATAAATGAAAAATAAAACAGCAATTTTTATGTCTAAAAAACTGTATAAAGCCTATATTTTAACAACATAATACGGTTGTACAATAGTACTTTTTCCTCAGATAAAATGTGTGTAATTTTAATTAAATCCCTGTCTGGATGAGTGGTTTTTGCTGGTGTCGCTGGGCGGACGCGCCGTATGACGTGGCGCAGAGCGGAAGAGATCGTTGTGTGTTTTGGTTCTAAGGGGAAGTTGCGAGAAGAAAGAAAGGAGGAGACGTGACGGGATTGATGAAATTGTTTTTCTCGGCTCCCCTTACCAATCTCACCGCAGTGCCCCGGATCCTGTGTGAATAAACACCGACGTGGTGGAAGTAAAAGTTCTCCCCATCGTCTGGCTCTCAGGTAGCAGGCACGTCGGTGATAGCTGCTGGTTGAGTGTGATTAGCGCTAACGTTCTCTCTGTTGTGCCAGTGCCTCCATTAGCCGACCCCAGCTAAAGATATGTAATGTTTGATATCCACGGGGCATATAGAATTGTAAGCCTTTGTCAGGTTCCACTGAGCGTTGTTGTTCATCGTGTGTGATTGTGTGGTGCCTTCGTAAAGGACTACAGAAGCGTGGTTTAGTTAGTTTTACGGCAAATTGTCCAGGTGGGTGGACAAGTGCTAACATGCTAGTGCTAGGGGTTTGGCAACTCCCCTTTAAGTGTAATAACAGCTTTAGCTCTCTAGTTTACATAATTTTATTTTAAAATGAGCATTTTGTTATTACTCTTATGTAGTTTTTCGCATATTTTTTACAGTTGTCAGAAGTAAAAAAAATGCTGTCCAGTTAGCATTCCGAGCACTAAGCTAACCAGCTACACAACCATTCTGCGTTTGGGAAACGCGTCGCTATCCAATATCAAAACAGACTCAGGGTCGCTGCTAGCATGAGCCGGAGTGTTTATAGTCAACGAATGACAGCTAAATTCGCATAATGTGTGAGCACTGCAGCCGTGCAGTGTCTGTTTACAGACCCTGTCATAAGGTCTGGATAAACAGAGTGTCTGTTTCTGCTGCTTCATGTGTGTTAATGTTGTCTCATGCCTGTGTTTGCCAAAAGTCCTAAAATTGCTCTTTGAAAATGAACCTTACATTCCCTTTGAACAGATTCCCACAGATAATGAGGCTGTGTATGAAAATACTGAAGCATGATCTCCCTGTTTGTTGGACATTCTGACTTTTAAGTCTGACCTCCAAATCAGGACTCTAACTGAATGTTTTCTAATTGACGAAATATGCCAATATCTTCTAGTTTTATTCATTAGAAAACAAAGCTACTAAAAACATCGATTCACAATCCCATAGTAGCTGAATTTGGCCTTCCCTAAGAATAAAATCTGTCATTTTAATACTTCCTATAAATTTAGCCTAAAACACAATAAGCTGTGGTATTTTCATAGAAATTTGTCAAGAAATTAAGCAGTGACTAAAAGCTACATGACATGTCAAGAAATGTCTGCAGTTCATTCATTGCGGCAGAAGAAACCAAGACTTTCAGGTAAACAGAATACAGCAAAGCTGCTCTGTTTTATCATTTTTAATACTTCAGCCTATCTCATGAAACGTGCTGGATTTGGAAATGTTGACAACCTTTCTGAAAATTCAGAGTTAGGGTAACGATTTACACTCTCTAGGGAATACACAAAGAGACTGAAAGAACAACCCACTCAGAGCAGTAATTATGACAAATTGTACGAAACATTTTGCATTTAAGATGAAAAATCCAATTTTTCTGTAAATATGCTCCTTAAGTGGCATAGTTTTAGCCTTTTGAGCACCTTGTGGCTATCTGATCGTTAATCGATTAATCAAAAAGAAAGTGGACAGATTAATTGGCCAAATAATTGTTAGTTGCAGCCCTAGCTGTTTTTTCACAAATTTCTAGTATAAAGCCAGTCTTGACTCAATCATTTTGTCTTTGTTTTTTAGAGTAATAGTAAAAATCTGTTTTATAGCGACTGCACTCCCACACATCAGCAGCTCCTAACATAAATAATTAATGACCGATCATGGAAGGAAGTCTAGCAAAAATATGTTGAATACTGGTCTTATATTTTTCTATTATTGTTCTTAAGAGAAAACCGGAATTGTCTAAAATCGATATCTATGGGTCAAACCTTTACAAAAACCGGAAATCGACAATCGGCCACAAAATTTCTGATCCACCCATCATAGTATAGTAAAATATAAAGTAAAAAAACAGGTTGTAGTTCACTTCTTCACTGACAAAAATATCCTATAACCATTTTTAACAGAAAAATTACGATGATTTTTATCCTAATTTCCCTGCATAGAACAGTCGCCCTTAAAGAAAAAAATGTAACAGAAAAAGACATGTTTGTTTATTACTGAAGGCTTGAAGTACACTTTTTAAAACCTTATTTTAATTTAAAGGTAAATTCCCAAAAGATAAAAGTAGTTTTAGGAAGAAAAAAATAAACCAGGTGCATGTGTACAGACGAAAAATGGCCAGTTTATCACAGTGATTGTTGCTGTATGTATATTTTACAACTTTTTTCTGTTGTCAGTCGATTTTTGAAGTTCTTGAACTCCATTCTTAAGTTGTCAAAATCTAAAGGTTTCTTTAGCCAGTGAATAATATTCCTGGAACATTTCCTGTGATTAAAAAAAATGCTCATATAATATATGTTTATAAAATAAATGAATACTGAGCATATTTTCCCCTGTACGCTTACAAACGAGGTCAAAACCATTACAATCAAACACTTTTTCAGAGAGCAATAATTAGCCAAGTATAATTAATGTTCACAAGAATATACCAACTGCATTTAGTTGACTTTTAACTTTTAAGATTTTGAAGGGGAGAGTATGCTATAGGTCCAAATTGTATTTAGGTAAAGGAGTTTATAAAACTGTGCTCTGCATGTTGCTCAAACAAGACTTCCTTCCTGACAACAGCCATGTGTTCCACATTTAACCCTAAATAAGTTAGTCAGAATTGCATGGTATGCATCTAAACAGTAGCTCTCAGAGTGGAAACAGGCTTAAATGTTGTGGGTGGGTTGATCTCCTCCTCTTTCTGTCCGGTTATAAAATATGGCTGTGTTTCATTACAGGACTTGCGTTGCTTTCTGTTGCTCCAATCTGGTTGTGATTGGCTCTCCTCTCTACTTTGATTGTGACTTAAATTCTTGACCGTTGGCAAGACTTTGCTTCTTGCAGCTATGATTTCAGTTTATTAGCTTATGAGTCAATGAGATATGAACAGGTAAAACATGTTTAAAAAACCAACGCCTGTTTCTCTGGAGAGGCACCTACGCCTGTGTTTATTTGTTTGCTTTTTTCTTATTTTGCTGTTTTAAGAGACTTTCGAGAGATGGATTTATAAACAGACGATGTCTAGATGTCAATCAGTGAAATTCAGCTAAAATATAACCTAAAAGTTTTCTTTTCATTCAGTGCAAACATAGCTGAAAATGAACATTAACATAAAATCTGACACTGCTCCAGCTTGTTATAGGGCTCTGTGTAAGTTTAGTGAGTTCTTTTGTTGCATGAATTTAACTTTCATCTTGCAACTGTTCCATTAATACCTTTTCTTTCTCTAAATGTCTCATTTCCATCCATGTTGCATTGAAAGGCAACTCAAAGATTTAAGTCGGTTAACAAGCACAATAAATAAGGCAGGTTGGAAAAACGAAGTTTCTGTGAACCCAAGGGGCTGTACTTGCTGCTTTGTACCACTAGGTGCTTATTTGGTGTTAAATTCTTTAGGGATCTTAATAGAGTTAGGAGAGGTTAATGGGGAGGTCAAGTGAAATGCAACATTCCCTGCTGTGAGAGTAATGTCAGACATGCAGACAGAAGAAATAGTCAAAACATTCGTGATTTTTGTGCCTGTAGTCCTTTTTAGAGAACCAATTATCCAAAAAACACATTCATTTGTTTAGGTGAAGTCCACACAGCTATCCGGTATCACTCCAGCTCCACCTTGTGATGCAGTTTGATGACAGAAGCTTTGAAACCTATTTATGAATCATTAGATTGGGGTCTCCGTATGAAAAATCAAGTGTAAGGTATTGAGGTTCACTTCAGACATCAAAACAAAGTAATAAAAAAGTTTTATTGTAAAATGGTATTTATGCTGTAAGTCTCTTTACAAGAAATAAAAAAACTGTTCTTATAAATGCTGATTGTGGTAAACGTGGGTCTTAAACCATTCTAAGTTGGCTTATTGTTTTTGTGAGGTATTTCTGAAATGATGTGTAGATAAATATTCATAAAAAAAGTTGAATCTATTATTTAGTTTTGTATTATTTTGTATAATCTTGATTTTACACCCCATATCCCTGAATTCCGGTGCTGATCCGTCTTTTGCATGTTGAGTCGTGAAAAATGATGATGCTTTATGAAAATAACTATAATTGACCCCTCCGTTGGTTAGATATTAGTCATGTAATATATTTAAGTGGTAAAGACCACACATGAAACATAGAAACTTTCCTTAAATCAGTTGTGAAAGGTACTAATTGGTCCCGTGGTAAACGGTCCAGTTTCACGCACAAAAAAGCTGAGTACGAAATGCCCAAAACTAGAGTGAGGATGCTGCACTTTACATAGGGCCTTCTTTTGATGACTGGACTGGGATCAGTTCATTTTTCTTATTTAGCCTCTTCTTGACATAGAATAGATGGAAATGCAATTTACATGTAATAAATGACATGAAGATCAGTTCTACAGTATAACTGTATGGTGTACAGGTCCGTCTCAGTATGTTTATTACTGTGGAGTAAAGAAGCGTCTGTGTTCTTGTTTCCTGCAGCAGGTCGTAACATTTGGCACGCAGAATAGCAGAGGATCTGATTAGGCCATGGCCAACAGAGGAGGAGCTACAAGACCCAATGGACCCAACGCAGGGAACAAGATCTGTCAGTTTAAGCTGGTGCTGTTGGGGGAATCAGCCGTTGGGAAGTCCAGCTTAGTGCTTCGCTTCGTAAAAGGCCAGTTCCATGAATTCCAAGAAAGCACAATAGGAGGTTAGTGATTAAGGGTACATGCAAACCAACTATTCTAAGGTTTGGTATTCAGGAGGCGTGACCAAGTTTGTGTATACAGCTTTGGAGTGATGGTTGTTTGGTTTGGATGTTGATCATGCAATGCTGACTGAGCCTCTCACCTCATTCTATCCTCTCAGCGGCTTTTCTCACCCAGACAGTGTGTCTAGATGACACAACAGTGAAGTTTGAAATCTGGGACACTGCAGGTCAGGAGCGATACCACAGTTTGGCGCCCATGTATTACAGAGGAGCACAAGCCGCCATTGTGGTCTACGACATCACAAATGAGGTACGTATGTCAGTCACAAAGTTTCTATTGCTGTTATCTTACATAGGTCAGTTTAAAAAGTTGCACTAATGATACTTTCATGTATTCAGGAGGGCAAAATGTGAGCAGATCACTTGTTTAATAAGTTGCGGCATGAAGTAAAACAATAGTATTAACATGTGGCACATGGTCTGTGTTTTGCAGGAGTCCTTTGCGCGGGCAAAGAACTGGGTGAAGGAGCTACAGAGACAAGCTAGTCCTAATATAGTCATTGCTCTGTCAGGAAATAAAGCCGACCTGGCCAACAAGAGAGCTGTGGATTTCCAGGTCACACTGTCACAGTTCAACAGTTCTGCATTTAGTTGTCTGGTTTTTGTTTTGTTTTGATTCACTTCACAACCTCACACCAAGGTAGACCAAAACCAGTTAAACAATTTCTTCAGCCGGCACAGGGAACCTGGTCAGAGATGATGGGAAGGTGTACGGAGTTAAATTCAGGGCATTGCTGGAAGAAGACCCATTAGAAGCAGACGACTGGAGACAGAGGATGGGGTTTTATATATTCTATTAGCTGCTTTACAAATCTACTCTGTATGGAAGTTTGGCAACATGATGCTGTGGGAATGCTTTTCTTTAGCGGGGACAGGAAAACTGGTTAGAGTAGATGGTAAGGTGGAGTTTCTACAAAGTATTGTTGTGATTATGAATATATTATTTAATATTAATACTTTAATATTTTATTAAATAATATTTCGGTCTGTTAAGGGTTGTCCTGTGAATACCAGCCCAGTAAGGCGATGGTATTGGGACCAAATAGAAAGGTGTGAGCCAAGCTCTGACATTATTGAACACCATAAACTCTGCACACACATGGAATGAATTCACACAATTTCTTAAAATACAAGAATTTATTTAAAAAATAAGTCAACTTAAAGTCAAACATATTTCAATCAACAAACTCTTTACTATGCTAAAACAATCCAACTAAACTACCAAGCAGAATTAAAGAATGACGAAGACTAATGGGCTATGTGCAATATAAACAAGTTGATTAAAGATGGTTGACAACCATGACCAAAAGAGTGATGCAACATTACCATGCAATGTTTATGTTTGAGAACCAAGGATTATCTTGAAGAATCTGGAAATTAAGTTAGTCTTGGAACTAACTTAGGCAATAATCAGCATACCTTTAGACAACCATTCACAATGCAAGATCAGATAAAATATTATTTTAATAAAATGATATTGTAAATAATGATTTGCTGAATAAAACCAGCCTTCTGGATGACCAATTCTCAACGGTGTTTAATTAGCTGCCTTTATTTATTAAAATAATATTTAAAAAAATATTAAGTAAATAGTAAAATATTTAAGGAAATATATTAAATAAGAACCAAATCTTTGAGAAATGGGGCTTAATGGTGTTTAATTAGTTATCAAGTTTAGTAAGTAGTCTGTCGGCCGGCTGAACTGCACGTTACAGCTGTAACCACGGTGATGCGGTCCCGTTGTCTTTCCTTCAGACCGGGAAAACTGCTCCACTCGGCGTCGTAGAGACAGGGTCTCTGCTGGGAACTCTCTGGAACACAGTTTGCTTTTGTAGACCTCAGAGAAAAAAAGTCAAGCAATGCTTGTACCTTAATTATCCTTTTTCATGAATGAATACCGGACACACAAACAGTAATTCATTCATACTTAACTCAGTGCATATGATCGATGATCGTATGACATTCTTGGATCCAGTTTGAAGAGTTATGTCTGTTTGCCAGCAAAGAGACATTAGCGCGCTGTGTCCCTCCGTCCAGTTCCTCTGGGGACCTGCGTGGAAGAGGTCAGGTTTGGACAGTGACGTCCAAACCTGAGCAGGGTTTTTATTTGGACAGTGACGTCACGGGAAGTCTGCTGGTATTCCCTGTTCCTGGCTGTGCTGGGAGTAGGTTAATGCGATTTATTTGGAAAGTTCCAGAAAAGTTCTTACTGCCCTTTCATTTTGTAATCCATGGCTGTGGTCCCAAAAGTATTGAATTAGAGAATACATTTTTGCTCCACAAATTTCAGATTTTTATTTATAAAATAATTTATTTTCACATGAGTTATCCACCAGTTTGTTTTGGTTTTTCTCTAGGGCTGCATGATAATAGAAAGCATGTGATATATGATAATATTGGCGAATGCCACCATAGCACTATGGCTTGCAATGAATAAACAGTTAAAAAGTGTTAATATCTTTCTACTTGTGTTCATAGCAAGCAGAGACCCTATATAATGAGATGTGCTGTGGAAAAAAAACAACGGAAATTGAATGTTTCTATCTCAGCAAGCTTTTATTGAAAAACTTGCATCTAGCTGGCATCTGCCATTGAAGTTCTTTTTGACTTAAGCATTTTACCCCTTCTTTACCCTCCAAAACCTTTTATGCTGCAAATAAAAAACAAGTGTCAATAAATATATTACAGGCATAAAGCGCATTAATGCATGGTACTTAAATAATTGGCACACATTTATTTGTGATGTGTTTTTGTATACATTAAGATTGAATTAATGATATATTGTGCAGCCCTATTTATTGCATGATAATAAATGAACTTAAAGCTTGTGGTTACGACATGAGAAAAAGTTCAGTTCACGGCATATAAATACTTTCTCTCCAGGATATGACTTCTAGTTTTAGGGCGACATTTTCAGACAGAATCTTCCTAAAAGAAAAATGTTTGTCATTCGTTTACCACGTTTGTGCATTCATCTTAACTACATGGTAAATAGAACCACAAACACCCAACAGCATTTACTCAAAGCCATCCTGGGCATAGGAATGTTTGTGGCTCCCAAGTGCTTTCCACTTGACAACTGTGGCCCTCATGGGAAAGCGTTTGGACCCGACGGGTCCAGTGCAATGTTCTGTCCTTTTCTGCAATTTCTCAAAATGCGTTGAATATTCATGTTGTTTACTTTATGTTAACAGGAGGCTCAGTCATACGCAGATGACAACAGCCTACTTTTTATGGAGACATCAGCCAAGACATCTATGAATGTGAATGAGATATTTATGGCTATTGGTAAGTGATTCTTGACGTTTTACCTATTGATTTGTACACTGATAATGTGACTCAGCTTCTTAAGTGCTGTTAGTTAAAATATAAAATGATTTATGAAAAAAAAGTTTTTTACCACTCATGACTTCAGTGCCTAAAAATGGGAATTTACTGTTTTTTTTTTTCCTTTTGTGTGTTTGGTTTTCTCTTTAGCAAAGAAATTGCCAAAAAATGAGCCTCAAGCTCCAGGCACCAACAGCGGTCGGACCCGGGGAGTGGACCTGACAGAAGCTGCTCAGCCAGCCAAGGCTCCGTGCTGCTCTACCTAAAATGAAGAACACAATTTTCCCTCCCTGACCTGTAAACTAGTAACTAATGTGGCCGACGTCCCCAGATGCCACCGCAGCTACTAATGCAACGTGTCCCCCTCTGTTTAAAACAAAACAAGATGCCCTGTATCCTCCCTTGCTCTTGTTTTTGTTTATCACAGTAGCAAAGTCAGTGCCATCTCACTGATGATTTTTTTTTGGGGGGTGGGGGGGGGCTTTGCCTCTTCCATTAAGGTTCTGCTGGTACCTGAAGAAGCCTCCTAACCACTCTGTTTTACATCCAGCTAATTATATCTGTCACTTGTCTTTGATGGATCAGTGATCACAGATATTAGATACATCAGCTCCACCTCCCATCTAAAATCCTTGATAGGAGTTTCATTTTGAGGAAGGGATCACTTCTATTTTCTGAGAACTACTGCTCTTATTTTCACCATTCTTTTGCTTTTGATTATTTTTGGTTTATTATTTACAACATTTTGTTTAAATTATAGATGCCCAAAAATGTGTATTTATAGTGGGTAAAAAAAAGAAGAAAATCTAAAACGGTCTATAGTAGCACAAACAAAGCAACGAAGAGACAAGAGCCATTTCTTTTGGCTCTGAGAAGAGGGTAGAAAGTCAAAGAGGAACCCTGAGATCTGTGTCCCTCTCTTGTCATCAGGGCCTTTTATTTAAAGTTTAAAAGAAACTTTTAAACTCTGATTCCCTCAACGATCCACCAGCTTTTCTTTATTGAATTAAAATTAGAGCGCGTGTGTATGTTTCCGACCTGTAGATGTCTCTTAGGACTTGCTCCCGCTCGTTTTTGTCCATAGCGGCATTGTTTCATATTTTTGGAGTATTCCTCAATGATTTGAGTGTCTGAAAGAACCATTACAACTTTGCAGAAGCCCCCTCCCTCCCCTCAGCAAGACACAGTGGCCTCTAAGGTACGCATCAGCAACCATTCATCTCCTAAACGATGCATCCCTTCGTATTAATCCTGTGTCGGCCATCCTGCTCAAACTAGGGTTGGATGATTTAGTTTATGCAAATACTTTTTTTTCCCCATTATGTCAGTGTTGCTTGACCGCTGCAGGGTTTGCACAGGGTAAAAAAAAAACAAAAACAAAAAAAACAAAGGTGGTGGTTGTAAGTGGGGTGCTGCAATATGTAAGGTATCTTCATGTTCATAGTGGAATTCTTATTATTTCACATTTTGATTAGGAAGTGCTTTAGACACATTGATGTGTCGGTATATTCGAACTTTGCCTGGGTTGGCTGGCTGGTGACTGATTTCATCTGTGGACTCATAGTCACATGCACATTACACACATTAGCACAATGAAGCACACGTTCACACAAACACACCAGATCAGCTCACAGACAGTCTGTTGCACCTCATCCACACCAATGTTAAGCACATTATTTGTGTTTTTTTATGTCCCCCCACATGTTACATACACACATTTGCACACACACATTCGTTATATAGACTATTTCTTGTCAATAACTTTTTACTGGTTTGTCTTACTCATGCCTTGCACTAATGATGCTTATAAATTTATGTTGTCATAATCTCAGTCAGTGTGTTATAAATATATACATAATATAAATATATAAATAATATACTGTAAATATGGTGTTGCGGTGTAGTCTACTTTTTTCCTGATTTTTCTAGTGACTAATGCTTGCTAGGGAGTTATCTGGATAATCATTAGGGGTAATAAAGAAGCTGTACAGATGGCAGGCAAACAGCTACAGTTTAGGTTTGGAGTTTTGCTGTTGCTTATCACAAAAATGGTTAAACTATAATCAGTGGTGGTCTATATTAATGTATGTAGTGTTATTAACAAAAGGAAAAAATAAAATTGCAGTTATTTACACTTCTAAAATGTTTTACCCAAGTATATTATGTTGTGTTTTTTTTAAATCTACCTTTTTGTTGCCTTTTTTGGTTGCTTTTTGTTTGTTTGTATGGTTCATTAAGGTCCACAGTAGACTTAAACTTCCACATCCAGAGGCACTGGTTGCAAAATAAAAAATCTGATTAATTAGATGGTCTGACAATCCACAACATCTCAGCTAGCATTGTTCCAGTAATGCAGGAATGATGGAACAGATGTCAGGTAACTTTAATAGGGATGTAAATTGTGTTTTCAGTTAGTTTTCTTTGTTTTTTTTTGTCAACACTTCTTTGCAAGAGAACACATTTAAATGCAAGCATTTTACATTACTGTTATGACGCAATACATACTGAAATAAATTTGGTCATTTGTCATTGTAGTTTTTGTCTGCATGTTCTTAGTTGCAGTTTCTGAGAGCTTTATACGGGGTGTAATGAGAATGTATACATATCTTGTTATCATATTAAGTTGTCAGGCTACAACCACAAACATTTATGTATTTTATGTGACAGACCCACTCAAATTAGTGCATAACTGTGAAGAGCAAAAAAAGATGATGCATGGTTTTAACCTTTTTTCACATTTTAGATCTAGAGACTTAAATTCCTGCCATTTTTTCCTTTACAATATACCTCAAGCTCATTTAGATTTGATAGTCACAGATTCTTAATTGGGTTTAGGTCTGCACTTTGACTAGGCTATTCTTACACATGAATATGCTTTGAACTAAACCTTTTCATTGTAGCTGAGGCTGTATTTCCAGCTGCAAGGTGACCTTCAGCCCCAGTCTTAAGTCTTTAGCACCCTCTAACAGGTTATTTTTTTTACCCAGGTCTCCGTTCGTCTTTCCATCAACTGTGATCATTTTCCTGTTCCTGCTGAAGAAAAGCATTCCATTGTCTCTACCATGTTTCTTGTTTTATAACAACTGTTTTCAACACCTTCACAACCTTTTCCCTGACCTGTCTTGCATGTTCATTGGTCTAGATGAGGATGTTTGTGTGTACTAATTAGGTGACTTTGGAAGGTTCTTAGTTGCTCTGGGTTTTATTTAGGGGTAGCAGTGTAAAGAAGGGACAACAATTTTCTGATTTTCATTTGTCGAAAATTTTAAACCATGTATCATTTTAGTTTTATTTCACAAGTATTTTGAGTGAAAATATGAAAAACGTCCAGAGTAGTAATACAGTCCAAGGCACTGTAATAATTTCCATGAACAAATTTCTAAATAATTTAATGGTCCTTGTAATTGCATTGGGAGGGTTTTGTTTATCTTTTCAGCTGCTTTGGATACCTGTGATCTAGCTCCACATTCGTTTTCCCTTCCACCAGATTTGACCTTGAAATTTCCCCATGATTACCTGCGTTTAGTGACCTCTCCTCTCAAAGTTGCAGCCGGTTAAACTGGCCCTTCCAATCTGAGTCCCCTAGCGGAGGAAAATGGGCCTACAGCGAGAACTTGAACATAAGGATGAGCGCCATGTCTGATCCTCCGCCTGTGGAATAGAGCGGACGGCGGAGCGATCGTGTTCCCCGGGCCTGCGGTCCCTTCGGGGTTTCAATGTACAGTCATGGCCGACAGCGCGGGGATTCAACAAGGTTCACCGGCCGTCGGAGCCGCGGGCCTGGTTCCGGCTGCTCCTGGAGCCGCGGGGACGGAGGGCTCCGGCGCCGCTGGAGGATCTGCACGTATTGCCGCGAAGAAGGCGCAACTCCGCTCCTCACCTCGGCCGAAGAAACTGGAAAAACTCGGGGTGTATTCATCCTGCAAAGTATGCACAGTATACAGACGGTAGACTTTGAAAGCACTGCAGTTTCGACTGTTTGGTCCTTATGAAGAGCATGTTTGGGTTGGTTGCAATAGTTTCTTAAATGCAAGCGCAGCAAAGGAAGCCATTGCCGCATCAGTTGTTTCTGTCTTTTTTTATTTTATTTGCATGCACAAAGCAGTTTATAAAACGACCTATGCTATAAAATGAAGTGTAAATATTGCACTCGGGCTCTTCGTCAGCGGCCCTGTAGCTGCAACCTACGTGTTTTTACAGCGCTACCCTGTTTCTGTCAAGGTGGGGGGTGGGTGAGCGTAAACACTGGCTCAGCGCTGCTTTTTTGGAGTCGCTGACTGAGCAGAGGCGTTGTGTGTTTGTGCGCGATTTCACCACGCTTTCATCGGGGCATTTCACCAGGGCCGTCTGTCAGAGTAGATCTGTAGTTAAACACAGGAGTTTGTCAGGTTTATGCAGCTATGATCCGCAAAGACGGACTGGGGTCTTTGTTTTGACAGGGTGACAGCTGCTGGGGTGGGCGGAGTTTGTTGTCGTTCCAAAGCGCATGCTCAGAACAGCCCAACCCAGCTGAACGTTGTGAGATTCCTCGACTGCACACCCCTGTGTTTCCGTGCCAATACAGTCATAGCAAGTTTATGTTTCAGTGTACAGGTGCGTTTCAGTAAATGAGAATAAGAAGTAATTATGTTTATAAAGTGAAACTTATATATTATACAGATTCATCTCGCACAGCGATACATTGGTTAGTTTTTAAGATTATAGCTTGCAGCTAATGAAAACACAAAGTTAAGTTACTCAAAAAATTGGAAGGAGTCAATGCATGGGAAAATATCAGTGAAATTAAATAAAAACTTCTAAAAATTACATTAATATTTATAAACCCTGCTCAGTTCTATATCGTTTTTGAGCAGTTATGAAGCGGTTATGAAGCGGCACATCTAGCAAACCCTGGTTTGGAGGAAGTGGATCAGAGTTGCCTTAGGTCCAGTGTGATGCTTCCACAGGCACTATTGCCAAAGCCAAATCCAAAACACAGCCGTCCAGGAAATATTAGAGCACCACATGCCTTCTTTCGTCGACTAGCTTTATGGAGATGCTTTGGATTTAATTTTCCAGCAGGATAATGTTTAATGACTAAGGTACCACTGAGCTTGATTGGCCATTAAAGTGACCTGACCTAAACCCCTCTATGGTTTATTGTTGAGAGGAAGATGAGCTGAAAGCCGCTGTTCAAGCACCCTGGTCTTCCTTAATTCTTCAGCAGAGCTTTCTATGCCGATGGCCTTCATGCACTCTGCACTGATGCAGGGATTCATGCAAAAAGAGCCCTGGGCAAATACTGGATGCTTACAGTAAATGGACATACTTTTCACAAGGCTGATATTTCTGTGATATTTTCATATGACATTCAGGTTTTTTTGAGAAACAGAATTTTCATAAGCTGTAAACCATAAAAATTAATAGAAATAGATTCCACATTCATCTCACAGTGTAATGAAACTATGTAATATACAAGTTTCACTTTTTTTAAATTAAAATACAGGAAAAAAAGCATAAGAATGAATGATTTCTGTCATTAATATAAATGTACCTGATTCCTGCTTTTGTATCTGTCCCTGCTCGTCCTAATTTCAGCCATGTTTTCTGTAGGCTGAAGGAGCCTGTAAGTGTAATGGTTGGAAAAGTCAGAACCCACCTCCAACACCTCCTCAAACGGACCAGCAGTCCAACACAGTAAACCTGCAGGAGCCTTGTCGGAGCTGTTCTCACACTTTAGGTACTAAAAAAAACAAAAAATTTACAGCACTCAGTAGATTTGTGTTGATGTAAGATTCAGGTTGTCCATTGCTAATAGCTTTTGTGTCTCCCAGGTGATCATGTGACCCATCTTGAAAATGTTTCAGAGGAGGAAATGAACAGACTACTAGGCATCGTTTTGGATGTGGAGTATCTATACACCTGTGTTCACAAAGAGGAGGATGCTGACACCAAACAAGTCTACTTCTCCCTCTTTAAAGTAATCTCCTGCCTCCATTATCCTTACTTTGAACACATGATTTTCAGGATTGCATTGCACAGAGGCAAATACATTATCTGTTTCCCTACAGCTGTTGAGAAAATCTATCCTACAGATGGGTAAGCCAATGTTAGAGGCACAAGAGAGTCCTCCGTTTGAAAAGCCCAGCATTGAACAGGTAAATTACGTCTCTAACTGGAAAAAAAAAAACAGCATTTTATTTGCACTGTGGCGTCACCACATTGATCTCTCATTCTTTGTTTACCGAAAAGGGAGTAAACAATTTTGTCCAGTACAAATTCAGCCACCTACCATCAAAGGAACGACAAACTATCATGGAATTGGCCAAGATGTTCCTGAACCAGATCAACTACTGGCAGCTGGAAACGCCCTCCCAGAGACGCCAAAGGGTGCCCAGTGACGATGTGGTCGGTTACAAAGTCAACTACACGAGGTTGGGCCAAGCAGATATAAACTGAACCTGAGCAATGCGCTAGGCACTTTCTAAAATATTTTCGTATGCACTTTGTAGATGGCTCTGCTACTGCAATGTGCCGCAGTTCTGCGACAGCTTACCCCGCTACGAGACCACGCAGATCTTCGGCAGGACGTTGCTGCGCTCTGTGTTCACTGTGATGAGAAAGCAACTGCTGGAGCAGGCCAGACAGGAGAAGGACAAGCTTCCTCCAGAGAAACGCACTCTCATTCTCACACACTTTCCCAAGTAAGTAAAAATATCTGAGAGCGCACACAGAAAAATAAGACATGGTGATGGACCACAGATTCATGCACATCCAATGGTATTCAACCTACGTTGGCCATGAGGTTAAAAACATAGCTGCATTAAATGAAGTACAACCAAAAGAGGAAACATGGGAACACTTTACACAACATGTATCTGGTAACAATATTTTATAAAACAGAAAATATTTTTTTTAAAAGCACTTAACTACAAACACTGTTCAACTGCAGACGTTTACATTTCTTGCATGATAAAATCTCATTCTGTAAAGGGCACTTTAGTCTATTAATTTAGCACCAAGTCAAAACAAACATAATTTCCAGTTAGTTTAGAAAACAAACAGGCCAATTTCATATATAAATATATAGGATCCAATTAGGTCCAAATTAATTTTAAATCAGTCCAGTTCATCCCTGGAATATTAAGTCAGCGCATGCGTTCCGCCCACGCGCATTACACACTGCGCGTATGGCACCAAACAAATCAGGCTTATGAAAAATCATCATAATTATAGTAATAATAATGACATATTTAAGCATACAAGCAATACAAAACAAAAATATTTGCTCAGGAAAAAGATGGACCTTTCTCCAGTCTCTCCTATGGTGCCCCCCTTCCCCACCTCCCAGTGGTCTGTTCGATTATGCCTCAGTACTGTGTTTGGACATGGCCTCGAAAAGGCATCAAGATTCGCCGTTAATTTGTTTTAATGCACGATTGACGTACATGCTTCGTTACTTTTTAGGCCTTGTCTGCGCTGTAGTTTGAACGTTATCTTGTTTTCTGTTTAAACTGTTTCTCCAGTTTATTAAAAAGTCGGAGAGTCAGGAAGACAAAACTTGTTATGATCATACTGGTCAGTTTTCTCTGTAAAGTCAGACCTGTTGGATCTTTTTACGGGTTTCCATCAAACAAATACAGCACAAAAAGTCTTATTCTAATAACACCCTATAACGTGCTGTCAAAATATGTCTTAAAAAATAAGTCAACTTCATTCATTTTACTTTATTTGGGCACCACAAAGCATTTATGCTTAGGGCACCGCCCCTGAATCCAGTCCTGTAGTGTAGTACAGTACAGCGAAATCCAGTGGTTGATGGTAAAAAAAAAAAGTATCTTAAGGAAGCCCAGTCAGCTGCATTGATTCGTTAAATCAATGCAGCTGATTGACAGTCCCTCTTCCTGAGTAAGCATGTGAAATAGTGGCAAGAAACCTCTCGCTTTTAACATAAAGCAACCTCCTTCTTTAGCTTAACCTGGGTCCGTATAAGCAACCGTCTGCCGCTACCAACCTGAGGTTTGGAGGACAAGACCAAAAAAAAGGAAAAAAACACAGTCCCACTGGATTAGAACTACTTTAAATGGAAAGAGAGACAAAGAACACACCAATGGTTTTGTTAAGGAGTGAAACAGCTTTTTACTGCTGTACTAGGCAGGAGTAGTTTCTAAGTAAAAGCAAAATAAGAGAGAACTTAAAGTCAATGTCCGGAATAGCTCTGTGAATGGCTTCTTCCAAGAAAGAGACACGGTTAAACAGAGGTCTGAAATATCTCAGTCAATGATTTTGTCTAGTGGTAAACAGAATTGCATTTTAAAAATCCATATAAAAAAAATAAAAGCAACAAAAACTATTTTATCCGATGCAATTTAGAAATACTTTCACAGTTCAACATTTGATTTATATTCTAAATATATTAATTATAATTAATTGTTCAAGTTGTGTTTTCCTCTCTCAGATTCTTGTCTATGCTGGAAGAGGAAGTTTACAGTCACAACTCTCCCATCTGGAGCCAAGACTTCTTGGTGGGAGCAACAGGAGGTCAGATTCCTATCCACACAGGTAACGAATACACATTTGTTACTAATATAATACTAATATATGGTATCTGGAAAAACGTGGCACAATATATATGTTTGGTTTTACCCTAATAATGTCTTGACTTTGCAGTGATAAGTGCTCCCCCAGTAGCCAGGCCCATATACTACAGCACCAGTCCTGTGTCAGTGGACCCGTCCACCTGCGGTAGTGTCAGCCCTGCCAGGAAACCCGCCTCTGTTCTGGAGTCAAACCCAGGTATCACAGTTAAACCTGCAATTACTTAAATTGCAACTTTAAATAATAAAACATCAACTTAATGCCAATAATTGCTTTGACTGTCTCCCTCTGCCGACTTTAAAGCCATAAAATAAAAAGAAGTTGCTGATTACATACAAATGGATTCCTATAAACTGAACATTTTGCTCACTTTACGTATTCGAGTGGTAGTTACAAAGTTGCTTCATCGACCAAAACATGGGAAAAAACCAAGCAAAAAATATAAAATGGCTGCTGAAGCCGAGCTCCCAGTCAACTGTCTTTAAAAGCTGGTTGATGTCTGTGTTTTCTGTGAGGAAAACAATAATAAAGAAAAATTTGGACTGTGGTACTGTGTTCGTACTGGTTTCACAGTTGGAGAAAAGCGTAAAGCCTCAGAGCCACTTCACCATGAAGAGAACAAGAGACCCAGGGTGGTGGGCGACATCCCCATGGACCTCATCAATGAAGTCATGGCGACCATCAGTGACCCTGCCACCATTCCAGAGGTAACCTTTAAATACATTATGTAAAACACAGAGGATTTATTTAAAAAAAATATATTATAGCGTATGTAATAATTTACAGCTGGTGTTTAGATTAAACATGAGGAAAATCCTAATAATTTTTCATCATAATACTCTAGAGTTGATACTACTTTCTGCTGTGCTTTAAATGTATTGTTCCTAATATTACAGAAACCTCAGCTTGTATACATTTGCCCTTATAAAAAACTTAGCTTTATTTACATTTTTAAAGAGGGTCTTCAGTTCAGCATTGTCTTAAAATGTGATGATGTATCTGCCTCCTTCACAGCTTCTTAGGTTCTTGTTGTACCCAGTAAAATGTAACGAGGAACAGACTGAGCAGAAGCTTTTCTCCTTTATGAGCCGATCACTTTAGTATGTTTAGTGAGATTATGCTACATCAATCACAGATTAATTTATTTTTACCTTTTTCCTTATACTGATCTTTCCCTGGGGTACAAATCACTGTATTTGCCTCACATTTCAGTTCCTTTAGGGCTCCTCTATGAACTAGTTCAAAGCATCATATGATAATGTTAAGGTGTGTTTTGTCCTTAATCAAAGGGAACAGTGATTTATAACATTTGAAGAGTTTATGATGATAATGGGATGATTACTAATATTTTACATGCATCTTTCCTGGTCAGACCAGTCTGCTGTCTGCTCATTCTGCGCGTGATGAAGCCGCACGCCTCGAAGAGCGGAGAGGGGTGATCGAATTCCACGTCATTGGGAATTCGCTCAATCAGAAGCCAAACAAGAGGATCCTGATGTGGCTCGTCGGCCTTCAGAACGTCTTCTCCCACCAGCTTCCCCGGATGCCCAAGGAATACATCACACGACTGGTCTTTGACCCGTGAGTACTTCTAACTGTGCTTTATTATCCTTACCACTGTTCAGAAATGTACAAGGCACAATGAGGACACCAGTGTCCGTTTTCTGGCAGGAAACATAAAACGCTGTCTTTGATAAAAGATGGTCGCGTCATTGGAGGGATCTGTTTCAGAATGTTCCCATCACAGGGCTTCACAGAGATCGTATTTTGTGCGGTCACATCCAACGAGCAAGTCAAGGTGGGAACAGTCCCTTATTTCACTGGCTGGTGTGTACTTAAAGTGCTATTAAAAAGTATGCGCTCCCATGTAGATGTTTTTCTATTTCTGCGTTTTGGTCTCACTCAAATTTCGTAGATCATCAAAGTAATTTTAATATCAGACAAAGATAACCTGAATAAATACAATATTAGGTTTTTAAATGATAATTTAATTTACTATGCCTGGCCTGTAAGATAAATAAATCACTTTTATTGGACCTGTCTCTTAACATGAAGTAGGCTAAAAGTTCTTAAAAAGCAACACACTCTGCACCAACATAATGACATTCAAGAATAGATGAGAAACAGTCAATTGACCGGCTGGAAGGGTTACCAAGCCAGTTCTAAGGTTTTGGGGACCTCGCAAACCACACTGAGAAGCATTTTTCACAAAAGAATTAAACATGGAACCGTGAAGCTTCCCAGGAGCGGCCAAACTACTGAAATTACTCCAACAGCACTTCAGCGACTCTTCCAGGGGGTTACAAACAAATGGAGGTGGGTAGATTAGCCAGACATTTGTACTCAATAGTGTATCTTCAAAAATAAGAAAAAATAGTGATAAGGAAATTCTCAAGAGTAAAAAGGTATCTCAAGTGGTGAGTAACACCTTTAATGTCTGATTATTTTTTTTTTTTAAGAAACGATGTAATCATACAGGCACACATATAAAATTATGTGGAATTCTACTATTTTCAAATAATAAAATTACAAATTAAGAAAAATAAATTTTATATTTTCATAAATTGACAGATTAAAGCAAAAAAAAAAAATCAAATCCAATTTTGTCACAACATAAAGCATTTGAAACTAACACCTCATTAGGTGATGGATTAATGTTATAACAGTCCAAACTACTTTAGATATCCAGTATATTGTATATTTACTTGACCTCCGAATGGCACAGCAGGCTCAGCAGATAAAAGATAACAGTAGAACAAGACACCTTGTTTATATACGTCTTCTTCAGAAAAGTCCTGTTTTACCATAAACTGGGTTTGTCTGTTTTTGTTTATGTTTGGACAAAATATGTAAGAGTAGGACTTCAAATATTACTAAGGTAGTAAGTAAAGTAAAACGTTTGGTGCAGTAAAACTACTCTTACAGTACTTGTTTTCCCTAAAATGTTTCTCTAATCAATGTAACTGAGTAAATGTAGCTCGTTACTACCCACCTCAGACAACTAACCCAGATCAACATCTAAAGCATCTCCTGTAAAAGCCTACAGGTAAACATAGTGGTGATAGTGATGATCCAGGACTGTTTCTTCAGAAACCATGAATTCTGGTCTCTTTAGTCTCTTCTGGCAGCAGATCCAGAGGGAGAATGTCCAGCCATCAGTTCGATACCTCAAGATCAAGCAAAGTTGTATTACACAGCAGGACAATGTCTGAGGCATCCAAGCAAGTCCACATCTTTATGCCTCAAAACAATAAAATAACAAAGGAAAGGTTTTAGCCTAGTCAAAGTCCAAACTTAAATCTCATTAAAAAGTCCTGTGGTATGATCTTATGCTTAAAAACCCTCCAATGTGCCTGCATTAAAACTATTTCATATAGAAAAGTGGCCCAAATGTCCTCCACGGTGATGTAAAACATCAATTATTACAAATGCTTGAGGGAAGTTGTTGCTGCCAAGGGTGGTCCACCAATTTTTGGTTTAGGGGGCAATTATCGTATCACAAAGGGCTGTTTGGATAGTTTTCTTCCATTAAAACATTTAGTTATCAATCTAAAACTGTTTTTTGTATTTACTCAGGTTATCTTTTCTGATTATAACATCTGTTTGATAATCTAAACATTGAAGTGTGGCAAAAAATAAAAACAGAAAATCTGAACAAGAATCCTTTTTCACACCACTGCTGTTACATCTGATTCTGATCTTTGCCTGTTGGTTGCAGGGTTATGGAACTCATTTAATGAACCACCTAAAGGAATATCACATAAAACACGAAATACTCAACTTCCTCACTTATGCTGATGAGTATGCAATTGGGTACTTCAAGAAACAAGTAAGAGTCTGTCTGGGTGAATAGATGTGAATGGCATTAAATTAGCTTCAATTATACAAAATAAATCTTTCTACTTTTATTAGAATTGGTTTTATTACCATTATCCTTCTCAGGGTTTCTCAAAGGACATTAAGGTTCCCAAGACCAAGTATGTGGGCTACATCAAGGACTACGAGGGAGCAACGCTGATGGGCTGCGAACTCAATCCCAGCATCCCCTACACAGAGTTCTCCGTTATCATCAAAAAGCAGAAGGAGGTACCAGGGTGCATTTTTAATGAAGTCTTGCATGCCTTGCTCCCTGTCTGCACACTCAGCGTCCCCTGTGTCTCCGTCAGATCATCAAGAAGCTGATAGAAAGGAAGCAGGCCCAGATCCGAAAGGTCTACCCGGGGCTGTCCTGTTTTAAGGACGGGGTCCGGCAGATTCCCATCGAGAGCATTCCCGGCATACGTACGTTACTGTAAACTACACAGCACGTGTCATCGAAAAACAAGCTCGTACTGATCTGTTCTGATTGCTTTGATGACACTGAATGTTTTCTGGTTGTATCAACAGGTGAGACTGGCTGGAAGCCTGCAGGCAAGGGGTAGGAGTCTAAGAGTTCACCTTTTTACTCCTTCAACTAATGATTTGTTAGATGGAGGACTTTTGATCTAGGACACAAATACATAAAACAACTTAGTCTGGTCTTGTCTTTGGTTTGCAGTTTGCATAAATAGGTTAAAACATAACTAAACAAAGATAGAAGAAAACACTTCGTTCCATTTGTGCTCTCTTTTTATTTTGTTGCTGTAGGAAGGAATTGAAGGACCCTGACCAACTTTACAGCACTCTGAAAACCATCCTGCAGCATGTGAAGGTGGGCCTGCAGCATGGTTCCTACACTGTTCTAGCCTCAAATTTCATTTTTCAACTCATTTCAAAGTATAAATGCAATCTCATTTCCTATTGATGACCAAGACCAGAGATGGTTTAAACACCTCTTTGTTTTGCTCCATCCTTCCATCCATGGTGTCTCCTGCCCATGTGATTGAAGATTCAATCTAAATCTGGGAATTATGTTGGTTTTGGAAAACAAAATCTTTTGATTCTGCATGTATGCAACTCTTAACATAAGCATAATACATATTACTTTGGACGAGAAGTGTTAGCAAAAGATACATGAGAAGAGCACAGAAAATATTTACACGAAAAATCCGGGTTTTAGTTAGGAATGATCAGAAGGATGCAAAGAAAACCTATTATTGTTCTGTGTGTGTTTTAGAGTCACCAGAACGCCTGGCCTTTCATGGAGCCTGTGAAGAAAACCGAAGCACCCGGTTACTACCAAGTCATTCGCTTCCCCATGGGTGTGTATGATCTTGATAACAGTTTGTTTAAAGTTAAGTGGTGTGCAGTAGAATTAGGATGTTTTTCCCTCAAACCTGTTTTTGCTTTTTTCACACTTAAATGTTTCAAACCATGAAACAGATTTTAATATCAGACGGAGATAACCTCTATCGGACAGAGATAACCTTTGCAAACACAAAAAGCTGTTTCCAAATGATGATTTAATTTAGCAAGGGCAGAAGCTATCCAAAGCAACCTGGCTTCTTGTGACAAAGTAATCACTCCCTAAACCTAATGACTGGCTCTGGTACCCATCTCAGCAACAACTGCCATGAAAAATCTGCGACAACAGGCAATGAATCTTTGACTGTGGGGGGATTTTGACTCACTCTTCTTTGGAGAGCTTCTTGATTTCACCCATTTGTAGTATTTCAAGCATGAATTCCCTGTCACACCATCAGATCTCTGTCAGATTTAAGTCTGGACTTTGACCTGGCCACTCCAAAACCTTCTTGTCTTTTTGAGGCATTTAGAGGTGGTGTATTTTTCAGGTAATTGCCCTGCTGCATAACAAGTGTGCTTAAGCTTAAGCTTAAGCTTAAAGTCGCAAGCTGGTCAAACATTCCTTCAGGATTTTCTGGTAGAGAGCTGAATCATGGTTTCATCCATCACGCTCTCCAAGTCCCGAAGAAGCAAAGCAGCCCCAGACCATCACACTACCACCACCATCTATATAGATATCTTTTGTTTTATTTTCTGAAATGCTGTGTTAGTTTTGATGCCAGACGTAATGCAATACACACTTTCAAAAAGTTTATTTTTTGTCCTATCAGTCCACAGAAAGGTTTTCCAAGAACCTTTATGATCCTCAACAAGTGGTATATAAACTCAACTTATATAGTGCTTTTCAAGTCATAAGACTATAAATATGCTTTCGCCCAGCTACACACACAAGCACATTTGTACACCATTGTGCAGATCAGAAGGCAACTTGGGGTTAAGTGCATCGCTTATGACTGCTTATCCAGATGACTGCTATCCACAGCCGGCCCTTCAAACCTGCAGTGCTTTACATTTTGTTTGAGGCTTTTTTGACCTCCTTGACGAGTTGTAAATGTGCTCTTGAAGTGATTTCATGGGGCAACTATTAGAAAGGTTCACCACTGTTACATGTTTTCTCAATATGTGAATAATAGCTTTCTATGTGGTTTGTTAGCGTCCCAAAGCCTTAGAAATGGATTTGTAACCCTATTTGGGCTGCTACATGCCAGTGTCGTTATCGTCTGTTCTAAAATTTCTTTAGATCGGAGTGTGATGTGCTGCTTTTTGAGATATTTTGCTCTAGCTTATGCGGTCAGACAGGTTCTGTTTAAGTGATTACTTTAATCCACTGGTCTGGCAGTAATTAGGGCTGGGGTGTGGCTAGTTAATCTGAACTCAGCTTTCCAAAAATGTAGTTAATCACATTTTAATCCATTTTTTGACTTGGGAAGAATTACTATTTCACTCAGCGCTGGGTTGGTATGGATAGCTTTTTTTTTTACTCTATCAACCAAATTATTTGGAACCGGCTGTTTTGCATTTGCTTTGGTTATTTTTGTGTAACTTGATGATCTGAAACATGTAAGAGGTAGTTCTTTAGGCTTTGTACATAAACAGATTTCGGCCTTACTTTCAAAAAGAACTTTACTGGTGCTGTTATTCAACAACTAGCGGTACAAGGCGATTTGTAATCTGTGTGGCGCTTGTTTAACTTTGTTTTTACCCACAGATCTTAAGACAATGAGCGAGCGCCTGAAGAGCAGGTACTACACGACGAGGAAGCTTTTCATGGCCGACATGCAGCGGATTTTCACCAACTGCCGGGAATACAACGCTCCGGAGAGCGAGTACTTCAAGTGTGCCAACATACTGGAGAAATTCTTCTACACCAAGATCAAAGAGGCAGGCCTCATCGAGAAGTAGATGTAAGATGAGAGGTTTTCCTTTCAAGCATCCTGGCAAAGGTTCAGTTAGCTGGTAATGAGGACAAGAAAAAGGATTATTGATTGTGGAGTTCGTTTCAGAACCATATCTCATGTTTAATGCATGCTGGACCGCATCCTGAATCAGTTTCTTCTTTAAAAGATTGGCCCAAAGTGACACTGAAGAATTGAGACTATGTCTGATTGTAAAAAAAAAAGAAAAAAGAATGGCGTCTTTTAATTTCTTTGTGCATCCCAAAAAACTGCAAGTTTCCGCTAGTTGTTCTAGAAAATCATTAAACTTAGACAGCTGATTGAATATTTTTCCACAGATCTAACCTTATCTCCTGTTTTTCCACACTGCCTTTTCCTCTCATTTGACTCGGTTTGTCATGTGAAGGAGCCAAATGTTCGATGGATTGAGTCTTTATAAAAAGTGTTACCTGTGAGTAAAACAAGCTGAAGCTTTCCTGTCTAACTCTAATTATGAGCATGTACAGCGCAGAAGTTCACGTCTCTGTGATGAGTTCATCCTGCCAAAAGACGAATATGACCTTTAAATTTTGTACATATTTTAATCATTTTGAAGCACTTACGCCCAAGGTATATTTTAAATAAGTATACCTACAGTACATTTTACCCATGAACCTACAAAGGGCAGTTTGACTATCAAAACAGACCCAGCCCCCCCCCAAGTATTAACATTAATTTTAGCCTCTTTGCTTTCATTACTATAAATTACACTGTCAACTCAGAAATACTTTAATTATCTAGAGTTTATTCTTATTTATGTGCTTTAATTCAGAAGAATTATGTTTAAGACAAGGTCTTAATTTATTATCTTATTTTTGTCCCGCAGATTGAGATTGATAACTTTATACTTTGGAGATAAATGACGATTTGAAAAATACAATGTTTTTTCTTTTTGAAAAAAGGTTTTTTGTACTTTCCTCTTTGGGAAAAAAAAACATTTTAAAAAATGTCTGAAAAATATATTTTTCCCCCTTTTGTAAAATTTTTTTTATTAAATAAATTAGCCTTTTTTTGTGATAAAAAAAACCAATGTGAGGCAAATTTTTTGTTTTGTGCCTTTTTGTTTACTCATCAAAACAATTAAGTAGCAAAGAAAATGAATTTTAAAAGTTTATTGTCACATAGAGCACAATTAAAAATTAATGTTACACAGATGTTGGATCTAATTATAGATTAAAATGATTAGAACCTCACCATCTTTGGAGAATATCCAAATACATTTAAGGAGAGACAAATACAAGAAAAGAGAAATTTACAGCAATAAAAAAATTCCATCACGTTTTCCCCTTTCCTTTTAAGGGTTTAAAAAAAATGAGGGTCCCCTTGGAAACAAAAGTCAAAAAAAAGACTTTCAGGACATCCAAAAAAAGATCGTTTATTCTCAAACGGCTGCTGGCTGCAAGACTTCCTGGATTTCTGCACAGACCTCCTGCCAGACTTCTGTTTGAAAACAGGAGAGCGGAGGAACTGCAGGTCTGTAAACTTGTCCCCACGGCGAAGTTTTCTGTAAGGAAGTAATAAAAAACGCCACTGTTTCATATTGTTTTAGTAATATATAAAACAAAACATTAGGAATTACCCTTTGAGGGCTCCCTTTTAAATTACTGTCTGGTGCGGGCGTTTGCGACGTTAGCACAAAAAAGCGGCGGGGGCCCGCAGGGAAATTACGGTAGGCTGCGGGGGACATATTGGTCACATCACACAGACTCAAGCCCCGCCCTGCTGACCTTACACCAGCCCCACCTGTAGAAATGTGAGGAAAGGAGTGATGCACAGCAAAGGGAAAATAAATAAAATGGTGCAGAATCACTTAGAAACAAAAGCCCAGAGCTCAATAAACCCAGAGAAAAGTGCAAATTATGTGACATGATGACAGTTTCAATGACAAATGCTGCCAAAGGGAAAAAAAAAAAAAGAGGTGATTTTATTTTTATTTTCCAGAGAGAACTGATTATGACTTACGTTTCTGGCATGTTTTAAGCCTTGGTTTTTGGCTCGATGAAAGAGAAGAACCTTCACAAGAGGGTTCTCCAAAATTGGACAGGACGGTGTCTATTCTCATCACCTCTGCCTCAAACAGAGGGCTGACAGCAGGGAAACGGCCCTCCATGCCGTCCCTCTGAGGATCTGAAAGAAACAATGTTTAGATTGATATAATCTGCACAATCTGCCCCATAAACTACATTTAAAACAAGAAACATCAAGTAAAAAAGGTTAAAAATATAAAATGGCTGGGGTAGAAATGTTATGATGTAAAATGCTCAACAGCTAAAATGTAGATCAGATCAGAATAACTGCATGTGCTCCTCCAGGATCCCTACACAAGTTTGGGTGAAAAGTCCAGTTTTTTGTTTTTTTCCAGAACATGTTTTAACTAAAAATGCAAAGATGACCAAAGAAGTGAAAGCACACATTTTTATAGAGGTCAAACCTTGAATACAGAACCTAAAAAAAAGCACAGACTAAGAGGAAGAAGAAGGTGAGAAGAAAGGATGGATGGAGAGAATGTTAGGACTTATAACTCTAATTTATTATTTCCATACACATCCAGGCTTGGAGAATATTCCAGTCAACTAGACTCTTCACCATTTTTCCACACTAGAAGAAACCCTGGCTATGTTTATTTAAAACGAACGTACAGATGAACCATGAATCTAGCTTTTACTCACTCTGGTGATTTTCTAGCCCAACGGGGTCTTGACAGTTTGAAAAGCTAGAATCAGGAGATAGATGAAGACTATGTTCACTCTTTCCAGAATCTGCCACCTTGAAGTTCGACTCTTCATCCCTGAAGACTAAACAATACAAAAATTGTATATGAAATGTTTTAAGTCAAACAAGGAGAAAACCACTTGATCTTGACTGTAAAAACTCACTAGAGATCTCTGGAGTTGGAGGAATGTTTTCCTTTTTCCTGACAACCTGTGAGTGCCGGCCTCTGCGAGTGGCGATGACTTTGGTTTTAACGGGAGAAGACCGTCTCCACCTCGTCTTCTGAGGGACGTACAAGCTGTCCTCTGATTCTGAGGACGGTGATGATGAGCTGGATTTGCTCTGTTTGGGAACAGCCCCAGAGACTTCTGCTTGGTTCTCTTCATTAATGGGAGTGGTAGGCTGATTCTCCTCAGCTTTTGCCTTAAACGGCGTAATGTGGACCGTTTCTTCACAGTCAAAGTCAAACGTGTCATTGAATCCCAGCGAGGTGTTAAGCTTGTTGCTCTGCGGAGGAGGAGCTGCTTTGCTCCGTGTGGCCGAGCGGTCCCGACTCTTGGAACGGGCTCTGGGTTTGGGATTCTCCCAGGGTTTCTTTAACGGGACACGATCGGGTTTGCGGCCTCTGTCGGGTTTCCGTGAAGTTGGTTCTCGTTTGGAGCGAGGCTGTGGCTGGGTTTGTTTCCTACCAGGCTGTGGTTGTGTTTTTTTAGGGCGGACTGGTTCAGGAGTAGAGTGGTGCAACTCCTCGGTGTCACTGACATCTCCTGCCTCTGGTTCAGCTCCTTGGTGGTTCTGATTCGGATCTCCACTGTCACTGCGAATAGGGCTTGGTATTATAGCTCTGAGAACAGCAACTGGGTCTGCGTTGCTCAACAGCCTTTGTTCTTGCACACGCTCAGACTGCCTCCTGCTTCTTCTGTTGGCGTTCCGACGCCTCACACCCACCGTGGATGGCAAAGTAACCTCTTCGTCACAGTAAATGAGTCCATTCTTTTTAAAAGGGGGGGAATCTACGGAGAAACCGTTTAAAAATAAATACAACTAGTTATGATAGTTGGATTATCAGTTACTTTAACTAATATGGAAAAACAACTGCCGCCATAAAAAGCAAATGAAGATCTGACTAACAGACTAGTTTTAGAGGTAGAAATATTAACATTTGTGTTGTGTTATTTTTTTTTTTGATTAATAGCCATTTCTGTGCCGGTAACATAATTTTAGATAAAAATACAGTTTTTGTTGTGCTTAATATAAGGTTTTACTTTTGATCATGGCAAATTTTTGTTAAATATGTAAAAAAAAATAAAAAGAAAGAAACATTAACATTAAGATAACATTGGTGATATTTTGCCAAACTGCAAATCTAACTTAATTTAGCCTCAGAGATCATATTTCTTCTAATTCTAAAAAATGACCAGATAAACAAACTGACTTTAATCATCATAGGCATGGCCCGGTTTCTATGAAGGTATCCCACAGTTTTAAAAACCTACAGTTCCAAACCTGCTCAATTTTCTAATTATAATTATCAATAATAATAATTTCTGTCATACTGTTCCACTGTAGACGCTTCAGGCTGTATGGAGCTGTTGGTAACACTGTACTCTGTGCACTGCCAGTCAGCGAGCTGATCGAAAGTTACTACACTTTTAACTAACTTGCAAGAAAGACTAATATTTTTGGTTACTAAAAACAATAGTAGTCATACTGTCAAAACTAAAGAAGCATCTTTCATCACTCTAAAGAAACTGTTTTAAAACTACAGGTGACAGAAGGCTGGTGATCTGGACTAATTTATCAACTAATATCACTTACACTATACTTGTGTTACTCTATAAAGAACAAAATTGCAAAAAGACCAAATATTCTACATAACAAGCACTAGATTTAGCAGGTGCTTCTTCTATATTTTCACTTTGTTCTCAATATCAAAATTCCAAACACAACAAAAAATATATAGAAAAAAATATTTATACCTGTAATAACTGTACAATATGTGGAGTACTGATAAACAATCAATGTCGGAAATGACAACAAATAAATGACCTGCACAAATTGGTGAAGCCTCACACGTAATGAGCTGATGGCTGCTTCCCTTCCTCCTGGGAATCAAAATGAAACAAATACCAAAAATAAACAGAGGGTGAATGATGTCGAGCAATATAACAATCCATCGGCCAGTGATTGAGAAGTTAATGTTTGCTGATCAACAGATCAAGCAAAAGCTATTTGTTTCAAATTCACCTTGGTAAATGCTGAACGTTTGGGGTTTCCTCTTGGATCCCTGCTGGTTTAGTCTAGATGAACACACAAATAAACGCAGCATTGCAAACAAATAATGTAATAATTTAAACATATAGGATGTACTGTAATATCTGGACACTGTGGTTGAGAAACAGGGACCAGGCGTCAGAATGTGACAGTGTACCTGTGAAGCACTTATTGCTAAGGCTTCCTGTTCTTTGAGCTTCCTCTTGAGCAGAAGCAGGTGAAGGAACATGGCTTGCTGCTCCCTCTTCAGCTGCAGGATCACTCCGTTGGCCTGCCTCACTTTCTCCTTCTCAGCTTGCAGGGCCACGGCCAGCGCCTTATTGTTCTGCTGCACACCTTTAAGGATGGTGTGTGCAGAACTAGGTGCTGGGGGAAAGTTCGGGAACAATTTTAACAAAAAATACATTTGTTCAAATCCAATTAATGTATAAAGCAAATTTTTTTTTTTTAAAGCAGCAAGTTTGCCATAAGTGCTGTACAAAAATAAGATAAACAAAAGATACAAAACCAAGACATAAAACAGATATTCAAACTAAATAGAACAGAGAAATAAAAAAATAGCATGTCATGAATGTCAAATCGGGCCAAATGCTATTGAAAAACAACTGTAGCTCCACTAAACTGAGAAACTTTGAGAAACCGTATTAACAACAAAGGTACTTTCCTTTATACATTTGCATGATGTAAACGATCAAGAGAAAAAAAAAGGTAGTGACAATGATAGCTGGAAACCAGAGCACAGACCAGCTGAACAAGAGCTCACAAATATCTAATTAAAAGTGCAATTTAAACGCAACTTGAATCTAAATCTTCAAACAAAAAACAAACAAACAGGTGCTTATTATTAAATGACATTTGGCATCTAGTACGACTAATTAGTGGCCAATGGCCATTTTAGTGTTTTCCACTGAGCAAAACTGCGTGCAGCTCCGGTTGTTGTAATGAATTGTGATTGACTAAACTTTATGATGGAAAAAAAATGGAATCAGTTTTGTTAAATGTTTGTTTTGCTTCTGTCTGACTGGTTTTATTTATTTTTAGATTTAGCTAATCATTGTTTGCACATAACCTGAGTAATCCCACTGGTTGGATTTTATCAAGCGGCAAAAGGACCACAATTCAATAAAAAATAAATACTCTGCTAAATAAATGTTTAGGTATGTAAATTATTCAACATATATTCAACACATAAGGAACTAAAGTTTGTATTTATTCTATTCATTAATAAAGTGTTTAACAGTTTATGCAATAAATCATTTACACATTAATATTTTATGTTTTTTATTTATTTAATGTAGGAATTTTGGTCCTCGACAGGATTTGGGTCAGAAAGTTGATTTATAAAGAGGTACAAAACAAACAGGAAATGGTGGTTTGGTTTAGTAGATCCTTCTTTTAGAAATCAGTGGTAGAATGGATCATATGATGACCCCTAAAGTACAAAGCATTAAAACCACAAAGGGAAATTCGCTTTCTTTTGAAGAAACAGGATTAGACTGAACAGAAAGCATCCTTAATATAAATGCATTTCTTTTTCTTTTTACTTATGGAACGACTTTTTAAAAACAACCTTGTTGAATGGGAATACCCAGCGAATAATGCCACTTACGCGGTTGGACTAGAGAAATACAACACGGAGCTAAAGCTATTATTAATGGCTGATAAAGCTACATTTAAAACTAATATTTTATAGGAACTGTGATTTTGAAATCTTAGTTTACCACGTGTACATTTAGTGTATTTATATTTTAAGTTAGATATTTTTACTACCTTTTTGCCTGCATTTTCATGGTCCCACTTTCGTGTATGGATTTGTTTATCATAAACAAAACAGTTTATCAGTTCAACGCCCCCTGCACTTCTCTATCTGTCCATGTCGTGACTTTATATATCGGGAAGCTTCAATAAATCCCTTCAGCATATGGAAATCTAAGTATTATTGAATATTGAAGTTCAAACACTTACCGGTGGTTTTGTTTATAATTCTTGACCGCCCCATGCTTGGAGCTGCAGCATTAGCCAGCCGTTTGTTCCTCTTCTCCTTCATCCTCTCCTTGATGTCCTCCAGACTCTGTTGAAAGGTCTTCTTCTGGGCTCTCTCTCGCTCTCTCATGGCCCAAGATCTAACATGAATTTTCGAAGTATAGTCCTTTTAGTTAAGTCCTCAGCAGTTAAACATAATGATAACTCGGGGCTAGAGGCGCCGCTAGCTTAAGAACCGAGCTCAGTAATCGTTACCGTTTACTAAAACCCTAGTTTTAGCATGAGCGGCCTGGCAATATTTATGTATGAAAGAAAGTCACGTTGAACCTACCAGAGCATATAATTCACGATAATTTTTACTTTCCTTCTTTCTCTACAATGAAGTACTTGACTAAATTAGAAAAACAAGGGAGCAAAAGAACAACTGTTTTAACTTCTTCGGAAGGTTGACGTTCGAATTGAGAGTCGCGACTGCTGATTGGTGGAACTTGACGTGACGTAACTTCCTTCCTTCAAGTGAAGGGATTGTTCGCTAGATGTCGCTAATGTCAGGAAAATGAACCACATCCTTGTCTGGAAGTCAATTTTCCCCACTTGAAATCGCACATACCCATTTAACTCCCGTCCCCCGTTAATCTTTGCATGGCTATATCTTTGGTGGCTATATCTGACTTTTAAAGTCATAATTCTGAGTGTGAAACTCGAAATGTTCTCATTTTAAAGCAGATTTATGACTTTTAAATTCAGTATTCTAAGCTATGAAATTCGAAATAGTAAAGTTAATTTTTAAAGTCAGAATTTTGACTTTTAAAGTCATTATTATACGACTAAAAACAATAATTATGAGATTAAAAGGAATAATTTTGATTGTGAAAGCTAACATTTTGAAATTCAAAGTAATAATGTTTATTTTCAAGTCATAATTTTGATTTCAAAACTGCATGCGTTTGTCATAATGAGTTCAGTCATTTGTATGACATTCAAAGATATATGACTCAAAAGATTATGAAGTAATATCAACATCATAATTATGAGGTTAAAAAGTCAAAGGTATGACTTTTTAACTGTTTTCAAATCTCATAATAATGACTTTATTGGTTTTCTTTTAAGTGGCAAATATTGGCTTCCAGAACCATCTTTTATTTAGTATTCCCTATTTGTCTGAATCTAAAAATTGCACAACCGCTCTGCAATTCAATTATTTAATTATAATTCTGGGTGTCTCAATCTTTCCCTTTACAACCCTTCCCTGTCTGTCAACGAAGCAAACAAACCACACAGGACTTATGCACTACCAGGAAATGAGGGCGTAATAATCTTAAAGGTTGTAGATTATGAGTAGATATCTTTAAAAATGATAATTGGGTTGACGCTCATCTAGGTTCAGGCTCACTCTGACTCACCAAAATTAATATTTATAATTGAGTGCTGTAGATAAGAGTTACTCTGTAGAGTGCTGTGTAGAGTGCAGATAACTGTGTTTATCTTGGAGCCCACTGACAGGCAGCATTTTCAGTCATGTTCCTTGAGATTTTTCTAAACCTCTCAAGGCCCGTTCAGGCTAAGATTACACTGTCTAGATGAAAGGGTATTTTCATTTCCCTAGTTTGTCTTTTGAAACTCTCTTTAAAAATCTACATTCCTGTCCTGCTTTTGACAGCCAGCCCAAATCATCACCCCTGTGTGTTCATGTGTTTACACAGCTCTTCCTATTAAAGTCATCCCCACTTTAAAGGCACCAATTACCTCCTATCCAAGCTTTAGCTCAGTAAACATTATGTAAATATTGCATTACCTTACAATGCAAAATGGTCTGAGATTTCTTTGAATTCAAAAGTCAATGTCAAACATGGCATGACTTGCTTCTGGCAAGGCACAAAAAAGTTGCACCCTTTTTGCATTTCCCAACTGCTACGTTTCCAGTGTGTATAAGCATCAAAGAGCATGTCCATACCCGTTGACTGGCACTGTGACATTTATTCCAGTTTTTATTATTTTTCTTTTTGTATAAACAAAAAGGTAGTCAGATTTGGTAAGATGTCAAAAATTGTCAAATACATTTAACACCATTCTCTACTGCCCTGACATGGAATGGCGACCTGTCCAGGGTGTACCCCAACTCCCGCCCATACACTGCTGGAGATAGGCACCAGCTCCCTCCCGACCCACTATGGAATAAGCGGTAGAAAATGACTGACTGACCATTCTCTACTCAACAGTAATATAACATGCATTTCTTCTTTCTGTAAATGTAAAACAGCATGTTCCAGCTATTTATAGAATTAGATTATCGACTGAAATTTACAGTAAATTTTATATGAAAGTCTGGGATTTCCAATTACAAACGTCTAACCCACATAATTTTTTTACTGTCCATTCTAAATGTTGTTTTACTGCAGTGCATTTTGTTGTTGCTCATTTAAACTTGGGCTGGGCAGCATGCCAGTGCAGAGTGGTTAGCTCAGCATGATCTCCCAGAGCCAGCCAGGGTCTTCTCCCCCTCCCATATTTGAAAATCTCCCCATACCTGGTGGTGCCGATTTAATGTAAATGCAGTAAAGTGTGTGTGTTTATTTTATTCTGTTGGTCTTGTGATGTGCATGAAATGATTTCTTGGGAATATGTCATACTTTACCAAACAGGTGAGAATTTTTTCCTGTAACACTTAGGTAATAACACAGTCTTACTGGTATTGCTTTTGTAATTTTTGCAGCAGTTTTAATAATAGCATTCTTTTTTTATTTCAGCTTTAGTTATACAGGTAAATCTCATTTAGACAAGAGACATATAAGACAACAATAGGTTAAAACAGACTATGGTCAGCACAACTCATATAAAGAATTAATTGAAAAATACAAACAAAAAATAAAATGAAAAAGAAAGACTGAGGCAATAAAACATTAAGAGTGGGAACAGCTAGTTATTATTTCCCCATTGTCCTTAATATATGTCTAAAATATGTAAGAAAATTCCATTTTCCCCCCATGCTCTGTGGGAACCAGAAGAGCATAGAATGTAATTAAAGCCTTTGAGCAGAGGGTGCGATTACCCTGTTAATGTGACATATTAGATACACTGCTAGTGAGCCAGTGTATCAGTGACTGTAAGACACAGATGTGTCTTATAGTCATACATTGTCTTGCTGCATGTTTTTGTCTTGTTTTCGAAGATAAAGAATGCCCTTTGTGCTTCATGTTTATACACACAAGGGGTGTGGAGTGGTGGGCTTTCCTGTACTATCCCTTACTACAACCAATCACAGTGAAACATACAATCAAAGACACACATATAGATTACATAATGACTTGCTGGCAGTATGAAAACAGAAACTATGGGTGGGCTTTTTCAAACTTTGTGTGGGTGTTGTGAAAGTCTGCGGCTGTTTGGCTGCTTCAGGATCTAGATTAGTTGCATAATTAATTTTGCTCTCTAAAATAATAATGAAAGAAAGAAATGAAGAAGAAGATGGCCATCAGTTTGTAACTTTAAGCCCATGTGGTCTTGGGTTATGCCGGACAATGATCTGTGGCACTCTAAGTCAACCTCTTAAATCTGACAGAGGTGCGGTGGTTGGACCTTAAAAAGGCTGTCCATGCTCAAAAACCCACCACCATGGCTGAAATAAAACAAATCTGCAAAGAAGTGTAGACCTCCACAAGGCTGTAAAACACTCATTCCCAGGTTTCGCAAATACTCAGTGGCAGTTGTTTCCACCAAGGGGGGCACTTACTTACTTTTTCAAATCGTGCCAGGTTGTTTTGAATAGCTTTTTCCTTCACAAACAGACATCATCATTTGAAAGAGCAGTTTGCATTTACTCAGGTAGATAAAACAAAAGCAATCTACGAGAAGGGAAAAACTTTTTCATGACCCTGTAAATCCCAAAATATTCAACTATTTTAAAAATTGGTCTACCTGTATAAATTATTTGCTTGTTACAGTTACAAGATTACAGAACTCTATATCAGAACTTTATTTGAGAAATATACTGTAGTGGTGTCCTGATCTGATCCCAATGATCAGCTGAGTCCATCAATGAACTACCTGTTGTTGCTCCACTGTCTGTAATTCTTTGTCAGGATCCTTTTATGTTAGCCGGTGAGCCACTAAGCTGGAGTCTGTGCACAAAATATTTGAAATTCATCGCCTATTTAAGTAAGTGTGGCTTGCAAAACATTTATAAAAGGTTCAGCATGTTATCTTGTTGATCAAAACAGTTGTTCCTCCTTTACAATGACATTCTGAGTTAAAGAGTGACCATATATGACTGTTTCATGACCTGTTCTACTTGCTCAGCTCAGTCAGCTGTCCACGATGGCTGAAAGTCTAGTCATTACATTTTATGGTGTTCAAAGCGAATGAAGTTTAGTCCACACAAGATTAGCTGAAAAAAAAACAAAACGCTACTAGCCAAAATATCAACAAGTAATATCAAAGCAAAGAGTAAGCATGCTAATGTTTATTGATTTCTGTAACACAATTCACTAAGTGAAACACATTGTATGGATTTATTACACACAGACTGATGTTTTCAAGCTTTTATTTCTGTTAATAATAGTGGTTTTCTGCTAACAGCTAATGAAAACACAACATTTAAGATTAGAATATTACTTCCAACCAATAAACAAAATTTTTAATACAGAAATTTGGTCTTAAAAGGCATTTTTAATACCTGCTTAAGAGTTGTTATTTTTAATATGTACTTTTAATTAGACAAATTAACTTTATCAAGACAGACTGTATATGTTTAAAAACAAGTAAAGTAACACACATTTCAGGCTGCAGTATAGTAGTTTTCTTTACTGAGTTAATCCCATGTTTGTCCCTGTAATGACCTTTTGGTGCAGGGACTAGAAAGGTGATGAGCTTTAGCAGTCCAAGAGGAACATGTACCAGTTCATCATATCTGAATCAGTCAGGCTTCAGAGCCCATCATAGCACTGAAACAGCTCTGCTGAAAGTCACTAATGATATTCTTATGGCCTCAGATAATGGACTTTGCCTGTACTGGTTCTGTTAGATCTCAGTGCTGCATTTGATACAGTCGACCATAATATCCTCTTAGAAAGGCAGGAATATGCTGTAGGGATCAGGGGAACAGTGCTAGGCTGGTTTAAATCTTATCTGTCTGACAGATTCCAGTTTGTTCATGTAAATGATAAAACATCTTTTAAACTCCAGGGGTTTAAATTTTGGGGATACCACAGGGTTCAGTACTTGGGCCAATTCCCTTTATATATAAAACTGTTTCTTCCAAAATCAAATTTTCAGCAGCATAGGTAAATTTTTACTGTTTACGCTGTGTACTCAGTTTACTTTTCCATAAATCCCGATGGCCCAACCAGTTGATAAACTACAAAACTGTCTTGAAGATATAAAAAATTGATACTTTAAAGTTTTGCTTTAAAATTCCGACAAGACAGAAATGTCGTCTTTGGATCGAGTTTTAAAAAAGAAACTGCTTAGTCAATCACTTAACCTGGATGGCATTAAAATTGACCTCCGGTAATAAAATAAAAAAACCCTTGGTGTTATTTTTGACCAGGACATGTTTTTTTAAATCCCATATGAAAAAGGTTTCTAGGGATTTCCTTTTTTCATCTCCCGGGAACATTCCAAAAATAGAAATATCCTATCCAGGATTGATGCTGAAAAACTAGTCCATGCATTTGTTACTTCAAGGCTGGACTATTGTAATTCTTTACTATCAGGATGTCCACAAAATGCAGTTAAAAGCCTTCAGCCTTCTTGCTGCAGCAAGAGTTCTGATGGAAAATTAAAAAGAGAGATCATATTTCTCCTATTTTAGTTTCCCTTCATTGGCTCCCTGTTAAATCCAGAATAGAATTTAAAATTCTCCTCCTCACATATTAAAGCCCTTAATGATTTAGCTCCATCATACATCAGAGATCTGATTGGTTCCATATGTCCTACCAGGGCCACTTTTTGTTCTCAGACTGCAGGTTTACTCGGTAGTTCCTAGGGTCTCTAGAAAGTAGGAAGGGAGGCAGATCCTTTAGTTATCAGGCTCCTCTCCTGTGGAACCAGCTCCCAGTTTTGGTCCGTGAGGCGGACACCCCGTCTACTTTTAAGGCTAGGCTTTAAAACTTTCTTTTTGATAAAAGCTTTTATAGTTAGAGTGGCTTAGTTTATCAGGGAGGGAGCCTTCCTCCCTCCCTGTTGGATAGAGTAAAGGGGTAGTCAGGTTTAGCCTAAACTGGCTCAGTTATGGTTGAGGTGCCAACCACACCCTCCAGTTTCTGCTACCTGTATGACCCCTTCTCTTTTTCAATGGTTATAATCAGTCTGACAGAGAGAGATATCCCAATCCTGGTGGTTTTTAGTATAACAATGACCCATCAGTGGGGACCCTTTGTGGGGTGCCTTGAAACGACATTGTTGAAAATAAGCGCTGGTTTAACTAAATAATCCTTAACTAAAAATTTCTGTGTAGTTGTAGTTATGCTGCTATAGGCTTAGGCTGCTGGAGGACATAATGACCACTTTTTCACCCCTCTTTGCTACATTCTCACACTACTCTCCAATTTTGCATTATTTGCTGTTATTTCAGCTTTTAACTTGTGTTCTCTCTCATTTCTCTTCCTAGAAGCTACACCTGGCCTGACTCTGTGTCTACCTGTGACACCTTCTGGAGAGGAGGCATCGTCCGAGCTTCTGCTGGCAACAACTTAATGCTCACCTCTTACCGATGATCCACATGGCCCTTGTCTTTCAGTGTTAACCCTTCTCTCTCCTAGACATGGCGGATTGACTGAGCTTTTACTGTAACTAATTATATGTGCTCTCTTTCAGACTCTAACCTTGAAAACTGGCTCAGAGTTTATATGTTCTTCTTTCTAGGTGAAACGACTATAAGGGAGCTACATCCATTAACATTTACTTTTCCTTCCCATAGAAAGTACTCCTCGATCAGTGCTTCTTTCGTCTCTTTGTGTCTTCGCTCTGTTTCTCTACTAACCCCCAGTCGGTCGTGGCAGATGGTCGCCGCTCACACTGAGCTTGGTCTGCTGGAGGTTTCTTCCTGGTAAAAGGGACTTTTTCCTCTCCACTGTCGCTACATGCATGCTCAGTATGAGGGATTGCTGCAAAGTCAACGCCAGTGACTGTCCACTGTCTCTACATGCTCATCCGGAGGAGGAAATGCTGCAAGTCACTGACTGGATGCAATCTGCTGGGTTTCCTTAGACAGAAAAACTTTTTATCCAATTTGAATAAACAACTAACTCTGACTGCACTGTTCAATGATTAGGACTAATTGGAATGTATGTACCTGACTTTTGTGAAGTGCCTTGAGACGACATGTGTTGTGAATTGGCGCTATATAAATAAAACTGAATTGAATTGAATTGAACTGAATTGAATTGAATTGAATTGAATTGAATTGAATCTGTGCAAAACTAAGAAACACCTATAAATATAGACAGCCAGCAAGCTTAAAAAATAACATTCTGCTCTGGACATTGTTTCCTGTGTATGGCCACAGCTAATACACAGAGTAATTGCCTAGTAGGGGGTAGTCCATACCATTCTGATCAATAATTATTACCATGCTCTGCTTGGTTTTGAAAAGGGTTAGGAGTGTGATTAATGCTTTTAATGTGTCTGTTTTCACTAGAAATACTGGTTAAAGTCTTATTCTAAATGGTTTAATTTCCCATTTCCCTTTGGGACAAATAAAGTATTTTTGAATTTGAATTTGAATTGAATTTCTTCCGAACAGTTTTCTGTTTCTGTTAAAAATGGAAACAGATTGTTATGAAGCACGTGAAAGATTTTAAAGATATGCCATAATTTCGGATTCATGTTTATTGCTGTACATTAAATAATTAATGATTTATTGAGGTTACTGAGGACTGAATGCGTTAACATATTTACACAACAAATATGTGAATTCTACACAGTGTTTCTCATGTAATATGTTGTTTTTCTTTTGTCTTGACTGATTTGTCAAGCTCTTTGGGGTCCTCGAACTTGTTAAAGCGTTATACAAGTGCAGGCCGTTTACCATTCTTGTTTTCAGGTTTTTCACCCAAAAAAATTGCATGAAATATGCTAGCCAGTTCCTCCCTCTAAATAAATGATGACAGAAGAAAGGAGAATTCCTGGTTAATGATAGGAATTCAGCAGAACTAGCTCTGTTACTGTCATGAAAAACAGATGACGTCCTGAAGGTCATTGGTCAGTGGGTTGGGTGTGGCACACAATTACCGTACCAGACTATGACTATGTAAAACAAAAAAAACATATAGTGTTTTTTTTTTTTATTGTATATCAGATCTACAGAGATTTCATGCATATGCACAGAATTGATTTCATTCACTGTGTGTAGTTTTTGTCTTGATGGTTTCAATGAAACCCTTGAGCAGGCACAACAAGTCCTGGCCAAGACCTTGATGAAGAAGGTTCTGTTCCTTTACGTCCAGGAGGAGTCTGGGGAAATGCAGAGCAAGCGAGGGAGAACAGGCAGGTGGGCAGCGGCTAGAAGGCCGTTCAGGTAAGGTTACTCAAGGTAAGCAAGGGAGAGGATCCAGGTGGAGTTCAGATCCTTGGGAGCAGAGGAAGATCTGATCAATCTCTGGGTGAGAGTTCTCTGGGGAAACATCAGGTTCAAGGGGAAGACGAGAAGGAGGATCACAGAACTGGAAGCAAGTAAGAATGAGCCTGATTACTGCTCATGTGAGCAAACAATTTGGCGTCTTTCTCCTGCTCCGGCTTTCCATTTGAAGGCCTTCCTGATGAGCATAATGAGCCGCAGCTCAGGAGGCTGCACCTGCCGGTCACACCCTGCAACAGAATGTGAAGGAAAAACACCCAGACAGCCTATGGACAGTGTTGTTGACAGGACAGTTTTGAACTGGGACTTGGGGTGGACAAATGCTGAATCTTAAATGACTTGGAGCAACATCCGATGCAAAAAAACAAACAAAAACAAAATCTTACTGGGAAATCTAATACGGTCAGATTGTACTTTGTTCTTAAAAAGTGACATTTTGACGTTACCTCTGGAAGAAACACCGTCACTGTCTGGCCTCCGACTCAAACATGCAGATGTGCTGCAGCCTGCTGAGGTTACAGAGGAGTTTGAATAAGCTACAGTGCCGCCCATTGAAAACATATGACTTCAGCAGAGTGTCTTAGCTGTGACCCTGGTGTGCAGCATACTAACAGTTATTTCTGTGTTTCAGGCTCTGTATACATGTTCTTACTAGGACTATTTCCTCTTAGCTCATTAAAGGATTTGCAGCAGCAAAGCGTTATTAAGACCCAAAGAACCAATGAGAAATTCTAACATATGTGGGCTTTTAGCAACAGGTGTGGAATTTTAGAGTGGGCATGGTGACTAAGTGAGTATTCTGTTACAAAGTGCCCATACAAACCTGAAATGACGTACTGTTTTAAAAATAATATCACTCATGTTTACTTAAAAGGTAATATTCTTGCTGAAAGCCTGCAAATGTCACAGCTGTTCTGCGACAGCAGGGGAAATATGGAATACAGCTTTTCATGCGTGGTTTTCTGAGACTGTTTTAAAGAGAACGAGAAAAAGAGAAAACGAAGGAAAGGTACATATAGAGATGGAGAGCCAGAGGAACGTCACTGGTTCTTGTTCAGCTTGCTTTAATGGACAAATCCATCACCACACAGTCATTTCATGCCACTTTCTTGCCATCCACATGTCAGCTGCCTGGAGAAAAATGTATTATCACAGGTAAGGGAAAGCAGTAGTTCATTAATGGCGAAACAGAGTGAGCTCTGAAGTAGCAGGAGACATTAGGGCACAAAAAGTATAAAAAAACCCACCACATTTCATAACTATAGTTCAGTTTCTACAGTGTGACTGTGCTTATGTGATGCAATTATGTCAAAAACTGGGCTCCTCTCGCTCTGATTTTTTAGCTCACACCTCTGTCCTGGCACATCTAAATGGTCAGTTTGCTATTTTTAATAATAAAAAGCTTATTAGCTGTGATCTGTTGCTATATCCACTGAGGCCTTATATACACAGCTCTCCTTTTTTAAATATTTAAAATGTGCTCTTACAACCTGTGGTAATGGAATCATAACACAGACTGTGTGATCAGCCCTTAAACACAACTCTGAGGCAGAAAAAAACCCGGTAGACCAGGTTACAGTTGGTTTTATGGCCCTTATATAGCTCAGGCTCCAGTATTGTCACAGAGCACTATTTTGATTTAGGTCTTTACTTTGACTAAGCCATTCTTACACATGATTATGCTTTGATTTAAAATATTTCATTGTAGCTATGCCTGTACGTTTATGAAGATGAACCTCACCCCAGTCTGAAGTCTTTTGAAGCGTCTATAATGTTTTCCCACAGCATCGCCCAGTATTTAGCTCCGTCCATCTTCCCATCATCTCTAACAAGGTTCCCTGTCTCTGCTGAAGAAAAGCATTGCCATACCATGATGCACCTCCATGTTCACTGTGACAGCGTTTTGTTCAGGTGGGATGTGCAGTGATCGTTTTTTACTAGACATAGCTGTTTACAGGTATTCCTATACATTTTGCTCTCATCTGACCAGAGCATTTTCTTCCACATATTCATAGACACCCCCAACATATCTTGTGGGAAACTATAAACAGGAGTTCTTATGACTTTCTTTCAACAACGACTTTCTTCTTACCACCTTTAGGCCAAAGTTATGTAGTACAAAGCTAATAGTTGTCCTATGAACAAGTTCTCCCAGCTGAGCTGTGGATCTCAGCAGCTTCTCCAGAGTTACCATAGGCCTCTTGGCTGCTTCTGTAATTAATGCTCTCCTTAACAGGCCTGCCAATTTATAAGGCAGATCATGATTTGGTAGTTTTGCAGTGGTGCCATACTCTTTCCTTTGTCAGATGATGGACTAAACAATGTTCTGTGAGGTTTTCAAAACTTAGGATAGTGTTCTATAATTTAACCCTGTTTTAGATGTTTATCCACAAATTCATTTCTGTTTGCCAATTAGGTGATATTTGAAGGCAGTTGGTTGCATAGTGGTGTTGTTTTAGAAGTAATTAGAGGAAATTATATCCATTTCCATTAAAATACATTTAGGTTTACCACTGTAGTGTGCCAAACTGTGGAATTGTTGCAGGAGTACGAATACTTTTGCAAGGCACTGTAATTATCTCTCAACTACCTCTGAATGTATCTCTGCTGCAGATTTACTGTAAAGACGGAGGCTTTTCGAGACACAGTGTCACAAATCTAAGCGAAGGAGCCCATGTTAGCCATCATATCCGTTTCACCCCAAGTGACAGCAGCACTGAGCTCCAGAAACACAATTGTCTCTCTGTGGGTAACAGCATGGCCATTATGCCTTCCGGTTTGCTCTTAAATACCCTGCTGTGCCATTTACTTCACAGCCAACTCCCCCCCCTCTCTTTTACTGATCTGCTGCTCCATGCCATGCCCAATGCAGCGGCCTCCTGCAGCGCTGGAAAACCTCACAGGGTCTTAACAAATCCCGTCTGGTGCTGTAGGAGCAATAAATACCTCTACTTTAGCAAGAAACAGAGTGTCTACAATTTTAAATTTGGCTTTGAAATGTCTTGGCCTGGACAGATAATGTTTGTACTGAAGCCTTAGGCAGCAGCACAGATGTTGGCTCAGCTGGTGAAATGCCAACCTTTGTGCAGTTTTGTTTCCCTCGGATGAATGCTTTGAACTGTACATCTCCGAAAGCTTCTAATGTAGGATTTTCTTTTAGTCTTTTCAAAATATAAATAGCGTTATACAGTGATCAATAATTACTTTAATTGAATGTTTTATTTGTTAAATTCACCTTAAGCCAAAGCATGACAATTATTATCTTGTCATTGGAACTTTAAATTTTGAAACTTTGACAGAGTAAAACCCTTTTTATTGGTATTCAGCATTAATAACCAACTACTGATATTATTGATTGTGTTTCTTATAGATAAAAACATTTCCAAAATCTTTTAACTGCTTTACAGGTTGGCTTTGATTTCTTTTTTATTTCTGCTTTTAGGAACTTTTAATTTTCAAAAAGCCAATTATAAATAAAATTTACATTTATTTAGACATTTCAACTAACATCTTTTGTGTTTTCTAATATTTGTAACGTCAAAGACAAAGAAAGGTAGCAGTTATATTTAAGAATCCCCAACAAATTTAAGATGTTTAAAATGTATTTAATTTAAATGTATCAAATTTAAGTTTGGAAAGTTTTTTAAGTTTGGAAATGTTGTCAGATCAAAAAACAGAAGAAAGAAAATAACAAAACAGTTTTATTAGTTATTTATTTTTATCCTAGGTTGCAATGTTCTTCAGAAAGGTAGTTAACAAAAAAGATGCAGGGCAAAGTGAGGTTTGAAGGGCACACAACACTATGAGAAACAACTGTGTGTAAACTGCAGAATAAATAAAATTTTGGTCAAATTTAACTGCAAATATTTTCAAGATTTTACAAGGCTTGCATCATTGAGTAACTAAAGCTTGAACTGATATCTTTGTAAAAGATTCTTCAGAAAAAAGCTTTTTTAAGCATTTTTAAGGCACAACATCAGATGCCTGTCAATAGTGAACTAAGTCCAATGCATTTACCAACAGTTTTAGAGCAATTATCATAAAGATTTGCCCCCAAACCTATGGAAAGATAAAAAACAGCAAAACGTTCCCCCTGAAAATAGATGATGAATTTAAAGTCAGAATGTCTCTAAGACACTGTAAAGCATGAGGAGGATATGTCATGCTGTGGGCTTGTGCTGCAGTCAAACACAAGGATACCTTTTATTGTTATAAGATACAGTAAAGTACAACACATTCTGGAATAATGCTTTTACAGTATAAATACTGATTCAAAACCCAATCAAGCTAAACAATAGCTCTAACCATTTAGTCTGAGAAGCTCTCTGAACTTAAAGGGAGCTAAAATTCTGCTAATAATGACTTTTGTTGTAACAATAGTTTAAACGCTTTGAAGCTCACCAAAATGTTATTCAAAGTCTCAAGATTTTTCTAATCATTGGTTTAAATGTGAATGATTTTTAAGTGACTTTGCTACATTTATCTAAAGAAGTGCCTGATAAAAAGGTTCTGCAGTTATATTTTCAACTCACTCTGTCCTTTAGTTTATTGAGATCCTTTTTTCCCTCATTCACTTCTGTCGCTCGCTGAATTCACCCATGACCACGCTTGCTTTACGATCTGGAATAAAATACAGCCTGTAGAAGTCAAAAACCCTTCCTGCTCAGGCTAGGAGCTTATTACAATCCTTTTTTACGTGAGCAGCAAGCAAAGTTTCCCTTTTGCATGGCAAAAAGCAGGTCAGTCTGCCTTTGTTGTCTCTCCAGGTGAAGCAGAGGCAGAAAAATTCTCTGGATGCCAGGCTAGGCTTATGTAATGCAGAGGAACATGTGTATGTTCCTCTGCCATGAGTTTGATGATGCGGTGAGAGATAGAGTGGAGAGCAGAGCAAAGATGTATTGTGAGCTAACAGGAGAAAGATGACAAAAGGTGCAGGAGAAGAGGGAGTGAAGGCTGGGAAGCCAAGGAGCCAAGGAGTTAAGGGGCCAGCGGAGGTCTGAATTCCAGCAGCCTGAGGAGAATTGAACATCCCACACACAGATGTTCACAACTATCAAGCAACATAATTCATTATCATAACAACAATGACCGCTGTGACAGCTGGCAGAATCAGGAGGCAGTGACTGGGTGGACCATAACTAGGCAGAGCCGTTTACTTTGGAGTGTCTGCAGCACAGAAGTAAATACTATGGAGCTCATTCATCCAGTTTGGCTTCAGTTAACTGCTGAAAGACAAAAACAAGAAGAAAGAGTAAGAGGGTCATGAAAAGTTGAAAGAGCAGCAGTGACCTAGCCTCTGACCTCTGGAAAGGTATAGCACACCATTATTTAAAGTAGGTACACTATCAGCTGTCACACACACATTTCAGGTCAGCGCTTATCTGGGCCAGACTTTAAAAAGGGCTTACAGGGGAAGTAGCCACAAGGTTTTTGGGCCCCGATGTTCTTTTTCTTTTCTAATTATTTAAGAGTGGCTCCATTCTAAAAGTTTCCAGAGAAACTCACATACCCATGTCAGGTGATATGTGTATCTTTATTGGATTTTCATGTATAAACAGAAAGTTGGTTTAAATTTATGATTTAATTTATTAAATGAAAAACTATCCAAACCAATCTGTCCCCATTGTCCGAGCTACCGCACCCTGTTGGCGATCAGACACCTCGGAGCTCCTCCGGTACTTGGTCTCCAGAAGCAATCACACACTCTATCTAAAGACTCTTAAATGAACGACTCTCAAACTGTTTCTAACTTTTAGCTCCTTTAATCTAAATTTAGGCAGAGGAATGATTACAGAGATCAGTGCTGAGGCTCCTGTCTCGGACCGTCGCCGTCTGTTAGAGCATGACGAAGAGCCCCGATAGAAGGTCACATACAGTTTTATATCTGGCAATCCAATGCAATGGATGTGCACTCCCTCAGTGATTATCAGTAGACTATGTCTCATCATTGTGGTGCCTATCTGTTAGATTGTGTAGTAGTGGGTGTCCATCCTTAATCTAAGTGTGCTGTAGCTTTCTAATCAAACCAGTTATACTGGCTGCTCCACTATCAACCCCAGTGTCCCATCCTCAGGTCATTCATGACAAACCTTGGGCCATTTATCCTTGTAATGTGTGTTTATGAGCATTCTTATCCTATTCTAACAAAAGGGAAACATTAGAACTTATACTTTATATCATTATGGTATACATGGGAAAAACAGCTATGAGCATATTAATAAAGGTTATTCCTAACAACATGCTAACAAAATAATTGCTTAAACCTAATGACTTTTTGCGCCACCCTTGTTTAAAACAACTACCTTTACAACAGTGTGAATAGGTCTTTGGCAACCCCTTCTTGACAGGTACATTGGAGTGTTTTTTGGCATGAAAAGCCTCTTTGGGGTCAAGTCACAGCTTCTTAATTGCATTTGTGTATGGATTTTAAGAGGCTGCTCCAAAAACTTAATTTGTTGCCATTCCATTTGCCATTTTTGCCCAGTCTCTTATTGTTGAATCATGAACAGTGACCTTAACCGAGGACAATGAGGGTGCAGTGCTTTAGTTGTTGTTCTTGGTTCTTTTGTGACCTCCTGGAAGAGTCCTCAATGTGCTCTTGGAATAATTGCCGGCCACCATGGTTTCTCTATTTGTGGATAATGGTTGTCACTTTGGTTGCTGGTATCCCGAAGCCTTAGATATGAATGACGTTTTCTCATCTGTCCTTGAATTTCTTTAGATCAGGGCATGATATGTTGCTTTTCAGATGTTATAGCCTTCTCCCTGTTGCCACACAGGTTGGACTGGCTCTATTCAAAATAATTGATAGATTCTAAAGGCCTACATGGGATGTGTACTTCAATATCAATCTACATGATATTGCATGTGTAAAATAAATGTATTTGGGCAGGGCACCAACACTGTCTCTAGCCCAGAGGCCCACATCCTGCTTGTGAAGCCCTGGAGCTTGTACAAGCTCATCAGTCTCACCCGACTGCTTTTAAAGTGACTTTTTCTTAAAACATACTAAAACATTGCTTAGAGCTACAGTGGCGTAAGTGTCATCAGAAAGACAACCATTAACATGAAGAAGAACATTCCAGCAGTGATTTATTGCAGAGAGCGTAGCTTTAGGGACATGCATACGAGGGAGTTTTCAGTCTATTGAACTTGAATAGGTCCTTTTATTTTTTAGGGAAAATACCCGAAAACAGACCAAAAACAAGAGATTTCTTGTATGCATGCAAAATCAAGAGAGGATAAACTGTATTTAAGTGTGAGTTAGAATGCAACAATTTATGTGTTTTGAAGGAGGCAATGTCTAACAGGGTCTTAGCCCATCAACTTTTCTGGCAAAGTTTTAGGTGAAGACATTGGCAGATATAAAAAAACAATGGAGCAATGTTTATTCCAGCTCTTTTTAAAGAGGCCTATTTCCCTCTGACAAGCAAGATGTGCCACTGTTTATGTGGATACAGTTTTATTTTAGTCTTTTCAGTGAATAGGACATGTTGGAGCATCTGATTTATTCTGAAGTCACCTTAATCAATGAAAAGTTTTATGTCTGAAATAAGGCAAAATGGAAACCATCTGCAATCAATCCTTCATGCAATCCACAGCTTATGCAATCCACACTCATGCAATCCACACATATGCAGTCCACACTCACATCATTAGTTTCTTTAAAAACTAATGATGTGGCATCATACATACAGTGACATGCAAAGGTTCGGGGGCCAACAGTTTTCCTCCCATGCAAGTGGAATAAGAATTAGTCTGCAAAAGGTAGTTTTTAATACATTCTTCATCAATGTAGTGATTCATATTTGGGAAGAACAGAGGAAGCACCATGGAAACGCTTTGACATCCCAATGGCAATAAGCTCTTCACTGTGGTTGCCAACTTCCGGAAACTGAGATAATGAAAAAAAAAACCCATAGACAATACGTTTGTTGGAAGAATCCCTTACTCATACTATTTAAAATATCAAAAGCAGATATTTATCTAGAGGACCAATCTATGAGATATAATTAAAAAAAATCAAATATCTTTAATTAACTGCCAAAATTTTATAGTATTGTGCAGTTCTTAGTGCAGAAAAAGATTGTTTCCTCAGACTTAAAATTCTGACAGAATTTTTTTCCATCGTTGGTGAGGGTTTTTATGTTGCACAATACTGCTACCAATAACTTTATCAGCTATAAAAGATTTGCGTCATGGTATAGAACAAAGACTGTTCCTTGTGGAAATAAATTTGGAACAGCAATTATTGGATAATTCTGTATTGTAAAGGCTATTTCAGATTTTTTAAGTGGGACATCATGATCAACAAATATCTTACCTGCATTAGTTAAGTCTCTTACCATTTCCAACGCCTTGAGGTTGTGTAAAAATATCACGTCTAAGACTGAGGACCCAGAATTTAGCCAGACACAAAAAAAGTTAAGAATTTTATTTAGATCCAGGATCAATCGCACCGGTAACCACCAATACGCCGCCAGGAATTACTAGGGATAGAGAAGAGGATTAGAGGCTGGAGGCAAATCAGATAACACTGATAAATCAGCAAAGCCACTAACCTTCTCTGATTTTTGTGTGAGAGTGTGGACAAGGAAATGGCTGCTCCGAGGGAAAAACGGCTGATCCAGAGAGCCGTATAGAATGTCCGTGCGTGGCAGGCAGCTGCTTAATGTCGGATTGCCGACTGATCCAAAAAGAGCCGAACTGAAACTCCGTGTGAGGCGGGCAGCTGGTTGATGTCGGATTGCCGACAGATCCAGAGCTTGGACTTTCAGGTAGAAAGGCGAGACAGGCGGGTTTTCAGACAGAACATCTGAGGGCTAGGCAAAGGCATAAATCCGAGGGCAGAAACAGAGTCGAGAATCCAGGGCTAGAGGCGTCCGTAATGGGTCAGGCAAGAGGGAAAAAAATCCGAGAAACAAAAGGCTTGGTCATGAAACGAGGTCAGGCAGGAATAACGCTGGATATCTACTCGCTGTGAGGCTTTAAAAAAATCTGGCACCGTCTGCCTGTCAGAAGCTGTATTTAACTGCAGTTCAACAGGTGTGAGGCATGAAGGTGATTACGCTGCAGCAGGCCACCCGGCCAGTGGAAGCAGGTGCGTTGATTGCATGCAGAGGAACAGGGCAGAGTGGAACCAAGCAGGCAAGGGGCCAGAATCATAACAGTACCCCCCCTTTAAAGTCCGGCTCCAGACGGACCTCGAGGCTGATCAGGATGGAGGTGGTGAAAATCCCGGTATGAGGGTCTTGTCCAGGATGAACCGTCCGGGAAATCCAGGACCGCTCTTCGGGACCGTAGACCTCCCAATACACCAGGTAGTGAAACCCCGACCCCGTCGCCTAGACCGGAGAATGTGACGGACAGTGTAGACAGGTCCCCCAGCCAGGACCGGGGGCGGGAGGAGGGGGCCCGGAGGCGGGCCCGAGACGGGACTTCACATAGGGTTTGATGCGAGACACATGAAAAGTAGGGTGAACCCTCATGACCGAGGTAACTGGAGGCGAACAGCTACTGGGTTTATAACCTTGGATATGGGAAAAGGACAAAAAAGCGAGGTGCCAACTTGCGGGATTCCACCCGTAGGGGAAGGTCCTTGGAAGACAGCCATACCTTCTGGCCCACTTGGTAGTCTGGTGCGGGGTGTCCGCCGGTGATTGGCCGTCTGGGACTGCACCTCCGACATCCTGATTCAAGGATTCTCTAGCCCTCCTCCAGACCCGCTGAAAATCTCAAGGCCGCAGCATGAGCCGAGGGTACTTCAGCCTCCTTTTCCTGGAACGGTGAACAACGGTGGCTGAAACCCAAAACACACAACATGGGAAAGGGGAAAGACCAGTAGCACTAGACGGAAGGGTGTTTAGAGCATGTTCTACCCAAGGTAAATTGTGAGACCAAGTAGTGGGGTCAGACTCACAGAGAATGCGGAGCTTGGTCTCCACTTCTTGGTTAGTCCTTTTCGGTCTGGCCATCGGACTGCAGATGAAATCCAGACGACAGACTAATGGAAATCCCCAGCATGGAGCAGAACTCCTTCCAGAAGTGACAAACTGTGGTCCTCTGTCGGACACTATGTCAGTGGGCAACCCATGGAGATGGAACACCTCTCGTGCCAAGACCTCCCCCAACTCTTTAGCCGAAGGCATCTTCTCTAGGGGGACCAGATGGACCATCTTGGAGAACCTGTCGACAATGGTTAGCAGGACCGTGAAACCATTAGAGGTAGGCAAACCTGTCACAAAATACATGGCGATGTGGGACCAAGGACGGGATGGAATGGGCAAAGGCAGTAACAACCCAGCGGGCGGGCGGCGTGAAGACTTAGCCTGACAGCATTGGAACAGGCGGGGGACATAATCCATAACGTCCTTGGTCAAGGAGGACCACCAGAAGAGGGACCGAACCAGCCTCAGTGTCCTGCTGACTCCGGGGTGAAAAAACCAGACGAGAGTTGTGGCAGAACTCCAGTACCTTTGGCACGAGACGTTCCGGGAAAAAAGCACCGGGCCCGGGAGGACATGAAGCCGGAGTAGGAAGATCCTTGGCAGCATTCCTGACTTCTTCTTCAAGCTCCAAACATGGTCAAGGACAGCCTGACGGACTCCGGGGAAGTATGACTCATCCTTGCCACTAGTCACCACTCGGGAGACTCCTGCATCCTGGCACAGGGCATCTGGTTTGCCGTTCTTGATTCCGGGTCTGAAAGACATCGTGAAATTAAATCGTCCAAAAATAGAGCCCACCGGGGCCTGTCGGGGGTTAGGCTTTTTAGCCGTCCTCAGATACTCCATTTTTTTATGGTCCGTCCAGACGAGAAACCGGTTTTTCCTTGGCCCCCTCCAGCCAATGCCTCCATTCCTCTAGGGCCACCTTGACGGCCAGGAGTTCTCGGTTCCCCACATCATAGTTGCGCTCTGCCTGAGATAAGGTTCTGGAAAAAAAAAGCACATGGATGAACACGACCCTCGGGGCTTTCCTGACTCAGGACCCGCCGACCCCCCGTGTTTAGAGGCATCAACCTCCACAATAAATTGTCTCTCGGGGTGGGGGACCGTAGAACAGGAGCCGAATGTGAATAGAGTCTTGAGCCTAACAAGGCTTTCTCGGCTACCTCATCCCAAACAAACCTTGCTCTGGGGGATGTGAGGGCGTTAAGGGGTGCTGCAACCTGGCTGTAGTTCCGGATGAAACCCCGGTAGAAATTAGCAAATCCCAGAAACCTCTGTAACTGTTTACGGTCTGCAGGAGATGGCCACTCTACCACAGCCTTAACCTTAGAAGGATCCACGATTACTTGGTTAGGGGAGATGATGAATCCAAGAAACGAAGTGGTGGTGGTGTGAAATTCACACTTCTCCGCTTTGACAAACAGGTGGTTTTGGAGAAGGCGGAGAAGAACAGCTCGAACATGACTCCTATGGGTCTCAAGGTCTTGAGAATAAATTAGAATATCGTCGAGGTAAATGAAAACAAACTGACCCACCATGTCCCTCAACACGTCATTTACCAAAGACTGAAAAACTGCAGGTGCATTGGTTAATCCAAAAGGCATGACTAGGTATTCATAATGACCAGTGGGAGTGTTAAAAAAGGCGGTTTTTCCACTCATCCCCCTCCCTAAATCGGACCAGATGGTAAGCATTTCGTAAGTCTAGCTTGGTGAAAATCTTGGCTCCTGTATGTGGTCAAAGGCAGTATTCATAAGAGGAAGAGGGTAACGATTCTTGACTGTGATATCATTAAGACCCTGTAATCAATACATGGTCTTAGGGACCCATCTTTCTTCCCCACAAAAAAAAACCCGGCCCCAGCAGGTGAGGACGAGTGCCTGATAATCCCGCTTTAAGGGATCCTTTCCCTATTTTCTCATAGCTTGCTGTTCGGCCCAGACAGTGAATAGAGACGTCCCCTAGGGGGAGATGTACCAGGAAGGAAGGTCAATAGGCGCAGTCATAGGGCCTGTGAGGTGGGAGAGTGGTAGCCCGAGACTTGTAAAACCTCTCCCCAGAGAGTGATATTGGGGAGGAACCTTGGACAAGTCTGGGTAAGGTCTCCTCGATGGCATTCTCCGGAACAACATGAGTACTGGCTGAAGATAAACAAGTAGCGGAACAAGTCCTAGCCCAGCCAAAATTTCGTTGGCCTGCCATCTATATGGGGGTTGTGTTTCGTGAGCCATGAGGCTCCCAAAAAAACCATGGGCGAATTGGGAGAGTTAATGACCATGAACGAAAATCTCCTCCTGATGATTGCCACCTAGAGTCAGACTGGGCCTTCTCCGTCCGTAAAAAAAGAATTGTTCATGCTGTGTCCATCCAGGGCAAAAACCTTATGAGTGTCAGACATCGGGAAAAATCTTATGCCGTGGCCTTTGGCGAATGTTTTCGTCCATAAAACTCTGTGTCGGCCCCAAAATCAATAAACACAGAAAACCTGATGAGTAGCAGAGGAGACAGCAATATTAGCAGGGAAAGTACATGAGGAGACAGACAGGTTACGGCTCAATAGAGTTCTCCTCACCTCTATTGAGCCTGTCTTTTACTGGACACTTAGAGGCAATGTGGCCCTGACCCCCACAGTAGAAACATAAATTAAATTGTCTTCGACGGGAACGCTCCTCCAGAGTAATCTTAGTCCTCCCCAGTTGCATGGGTTCAGAATCAGATGTGTGTGATTTCGGGGGGGAATGACTCATGGCCTCGGACGGTGAACAGAGCCGCGGGTTAGGGAGGTCCGAACCTCTCTGCGGCGTCTCTCCCTTCCTCTCTCACGGAGCCGAAGATCAATACGAGCGGCAAGGTCCTCCCAGATCTGAAAGAGATGTGGGATAATCCCTGGTTGCCAACTCGTCCTTAATGTTTTCGTTTAACCCCTGCATGAAGGCATCCATTAGAGCCTGCTCATTCCCAGCAACTGTCGGCTGCCAAAAGATGAAAGTCGATGATGAATGAAGTAACAGACCTCTCTCCCTGCCTTAAAGACAGCAAACCCCTGGCAGCCTCACGGCTGGGAGAATGGGGATCAAACACCCTGATAAGTTCCTTGGCGAAGGCAGCGTAGGAAACACAGGCAAACTGAGTTATTCTGCCATTCAGCAGTGCCCCATTGTTTTGCTTTTCCGGATGACAAAGAGATCACATAGGCCACCCTGGAACGCTCTGTAGGAAAAGAGGAGGGGTTGCAGTTCAAAATGTATCTCACATTGTGTCAGGAAGGGCACGACACTGATCAGAGTCACCTTTAAATAGTTCGGAGGAGTTAATCTAGGCTCCTTTACTAAAAGCAGGCGGTGCAGGCAGACTAGTGGAAACTGGAGGTGAGGAAACTTGGCTAACACCTGGAGACATGGTACGTAGCATGGAAATAATCTCACTCATGCCGGAATCAAGACGGGAAGTGGAATTCTCAACACTAGCGCGCCATTGTTGTGCTGGCAATGGGTCCATTTTATGGCCAGATTTTTCTATCACGTCTAAAGACTGAGGACCCAGAATTTAGCCAGACACAAGAAAAAATTAAGAAATTTTATTTAGATCCAGGATCAATCGCACCGGTAACCACCAATACGCCGCCAGGAATTACTAGGGATAGAGAAGAGGATTAGAGGCTGGAGGCAATCAGATAACACTGATAAATCAGCAAAGCCACTAACCTTCTCTGATCTTGTGTGAGAGTGTGGACAAGGAAATGGCTGCTCCGAGGGAGAACGGCTGATCCAGAGAGCCGTATAGAATGTCCGTGCGTGGCAGGCAGCTGCTTAATGTCGGATTGCCGACTGATCCAAAAGAGCCGAACTGAAACTCCGTGTGAGGCGGGCAGCTTGTTTGATGTCGGATTGCCGACAGATCCAGAGCTTGGACTTTCAGGTAGAAAGGCGAGACAGCAGGTTCAGACAGAACGATCTGAGGGCCTAGGCAAAGGCATAAATCCGAGGGCAGAAAACAGAGTCGAGAATCCAGGGCTAGAGGCGTCCGTAATGGGTCAGGCAAGAGGGAAAAATCCGAGAAACAAGGCTTGGTCATGAAGCGAGGTCAGGCAGGAATAACGCTGGATATCTACTCGCTGTGAGGCTTTCAAAAATCTGGCACCGTCTGCCCGTCAGAAGCTGTATTTAACTGCAGTTCAACAGGTGTGAGGCATGAAGGTGATTACGCTGCAGCAGCGCAGCCGGCCAGTGAAGCAGGTGCGTTGATTGCATGCAGAGGAACAGGGCAGAGTGGAACCAAGCAGGCAGACGGGCCAGAATCATAACAAAAAATAAAATATACAAATGTTGTTGAAAGGTTTTTTTTGCCTCACTTTTGTAACACATAGTTACGTACATTACCGGACATTTTAGAAACACTTTCTCATTTTCTGGTTTCCTTTATGTTTATGACTATTTCCATTGTACGTAGATTCTCGCTGAAGGCTTCAAAGCTGTGAATGAACACATATGGAATTATGTCCCGATAATTGTAAAAGAACGTTAAATATGTTTTTTATTTTATGTTTTTAAAGTAGCCGCCCTTTGCTGTAATGACTGTGTGTACCTCCAAGTGTACCTCTGAGAAGTTCTTTCTAGACTCTTTAGGAAAAGCATTTCTGATGACCACCTCATGAAGCTCATGGAGAGAATGCTAAGGGTGCAAAGCAGTAATCAAAGCGTTGGGTGGCTATTTTGAAAAATATAAAATATAAAAATGTTTAGAGTTATTTCACACTTTTTGTTTACTACATAATTCCATGTGAGCTCATTCATAGTTTTGTTGCCTTTGGTGAGAATCTAGAATGTAAACAGTCATGAAATCAAAGAGTCCCATCAAGTTAAAGTGTTTTTAAAACCTTTGACTGGTAGTGTACATCAGGTAGACATGTTAAGGTTATGCATGTTTGGCATCATCATGGCCACATACACAGAACTTACTTGTTTAAGTTTTGTTACACTTTTTGTCGTCTGTGGCACAGTCAGGCACACCATCATAATTAATAGACTTCATTGTTTGGTGTGGATATCTGAAATTGTTTTGAATGCTTCAGATCTTACCATTCAAACAGAAGCTTTAGAGTCTGTATAAACCATGTCATGACAGGTTCTACTGATCTCATATGTGTGGTAGCCCAAGGCGCTGTTTTGGGCCCACTTTCTTTTTGACTGTATATACACCCCCTTGGTCAGAGCATTAATTAATTTCATAAAATCTCTTATCACATTTATGCAGATTTCAGCTGTACTCCCCTTCAAAATGCTCAATTCTTTAAAATGTCTGAATTACTTTAGTGCCAAAAATAATTGAAAAACTGGTTAAAAATAGTTTCCCTTAACTGAACTCTGAGGAGAAGGAGTGTTAGATGATTAAACCTGAGAGCCTTTTTCCTCTGATCAGGCAACATATTGGAGCCAGCGTTAAGAAATTATGGTGTTGTTTTCGACCAACCAGTTTCTCTTAAAGATCACCTTAAACAGCTTGTCTGAAACTCTTCTTGTCATTTGAGAAATATTTCCAAACTATAAGTTAGTGTAAAAACAGGATCTTGAGATGGTTATTCATGGTTTTATTCCTTGTCATCTAGACTATTGTGATGCTCTTTTCACATTTATGAACAAAAAAGCCCTAGATTGCCTTTAGTTGGTCTAAAACTCTGCAACAAGACTCTTAACTGGAAGAAACGCAAGAGCTCACACCAATACTGTGGTAATATCTTTGCACTGGTTGCCTGTTCATTTTAGAATTCATTTTAACATCCAGACTTTCAGGGCTCAGCATGGTTAAAACGCCTTCTATATTACCAAACTGCTAAAGCCAGAAACACCTCAAACCAAAATCTGCTCATATTCCACAGGGCCAGATATAAGTATTAAGGGGATCGCTTTTTCCAGAGTGGTATCTCGACTGTGGAATGAGGCTCTTTTTATTCATTTTTTGACATTCTTCACTTATTTAAATAGCAGCTGGATGCATTCTTCTTTTAAATGTGATTTTCCATAAGATCACTTTTTAAATTTACTAATATTCGTTTCGATTGTCTATTAATTAGCTTTTTGGCTTTTTTAGAAAGTTTTAATATTATAATGGGGTGTTAAGAGAGTTATTTAGTGCAGATAAGATAGTAAATAATCATGATGACTTAAACGGAACCTTCTTTAAACATTTTGAACTGTCCCTTAAAGAAAATGTTGGCAACCCTGCCCCTAACCCTGATTAGGTTTATGAAACTGAGGTCTGAGACTCAGCTATGAGCTTCGACTTGTTTAAATTTCCTGATACAAATCTTAATGTATGAGGTCCTCAATGTGGCTTCCAACAAACTCTAACAATTAACTTAGTTTAATTGCATGGGAAAGTTTATAACAAGCTGGCTGGGCCCATCTGGTAGCCATTTTCCTGCTTCAAATCATAGGTATAAAAACAATCGATAAAGGGAAATATGAAATCCAAATTAAATTGAAAAATAGACAAAAAATTGACAAACTACAAGTGCTTTGTCCAAGATATTGACTGATCATAACAGAACTCTCACTCCAAAACAAAAAACAAATGTATTGGTTTTAGGCTGTGGTGGGCATGGTTCCACTAATCTGCTAACAGCTAATAGTGGAACACATTTTTCGTTTAGCAGATTAGCATTTTTGATAACTTTGGAACTGGGTTAGGGTTAGTGAAGCTAACATTTTGGTTAGCTTCACTAACCAACTGCTTTTAGGAAACACTGGTGACCTTTCTCCTGAGTTTGCATAGCTCAACTATGCACCTTATGGCTCTTTTTGTAGTTCTTGTTTGACTAGACTCGACTACTATACACCGTTCGGGCCCTTTTCCATTACAATGGAGTACCACCTCTGTGTTCATGAGGTCGTCAAAGCAATGCGGCCCAAACAGAGTGGGTAGAGTAGGTATTAGTGGAAAACAGGCTTTAATTGCTTTATTTTTACTGTGACTTGCTTGGATTTAAGGTTAAAGAATATCCAATGAACTCAAATTTAGAGGATTTTCATTAAAACCACTGGCACGAGCCCCTCTCAGGAGTTATCTCTTAATTAATTTCAATAACTACATTTGAAGGGTAGTTGAAGCTATGCATTTCTAGAAGTAATTTTCTTGCTTCAAAAAACAGGTTATAGCTGGAATAATAAAGGACTTACAGAAAACATAGTTTTCTGCCAAAGTGCAAGCTGTAACTATGCAGTGAGCTAATTCTTCAGTCTTTTTGTTTTGTTAGTATGGAAAAGCGGTAAAAAAATGTAATATTTGAAAAATTTGAAAAACCTTTTCACATAAAAAAATCGATTTGTAAAAAACTGTATTTGTGTAGCTGCAAAATACACACCTATAAGAGTTTCTGCCATCCTACAAGAATGCCATTATGCATTTCGTTTCGCCAGTTGCAGACCTATGACAACTACATCTGCACCTGAACAACTTCAAACACCATCTCATCTCTAAAAAACACCTTGTTTTTTACTGATTTGCTTTTCAATATATCCTTCAGTTGTAACACATCTCGTGGTATTTCTAGTACCTACAACCACTACTTTGTGTGGTTCTTGACACACTACTGGTTTGTTGAAAACAGGGTGTACTGTCTAATGTCAGATCATTTCAAGATCTCGGGGAGATCCTAAAGGGGTCAAAAGGGGGAAAACAGAACTGATGTGTGTGGTGAACAGATGGGTCCAGTGGCTGGATGAAGTAGAGCCTGGGGGAGAGGCTGACCATGAAACAGGGTGGGTCTTGAGTTGGTCTGGAGCGAAAAGGGCGACAAAGGTGGAAGGGCAGCAGGGACAACAGAGAGTTGATGATGTAGGAGACAGGAGGCCAGAGGTTTGCTCAGGTCTTGGTTCTTTTGCAGAGTAAGTCTTATCTGAGGAAGAGGCACCAAAAAACCCAACCATCAAAATCTTATTTTTTTTCTCATATGGAAATACAGCAGGACACAAGAGAGGTACTTGTACATTTGGATCAATAGTTTGATGGTACCATGTCTTCAAACATGTCCTCTTTTATTGCAGTATCATGATTTCGCAATGAAAAAGAAAATATACCTCAAATTTGAGTACTGTTTTGTCAGTGGAGAACGTCAAGAAATAACTGGATTTTTTAAATCAGCTAGGTCATTTCTGTTGTTCACTGGCCATGCATTTGGGTCATTATCCAGCCAAAACATCTGGCTACAACCACATTTTAGTTTTCTTGCAGAGCGCATCAGATTGTTATTTGAAATCACCTGATATTTCAAAGAATTCATGATGCCATGCACTCTTAGAAGGTTGCCAACCCCATTGGTAGAGAAACATCATCACAAATTCTCAACTGTACTAAACAATTGGTATGAGGTGTTTTAGTTTGAGTTTTGTCAGTTTCTGTCTCATTTTGGGCTGATTTTGTATTTTAGTAGATTTTTGAGTTTTGTTTTTGTTCTTTTTTGTCATTAACTTGTATATCACTGCGTTAACCTTCTGTTTAGTGTTTGTCTTTGGTTTTCTGTTTTGGATGTTTCAGATTCTTCTGTGCATGTATAGTATTTGCTTTAGTTTCCTGAACCGTGGTGATAGTCCCATCCCTGGTCTGATAGCTTTTGCCTATTTTGTTAATAAGATTCACCTGTTTACCATTTCATAAATCCCTCTCCTCAGTATTTGTTTTTGTTGCTCCGTTTATTTGACTTTCAGTATCTCATGTTACTGCTCCTATATCTTACCTGTTAGTCATAGTTGGTTTTTCCCTCTTTGTTTTATCTGTAAATGTAAGTTCCTTTCTTCTCTAATAAATCCATTTTAAAATGATTCTGCCTGCATCCTGTCTGCATTTGGGTTCTCCACAGACATAAAACATGACACCTGGAGAAATCGTTGCCAAAAAACTCAACCTCAGTTTCGTCTGACCAAACCAAATGGTTCCAGTTAAAGTCACAGTAGTGTTTTGCAAACTCTACATGCTTACATTTTTGATGGTAGGACAGAAAATACTTTTTCCTGGCATGAAGAAAACACCTATTGGTAGTCGTGGAGACTTGCCCTCCTGTACTTCACAATATTTTCTGTAGCTTTTGAACAATAAGTCCTTTGAAAATCAATATACTCACTGTTATGGCATGCTCTCTTGTCTTTCGCATTTTAAGGAGTGACCTCAGTCTCACATCATAGTTATACCATGTGAAGGAAATCACAGATTCCTAATTAAGGTCCCTAAGGTTTATGGACAGGTAAAATAAAATAAAACAATGTTTTAGCTACATAGGCCTACATCCAGGATAGATAATTTTTCCCCTATGGAAAATAGTACTCAAATTAAAGGTTGGATTATATGCTTCTGCAATCAAAGATTAATTTATTTTAAGAACCTTTACAGATTTTTATCAGGGTTTCAATAATTGTGGAACATGCTACATTAGGTCAGCTTGCCTAATTTCAAACATCAAATCAATACAGAGTTAAAACAGTTTATGCTTTATTTTATATCGCTGACATTTTGGTTCACTGGGTGCATGGAGTTGAGCTTCCCAGAAGAGGCTCCTGAGAATCAACTCTAGTACGCAAACACAAAAATGAGAGGAAACAACAGCACTGAAACAGCACAGTACTCACTGCTTGGAGACTTTGGAGTCGCTGAGTGGGAGTGTAGGGGCTGAACTTTGGCTTGGCTGGTTTACCTGCTGCTCTATCCTTGTGTCTCCTGCTGCTGATGTGCTGGAGCAAAAAATGGGAAGATAAACATACAGGAAATTGCCTCCAGACAGACACAGGAAGAGTGTAAAAGTGAAGATGAAAAAGAAAAATGGTAACAACTTTCTTTGTTTCAAAAACTGAATAATTTGTCCAGATTAAATAAAGGAGGTTTAAAAGAATCGTATTTTGAGGATTCAAAGCCTATGATTTGTTGGTTCTTTAGTTTTGATACAAAATATTCAAATTGGGCAGATTTGAAGGTCCTTTTGATTTGACTGACCAGCACAAACAGATGGCTGTGGGCTACGTGGCATACAATCAGCAGAAAGCTGCTAAATATTCATGGGCACCTGGTCAACGTTAAGTTTGAAACAGTAAGGTATGGAGACTAACACTATGCAGTCATATCACGAACAGCGAGGGCAGCGTCAGACTCAAATGCTCACTGAAATAGAAAAGGCTCGGTAGCTTTGTGCTCATTATCTTGGAAGATCAGCGATTTTAACTCACCTGCATCGACAGGTGTGAGATGTTCCCACTGTGATTTGAAATAAAATATGCAGAGTCCAACATATCCTCATACATGACTGTAATTCATGATGGATAAAGGGATGGAGCTGTTGAACTGTGTGAATAGCAAATGGGGGAGGCAGCTGACCTTTATATAGCTTTAGAGTATATGCAAAATAAGTCTGATAAGCCGTGATCTCTGACGTCTGTTGCTCATGCTTCATTTGAAGGCTGTACTCTACAGTATTGTCTCTAAAAAAAGCACCAGGACTTTTGGACCTTCTTTTATCAAAGCATTTTGATAATAATGCCTTGTTTTGTACTGAGTCATGAAAATTACATCTTGCAAAAGAAATGACCTTTTATGTAACAGTCAAAAAAATTAATTACATATTCTTCATCAGGCATTGAAAACTATAGCTCTTGAGTCATACAGTGAGCAAAAGATGCTCAGTGTTTTAAACATAGTTTTAAATATAGATAGTAAAACTCTGTTGTTTTTTTAAAAAAAATCTCAAATTAAAAATAGAAACAGAGGCGACATTACTTGTTTGAAATCTTCAAAATGTCACAGAACGTTTAAAAGGTAAAGCACTGAAAAAAAACTCAAAGGTCAATGCAACTAAGGAAAGTTTTTAAATCCAATATATGCTTTTTTATCAGCAAAATATCTCCGCCCCGTGGTTTTGTAATAGAGGTGGGCTAAACAAAGACCTCCCCCACATGTGCACATTAAATGATTATAAATGTTTTGTGTGTAAATTTTGTTTATATAGCAGCTTTCACAGATACAAATCTCAGTGCTATACAAAAAAGAGCATCACAATTAAACATTAAACACGTGCATCAAAATTTACAGATATTTAAAATAAATAAAAATAAAATATGAAATAATTTTTTACATAACATTAAGTATTTACATTTTTTAAAGAGCATGTAGAACAGCTCACCTGTTTGAGCTGGGTCTCAGAGTTGACATGCACATCACAGATCTCACAATGAAAAGTTTTGTTCTGCAGTCCAGTTGAAGGTTCAGATGGAGCCGCCATCTTAGATTTGACTCCTATCCTGGGAAAGGACTTAATGGCTCCACCGCCACTTCTGGCCTCGAGCATTGTTTTGTGCTTAGTACCTGAGCACAAATGAAGTCCCGACAACAATGTTGCGTCTCAAACATAACACATGTAGGTAGTTTTTGATGACATGCTCGCTGTTTCTTACCGCTGTTGTGAGCTTGGAGCTGCGAAGCAGAGTTCACAGCTACCTTGCAGAGGGAGCAGTAGAGAAGGCGTTTTGCCTTCTCTTGCTCCGTCTCTTGACCTGGAGTCTCCGCTTCTCCATCTTTCTCAGCTGTCCTTGGACTGGCTGGCAGGGCGTGGTTGGTGGGCTCTTTCAATGTTTCAGCGGGGCCGCTGCTCAGCAATGTTGCATCTGAAGAAGAGTTTGGGGATGAAGGTTCTAAAAGCAGAGAAGTTTAGAAGAGATATTGTTACTCAAAGGGGTGGCTTAAAAGGAAACAGATGAAGCATGAAGAACTCTAAGATAACACGAGACACACACTGGCCATCAAACATGCATACAGCAGAATAATGGGTAAATCAACAACTTCACACAAATGTCAGAATTCAACATTTTGGACTTTGGCTATAGCAAAGGCGCGCCATTGCTATAGCTTGTACTGTATGGGACATTTGAGGATAAAATATCTAAACTGTACACTTTTACAGGATAGAAAATTATAAAAATAAAGTTTAGCTTCTGATATAAATACTGGCAGACATTTTAGGGTTTGTAACTGATTGATGAATATAGTAGACTTATTGATTAAATAGTCATATAGTAGTAGAATTTAATATCTGCTACATCTTTAAACTAAACACAATAGTCCATCTCTAAGCCCACATTTAATGATTTTGCTGATGCTTTAATGGACTTGATGTATATACTGCAATACATATATCCTCATTGTCTATAAATTTGCTGAACTCTGACAGGTACCAGAAACATCAATCAAATTATTTTTTATTCAGGTTGAAGCTAAGGCAACAGGTGATTATGAGCTTCACCAACTTTCTAATCACATAGCACTCAGTTATTTCCCCTTGAATCTGTCTGCAAGCTTCTTAATTGACAGTCCTACACAAAGATTACTTTGCTCTGTTATCTTTAGTGAGAACCACCAGGTCCTAGAGGAGCACAGGGTGATTTAACGGATTTCACTCTACGCTATTAACAATGATTAGCCCGGCCGAGCTGAGGGAGTGTACGTTTGTTCCCACTGTTCCCCCTTCGCTCAATATGTTCATCAAGTGCTCAACCTGAAACAAACTCCAGACTAACAATGTTTTTCATTCACTCTCAAACATAAAAAACTAATTGTTTTGTGGAATTAAGCATGGATGTACACCCTTTCTTGTTCTTAAGCTTGCTAAAAACTATTGCTTTTGTTTCTTAACACCCACACAAAAGCATCAGCATGGGCAAAAAAATAAATAAAATACACATATGCTGGAAAGCAGTTAATGCTTCGACACACCTCCACAGTAATGCTAACATGCCTCCAGATACACATACTCTGTAGGCGCACACTACAGCCGCCCACAGATTGCATTCAAAGCATTTTTCAATGCGCTTTTGATCTCAGGAGACCACTGAATGAGGTCAGGAAAATGTAGACATGAAGACGGAGGAGGGGATGATGCTCAACCTTTAATCTATGCTCGCTGGGCAACTAAAGCAGCAGGAGGGTTCTCACATCAAAGAGTTAAAGTTGTGACTGAGAAGAGAAGGTTCGAGCTGTATGTTCACATATCTAACGTTGTCCATATGCACATACACACAGATGCATAAACACAGAGTAGCATGCGTGCCTTCAGAGACACACCTGATGTCGTGTCAGAGCCAGAGGGCTGCAAGCAGGATGACAAGAGGTTTTGTGATGTGGTTTCCTTGGCGACTGGTTCAGAGGTCTTGATCTTTGAATCTGGGGCGTCCAGAGCTTTGAGCCTTTTTGCATGCCTCGTGCTGCTGTAGTGGGAGGACGCCTGAGCCTGTATGTTGGAGAGAAAGCACAAAAACATCATAAAGATACATCCAATATAAAACCAGCACAGACCATTTCACATTGCAACACTTCACATGAAACTGAATAGGACTGCAACTCTAGGAATATTAGAGGATTCCTTTAGTGCCATAGTCATAATAAGTCCTTCTCAGCTGTTCTCTTATTCAGGTGTTGCCAGAGCAAGTCATTACAAGCTGCACACAGACCTGGCTGAATTTTTATGCCAGATGCCCTTCCTGACGCAACCAGGAAGGGAATCTAGGTCCCTTGTATCTAAGTCTCAGACATAACAAGCTATACCACCACAGAGGGCTCCCATAGTCAAATAATATGCAGATAATAAGGTCACAAGCATAGGGATTTGCAAAAGTATTCATGCCCCTTTGTGAACCTTTCACATTTTGTCATCTTACAACTTATTTATTAAAATTCACCATGATAAACTGACACAAGGGAGTGGATACATGTAAAGAGGAAAATAAACTAAACAGGGTTTCCATTTTAAACGCCCATCCATCCCTGATACAAGAGAACTATCTTTAGTTGCATTTAAAGCTGCAAATCTTTCAGGGTTGAGAGATAGATTTTTTTTGCCCTTTCTTTTGCGAAATAGTTCAAGCTCAGTCAGATTTGATTGGGAGCTTCTGTGAACATAAATTTTCAATTCACAGATTCTCAATTTTATTTAGATTTAGAATTTCACTAGGCAAATCAATATGCTTTGATCTTAGCCATTCCAGAGTATTTCCGGATGCATGTGAGGGTTCCTGTTGTGCTTGGACGGTGAACCTCCACCCAATCTTTTGCAGCTTATCTTCCAGGATTGTCCTGTATCAACTGTAAGCAGGTTTTCTGTCCCTGCTAAAGAAAAACATCCCCAAAGCATGATGCTGCCTACTCCATGTTTAATGGTGTGGATGGTGTTTATGGTAATGTGCAGTGTTAGTTTTCCTTAACACATACAGTAGAAATTTACAGGTTCAACTTTGATTTCATCTAACCAGATCAGCATCTTCCATATCTTTGCTGTGTCGCCTACATTCTGGCAAACTTTAAACAGGACTTCTTATGGCTTTCTTATTTTTACTTTTAAATAAAAAAATCGATTTGTGCAGTGCGTGGTCAATAGCTGTGCAGCTAGGGTTACCATGGGTCTTTGCTGCTTCTTTGATTAATCCTGTTCTCGATCTGCTAGTCAGTGTAGGTTGATGTCCAGGACTTGCTATTTCTGCAGTTGTGCCAAACTCTTTCTGTTGCCAGATGATGGATTGTGCATTGCTCTGTGAGATGTCCAAAAGCTTGGGATATTGTTTTACAACCTGACAGTGTTTTTAACTTCTCCATAGCCTTGGTTTTCATGGTTACTATTGGTTCCCTTAGTGCTCTTTAAAGAAATCACAATAAAATACATTGGTCTGTGGTTATTACATCTAAAAATGTGAAAAGGTTCAAGGGGAATAAATACTTTTTTGAGGCACCCTACAACAGATTTCAATTACTCTTTGCTAACATCAGTTTTATGTGTAAATTATGGGTAAACAGTTTCAGATTGAAACAGATTTCTCTGTTTTACATGTTTATTCCTAAAAAATCTCCAGCTCAGGACGTCTTTCTCTTAATATAGAAATCCAATTTGCAGTAATTACACCTCTGGCTAATTTTACACAAACTTTCTTTTGAAAGACAAACATCAGAAGTGCCCCTTAATCAGCCAGGTGTTACATAAGACAGCTAAACTTCCTCAGATCCAGTCAAACGGCCTTGAATCAAGGTCAGGTCTCTTCAGCAGTTCAACTGTCATAAAAAAGGTGTGTCTTAAAAAACAAAAGGCAGCTTGGGAGCAACAGTTTAAAGTGACTGTTTCCCATGAGACACCACCCACCTCAGAGTTGAATCTTACTCGAAAAGCACTGCAGGAGCTTGGCTTCCTCTTCAGGGGTGATGTTAACCCAAAGCTTGGGCTAATCACTGCTTTGTGGAGATGATCCATCTGCTGCAACAGATAATAAGGATAAGTGTAACATTAGCGCTTCAAACTGTGTGAAAGAGAACTGACTCGCGTTGCGAAAAGGATGATACAAAGTGTTGAAACATGCTGTTAGTGTGATCCTTTCAAGAGACAGATTTAGAAAATGTGAAAACAAAAAAATCCATAATTAGCACATCAGCCTCATTCGCACATATCATTTGCAAAACAAGGAAGGTTTAATTGAGTCTGCACATTAAAGTTATTTAACATCTCACACCTTTGGGCCTAAAAACAGGCAGTCGATAGATGAGGTTCTTTAAACTGAGAATATTGGATTCACAGTAAGACAATCTGTGCTTATGGTCACATGTTTTCAACATAAAAATGAGCATCAGCATCTTGACAAAAAACTGGTAAATATGCTCTTCGTAATGCATAGCCTTCACATTCTACTTGTTATCTGGCAACAAGTGCGCCTGATATGATTCAAATACCCTTAAGTATAGTGTTCTCTGATAAAGATCTGTAAAAACCCTTTAAATAACAATCTCCTACAAAAAAATTCTTAAAAATCCAACCTTTAATTTGAGTACATTTATTCACTGGGAAAAAAATATCTCACATCAAGATTTTCTTTAACAATGTCACCAGTGACACACTTATTGGCACCCCATACAATTCCTATGAAAGAAATACAAGTAAAACATTTTAGATTTAAAGTTCGACTTTTTAAGTTAACCATAGTGTCAGAGAACATTTAATTGCTTGTAGATGACATTTTGTTTCCCTAAGATGTAACTATAACAGGCCAAGACACACATTTCTCCTAACTATCAAAAGTTAGTTTATTATCAAAAACGGGAAAGACAAAAGAACATGAATTTTGACTTAGGAAGAGATATGGAAGTCAGGAAATGGCTATAACACAGTAGCTAATAACAAGTTAGTTACCCATTTTTACAATCAGTACAACAATTTAAAAGTCTCAACACAATTGGAACTGTGACAAAGAAGTCTAGACGAGGCCCAAGGATTTTCATGCACAGTGAGCATGATGATAAGGGAAGTAAATACAATCTCCAATGATCACTTTTAGAGAGCTGCAGCAAATAATGGAATCTTGGCAAGAGGTTGGTTTGATCAGATGAGACTATGGTTGAAAAAATGGTTGGAAAAAAAAACACCAAGGGACCCTGGTGTAAAATGTATCCATTCATTCATACATTGTCCTGCTAAACCGTGCAGGGTCAAGGGTTGGGGTACACACTGGATGGATTTTCGGTATATCAAAGGGCAACATGGAAACACACAGGCAACCAACCATGCCTAAGGGCAGTTTAGAGAACCAACCAACCTAACATACAATTTTGCACTTTTGGAGGAGGCCCACTTACCCAGAGAGGAACCACTCATGCATATAGGGAGAACAAACCCAAGGTGGAAACCCACGTGGAAAGCACCTCATGCCCACTGTCAAGAATAGTGACCTTGCTACATGTTATGGCAATATGAAGCACTTGAAATTGATAATAAAGACCAGGTGGACTCATCTGGGTCATCGGTGGGGCTTTCAACAGAATACTTGCTTCTCTGCTCCAACTTTGAGATATGTTATAGGAATAGATTAGGTGCTCTCTTGTTGGAAAAAAGGGGTTGTAGAAAGCTCTGACAGCAGCATTACCATAAGGTGTGGCAACAGTGATTTAGTAAAAAACATATATTTCCTTCATTGCGATTTTTCCCCACAATGACTATGCTACTGCAATAAAAGATACATGTATTTTAAAGGTATTTGCATATCTCTAACTTTGGTGACAATAAATGTCGGTGGAATATGTTTATTCAACAAATATATGCGCAAATACATAGCATTCAGAGCCACTGGATGTTAGGCTAGAACACTTGCATCTCAAACTAAAACAATTGAAGTTAATTTTGAGTATCTTGCAATCCACAGGATTGGGTGGTTCAGTAGAACTTGATCTATGTTTTCAGGCCTCATTCCTTTCTTTGTCTAAAGACTTAATAATCTGGAGTAAGTGGTCTCCTTATTTAAGGAGGATTGCCTTTAGCTAAACCATCCAGACTGGACTCTTCTTCTATAACCTTTACAGTGTGGTAAGGGAGCTCAGTTTTAGTTAGTATAAACAGGCAGGGGGCAATGAGTTTTAAATGTAGTGACTCATATAGACTTACATGCAAAATGCACCAACAAGTCACTGAACTGGGTGCGGTGCTGGTGGTATAGTGGGTTAAGCACGCGTCCCATGTACGAAGGCCTCAGTCCTCGACGCAGGCTGTCATGGGATTGAATCCCGGCCTGTTGATGCTCTCTGGACTCCCTTACCCCACTCTTTCCACACCATTTCCTGTCTACATACTGTCAGAAAACTACTTGGAAAAATAATAAAGGCCACTAGAGCCTAAAAATAACTTAAAAAAAAAACATGCACTGAACTAGCAGCAACAGATGTAACACACAGAATTCATTTTATCTTTATATTTAATGGTTGCTATTCCAGCTTGAATTCTTCCTTCATATTGTCTGTGCCAAACTAACACACAGGATGTAGAATATCCCACCAAGAGGCCAGTGATAACTCTACAGAGATTCATAGTCTGGTGGGAAAATCTCTCGACAGCACAACTATAAGTCAGGCACTGTATAAATTCTTCCTTTATGGCCTTTGTTGGAATAAATCCAGAAGAGGTCATTTTCACAGTTTTAGAATTGGGTCTTAATTTAAAAAGATGCTGTGAGACTGTATTGCTTTTAGACTTGATGGGAGTCCACTTGGACCACCAGGAAGCCGTGTTGACCACAGCCTCTGTTAGCCATTAAACAAACAAGCTTTTTACGGCAAACTTTTAAACCTGCAGGAGTATCTTGCTGAGGCCTGTTCCAGTAAGACTGTAAGAAATGATAATTTTAAGAAAGTGGGAACATTAATGTAGCAATGTTTGTGTTGTTTTACAATATCAGAAATCATCAACTTAATGAGAACGTTCCAGATCTTTCATCATCACTCCTACTTTTTCCCTCATGTGTGCGTGTTTGCACTTCACTTTAGTAGCTGAACACCTTGAGGCGCTACTGGAAATTATAGTGATCAGTGAAACTGAGTGTAATAAAACTCAACAACTGGCCTGCATTAAGCGAACTGAACCATTACACAGCGGTCTCCAAATTTACTGGGACCTTTGGCAAATATGTCTATAAAGTTTTAAAATAAATTCATCTTTAAATTCTGTTGTTTTGTTTTTTTTATCTACTTCTCCACTGCGTGTTGCTTCAACACACTTTTTTTAGTCTTGTTTGTCAGCACCAGTTTTTATTAGGTTTTATTTATTGCTCCGACTAAAGGTCTGAGCAAGTTCAGGTAGCTGTATTCTTGCTGTTGTTTCGCAACTTGAAAGACTGTTTGCCCCTTTCCAGATTTCTTTGTTTTTTTTTTCAAACTTAAATGTCCTTGCATAATTTTACACATCAAAGATAATCCGAGAAAATACAAAACGCAGTTTTCAAATGGTGATTTAATTTTTTTAAGGGAGAAAAGCCATCCAAACAAATTGTGAGAAAATATAATTCCTCCTCTTGTCAAATCATGAATTTACTGGAATTAAGCTAAAACATGAAATGGATGATCAGCCTTTGAAAAACTTTTTGTTTATTCTATTGTGTCCAAGTGTGACATTGGTGATTTTGTTAGAAACAAAATTTATTTCTTGAGGAGAGTTTTTTTTCTGCTCACTGTTTTCTCACTCTCCCACATAAAGACTTTTTTTTTGTTACTCCTGAAAAACAAAACTATGAACCTAAGAATCTAGGACTTTATTTTAAAGCATTTCAAACACAGTGAGTGTGGTGTTTGCAATTCTGGATGAGACTGAACATCAGAGCTCCTGCAGTTCCTTTTTACCTTCGATCACACGTTTCTCACTCCACCCTCCATCTGCTCACATCTAAACTCTCTGCCTCTCCCTTAGCTTCCATCTGATCAAAGTCACCTTACAGCATCCCAGTGGTCTCACTCTCCTATCCTTAAGTCCTTTTATGCACTTCATAACCGACAAGCACCTGTGGCAAAGTCAGCTTGCTCTTTTAACTCATTTCCTCTTTTCTCCTGCACGCATGCACACACTCATAGACACACACAGAAACCACATCACTTTCGAATACAAATCCGCCGAATGAAGACGTCACACACAGCACACAGCATCAATTATAATCAGCGCAATATTTCTGCAAACTCCCTGACACACAGCAGTAGCAGCTTGTCAAATGTGCTCAGCTCCAGGGAGCCAGTCGAGGCTGAAACATTTGTCCGGGTGAAACAAAGCAGACTTTCTTTTAGCTGGATCATAATCAAGATTCAACATTTATGATGACGAATATTCTACGATTTATTGTGGATCACCATGACAGCTGTGCATGAACTCCTGACATCAAACCGGAGTAGATTTGGCATGAATTAGTTGTTCGTTTTGCTTATTTGAGAATGAAATCATAATAGTTCTTAGAATCAACATTTTTTGTTCCAGTTAAAAGAAAAAAAACCTGAATCCGCCAACCAAGAGTTTGATCAGAGCACAAATACTTGAAAACCTTTAACCATGACTTAAAAACAAATGGGTACCAAACAAAAACCTCTGCATTATTATAAGCAGATATATATAAGCAGATATATGCCTATGACATCTTCACTGAAGACAAAATACAGGCTTAAGAAGACATGCAAAAACAATGCACCCTTGCAGAGGTCAGCTGTGTGCCAACTCAGTTTCATTCAAGGAGAGGACAAATCTCTGAAATATACTAACGAAATTCTTTCTTCTGCTTTTGCTGTTTTAGCCTCTAATGTTGCTTTTAAACCAACATTAAAAAAACATATTAAATCATTTTTATGTAGTTTATTTATCTTTATTTAGAAAGTACTAAACTAAAATATAAAGTATGTGTTTGTCCTTCAAGCAAAATGGGAAACATTACACGTTTCCCATGAATATCATGTACAGAGTGGATTCTTTTGTTGACAAAAAAGACTTTTCTAACAGGAATATGTCGAATGGATAAATGCCCACTTATTGCCGACACATAAAAGAAGGACAGAGTAAGCAATTTTGCTACAAAGATCATCTATGCAGGATATGCAGATAAGCTTTGTGGAAGTAAAAGGTGAAGAAGACTGTTGGAAACACTTTTTGGCCCAGGATTATGAAATAATAGCAATCTTGGATTAAAGGGAAGCAATAATCCAGAGTTGAGGGATGAAGACACAACATAGTTCATGGCATGGATAGCTCAAGCAGGTAGTAAGCAGCCAGAACACTGAGGTGACCGCAGATGTTTGGGAACATAAAGTTTCTCAAATAAGAACCATTTTCTCTTTTAGTGCAACAAATTAGCTAATTTCTTCAGGTTGTGTTAAATCAATAATCAGTCTCTCCAAATGATACTCTTCTGTCTTCAAATATGCAGGAAAACTCACTTTTTTCTCTGTGTCTGAGCCAAATGAAGAGCGTGTTTGAGTGCAGCTACCATCTGATTCTATATCTTATATTTTGAATTTCCTTTCATCCATCACGTGTGCTGCATTAGCTTTAGAACATGTCATTTTGAGAAAACAAACGGTAGATAGAGTTATAGAGTTCGAGGCTAATGTAATGTGAGTTGTTTGGTGGAATGTGCTGATGCATGCCTGTACACTTCGGAGTAACAATGCTGGTCAGAACCAGAGCAGGACTTGCAGCATATTTCTGAAAACTGACAGAATTTTAGAGTTTTTAATTAAAGTCACCAGTGGTCTTTAATCTCTGTGATAAATTCCTCCGTTGGGGTGCTGGTTTATTAGGTCTGCAGAGCTACTACACTCATACAACAGTTTTCCTGACATCCTCCTCCTCACTGGATAAATGAACATGTAAATCTTTACTTTGTGAAACTAAATTTGAGCTAGATCACTACTTTGGTCTTGTGTCAACTGAAAAGCAAATGTTGTAAAAAAGAAAATGAAATATGCTCGTTAAAATTACCTCCAGAAACCAAAATGAAACACTGCAATGACTGATGTGACAGTCGATATGCCTGTATCTGCGGTGTGCGAAAAGTGCTGGAGGTGAAATCAAATTAAAGGTTAGGTGGGGTTCAACAAACATTTTTAATAGAAATATATTTCAAAAAAAGAAATATATTTGTATGTGTTCTATTAGTATATTGTCTTCTGGTCAGTGAAGTATTACAACTTAGAAAACAAATATCTCGATTCTTATTTATCGTAGTAAAGAAGAACAGAAAAAATGTATAGGCACAACGAGCAAGAGTAAAGGAGATAGGGAAGAAGGTAGGAGAGAGAGGGGAAGGGGGAAGGGGGCTTGGACCTAAACAGATATCTTATTTCCAGGCAGATGGGCCTGTTCAGAATGTAGCTATCGCAGATACACAGCGTATGCAAAATGAACATATCTCACTGCACGCTGACAGCTCAGAAAATATACAGACCTACATACATTGCTGTGTCTGTTAAAACCTTAATTTAGCTCCCTGTGGGTCTCATCTGAACATCAGACTGTATGTCATATGCTAGAAATGAGACAGATGTATAATCCAGTTTAACCTTATGTGCAAGTTACAGGTTCCATGCTGACACTAAACAGATACACACAGAAATTTTTACTACATTATTTCCAAAGGCCAAAAAACCTGATTTCATGCGTTAAGCCAGCAGGATTACATTAAGATATAAGATACGGTTGCTCTTCTCTGAACCTGGCCCTAGTCTGTATCAGTTCCCTCCACCTTCACTCTTCATAAACACAGAGGCAGACAGCTCAGAGAAACGCTCTGCATAAAGAATACCAAGGAAGCAGCTTTGACACCCCCCAGGTTGTGTGGAAATGTCACCACTCTCTGCATCACAGGTGATATATTTGGAAAAGGTGTAGGCAGCGTGCTCATATTAAACACTCACCTCCACACAGGCAAACTAAACCTATGAATCTCCCTCTGCTAGTGGAAGCAAAATAAATAAATAAAAAGATTTGATAGAGGAAACAATTTGAGTTTTGATTCTGTGACATTGGGTGCCACCACCCAACAATGACTGACAGTACTCACATCGGTGAATCCAGGAAGCAGGTGGAAGGGGAAGAGGGCCTTAGGGTCAGGGGAGGGCTGGGTCCTGCCCAGCGTGGGACGAGCAAGCGGCGCCAGGGGACTGTGGTACACATTACCTGAGACACAGCACAGCAGGAAGGAACAGACGGAGGGAAAAAAGATTAAGTTGGTTCATCAAGTTATAGAATAATGAGATTAACTGGACAAAAAAACAGAAGAATATTTATACTTCTAACAATTACAAGAAGTGTTTACCCATATTGCAGACACTGTCTCAGTTAAGTGCCAGGATTTTACAATGCAATTATTATTGCACCTTTGGTCACTATGCAATTGCCAATATGCAATGATTGTGAAAATTTTAAAAGCAGCCTTTTTATGACTTTTACATTTAAAAAAACTGCTCAATTCTGCCATACCTGGCAAAAGGTATTAGGGTGCATTATAGAGGGCCCAAAGAGCCAAATCCCACAGCGGCAGGTTGCAGACACCTGCAGCAGTGGGAGAAGAGGTGGTGCCGTCTGAGCAGTCCCTCTCAACTCAGTTAAACGTTTCAAGGAAACTGGACTGCATCTGATCATCTGTAGATCCAAATCTAATCCACTTAGACTGGTCCGACTGTAACAGGATTGCTGCACACTGAATAGAGATCCTTTAAAACTTAAGCTGTTGTCACTGTGTTTCTAACCTGGCCATTTATGCTGTAATCTTGAAAAACCTGTTACATGGGCGAAAATGTAAAGAAAGGGGATTTTGTGGAACATCGGATCCTGTCAGGTCTTGAAAGTATATCTGTCACTTTGGATGCACTCCCGTTCTGAATAGCGTATGTGTATTGGTATCAAAGATGTGAAATTTGCAATGTTCTGTGGCAGCAGAGTTATGTATGTTATGTTTGGTGCGGCATCTTGTTTTCTGTATTCATACAGCTTCATATCAACTGACTGTCTGGGAATGCAATTTGACGTCTGAGAACCCCCTAATTTTCAGATTACTACTATCCAAATTAATTAGAAAGTTGATCATCCCATTAGTTTTTCTTTCAGTTTCAAGCATCCAGCATGTCAAGCTGAGTGAAGCGCCTGTATAGTGTAGCATAACATTGGGTAATATTGTCGGGTCATTGCTACAATTTTGAGTTGCAGTAAATGCAGCAGCAGTTGTGCACATGGCATGTGAGTGCGAATGCTACAAGGTTTCTTTGAAATGTTCTCTGTGGCAGTCGGGCTTATCTGGTGATCAAATTTTGTGTACAAGAGCCTTAAATCAACGCTATACTGGAGAATCTTTTTCCCACAGCATTGTGTCATCTGATGTTAAAACAAAAAGCAGATGCACAATAGTGTGACAGGCTATTATTCTGAGATTAATGTAACCTTTACTCAATTTGTAAAAAAAAAAAAAAAAACACACACACACAGAACATTTGTTATTATCTGCTTTCTTGCCCTTAAAATAACCCTAGATTGCAACAAGCATGAAAATGCCAACATATTACAGGTCAAATCTGGAATGTATTATTCCACACTATGTAGTTATTCTTTGAAACATATTTATGATTTGTGAAACCTTTAATGTGTAAAAACAAAAAAACTGGGCATCAGGTGCACAGGGAGGGGCTCACCCAAGGTGATGTTCACACAAGAACCGCCACTGATGTGAGGTCCAACCTAATTCTCATTAGAATTTTATATGAGAACTTCATCTTACATTTTACACTGAGCACATTACAAGTTAATTTAACACTGATTACTATGCCACCCACATAAAACCCATTTTCTTTTTTTTTCTTTTGTACCAAGTCCCTGCATACCGCAGTCAGGACTGATGACAATCCTTGCAGATCCTTGCTGTCATTATCACTAGAGTAGATTCAAGAATTAGTTCCCATTTTATTAAAAGGCATAGTTATTAAAGTCTTATCAAAATTATTTCTATGGCACAGGCAAATAGATAATTAACCCTATCATCAAACAAATCTGAAAAGGCTTGCAAACATACGCAAAATCACATACACATGGACAAACGCACACAATTTACAGATCCAGTCCAGAGGGCCAACCGTCATAAGCGTCCTGTTTGTGTTTCTGACTGTGCAGCTTTCAGTTTACAAGTTCGCCCAGCTTGATTACTGTTTGAATCAGGATCAGAGTGCAAGTTTAATCATCATCAAAATCAAACAACACTCCCATCCGCTCTGCCATTACTCTGATTGCCTTTCGCTGACGTCACGCATGTGTGTGCATGAAACAATGTGGGTACTTGGATATTTACTTTACAGAGAAGAAATTAGTTTTTAAAATTCACAAAAAGTCCAAATCACACACTCATGGTGTTAATCAGAATGTGCCAATTAATGTAAGTTGCTAGTTTATAGATCTTAGCATTCGTTCTGTATTATTTAACCAACTTATATCATGTTTCTTAAAACTGAGAACCTACACAAGAACATTATGTTATGTCTTGCAAATTATATGTCTTCCATCTATTGTTACACATTTTATTTATAGCACTTAAAGTGACAAAAACATATAAAGACCAAACTGGGATTTGAAAATGATGAGCACCATATCTGTATAGGTATTTCTGCAGATAACTGACTGTACAAACAGCACATCTAAAAATACATGCAACAAGTGATTCTGCTGTGATTTTATCAGAAAAGTAAAAGCATAATGCTGCATTTACATACCAAAATACATGCCGGCACCGAGTGAAATCCCACAGTTCAGTGTTTGTATATAGACTTTTTAATCTCCGGCCAGAAATGAGGCTTCCCGTTCTCTCCTCCGGTCTCTGTGTCTCACTGCAGCGGAGCCGCGGGCTGCTCCTTCCCATACAGATTCCTTCCTCCACCTTCTCCCCCTCCTTCTCCTAACTGCCCACTGCTACTCCTCCTTCTTAACATGTCTTCACGATCTCTACAGATTTGTCTGAGTTTAGTCAGAATTGCCTGTAATTCATAAAGCTGGGAGCCAGTTCCCTCAATGACATCAAACACGCACACCCCAAAAGTAAGGCTGCACAATATCTCGCAAATATATTGTCTTCGCAATAACAGTGTGCGCGATATTCATACCGCAAAGAACTGTTTGGAGTGCAATAATTATTGGCTAATAATTTCCAATTTTATAAAATTGCATTTTACATGCTAATGTAATATCTAGCTTGTTTGAGAGGGTCCCGCGGCCACAGATACCAAAAGATACATGGACATGTGGATTTTCCATATCCAATTTATCAATACAGGCAAATTCGATTGCTGTAGATAAGGAATGAAGAAAAAGACCTTTTATAATTTTCTATTCAAATGTAAAAAAGAAAAGAGAAAGAAAAGAGAATGCAGTTACAATTTATTTCAAGATTATTCTATACACTTAACATAAGCGCCTAACATGTACATCTAACATAAGCGTTTATAAAAGCGTTATTCTAAGATATACACTTAACATATACACTTAACATAAGCACCTAACATATACAGCTTACATAGACACATAAACATATACATAGACACATAAACATATTTTTGGCACTAATGGATCCCCGTATTACCCTGCATTTTGAAGGATGCTTGTCGTGTTTAAACCTCAGATTGTCATCTTGATGTTTTCCTGACTGCTAGAGAGTGAATACTGTAGTAACATTCAATTAGCATTCAAAAACAGGTCATATTTGCGGGTTGTGGTAGGACTAAAGTGCAGAGAAGGATGCTAGGAGCCAGCGGAAAGAAGGTAAGTCGAGTTTTATTCCTTTCCTCACAGAGTCAGGGCATACCCGACCAGAACTCAGAGAACCAGACTTCAGGGTACACGACCAGCATACAAGGACAACAACGCAACACAGGATATCAAACAACAAGGAACAAGCGGGGAACACTGGCAACTAAGAAGCCTAAATACAAAACGGAAAGCAGGGTGAGCAAATGAATAGAGGGACAAGGTAATCAGGGGAAGTAGGAACAGGTGTGGGTCAGACTGCAGGGAGACAGAGGGAGTGAAACGCATTAACATGTCAAAAACACAGAACTAAGGGTAAACTAAGGACCAGACCAGGATAAATAAACAAAAACACAAACTCAAAACACAGACACTGACTGGATATGACAACTGCCAGACTCCGGATTCTCTTGTTGTCAAAATGCATGGGTCTGAAATTAGAAAGAGGGTGGACACCTTTCATGGGAGGTGTTCAAGGAGAAAACTCTTTCTCTCTAGGAAAAACATCAAGGCCAGACTGACGTTTCCCAAAGAGAACAGAGAAAGAGAGAGAGACAAAGACCAGGACTTCTAGGATAATGTTCTTTAGAGAGAGACAGAGTAGTCTAAAACCGAAAATTATTCGGACACCACAACAAAAGGACATAAACCAATAACACCATTCAAAACAAGATTATTTTTGTTGACATCATATGTGAACATTAGTTAAAGAACTAATTACCCCCAAATAAAGTCCAACTGTTCAAGTCAGCTTTTAATGAACTTTTCTTTATCACATCTCACAGCAAATACATCTGTAAAGAATTTCCACAAGGTTCAGATGGATCTTAGTTTCAAAAGGAATCCATCAGGAGAAGGGGACAAAACAATTACATTATATGTATCATAGAGTGAAGAGAGTGGTTGTCAAATGGAGACAATATGGTTCAACAGTGACATTATGAAGAACTGTACAAATCTCCGACAATTTTAAGTTGTTATGCAGCCTTCGTGTATGTCTGAGCTGTAGGATATGATGTATAACCTTTTAATACAACAAAAAGAACATTTGAAGTCTCCCAGAAGCATGTGGGACAATGTGTTATGGTCTATAGCCAAAGTTGAATGTTTTGCCCATAATTCCAAAAGGTATGTTTGGCACAAAACAACACTGCTCAACCCCAAAAGACCACTTTACCCAGACTGAAGCATGATGAAGGCAGCATCCTGCTTGGGGAACGTTTTTCTCCAGCTGCGACTTAGTCAAGGTCGAGGGGATTTTTGAACAGATCCAAATACCAGCCAATGTTGGTACATAATGTGTAGCCTTCTGTTGGAAAGCTACACAAACTTCATCTTCAGTATGAAAGCAGCCCAAAGCAAGCCCAAATCAACTAAAGAATGGCTTCATGAGAAGAACGTTAAAAATTTGAATGGGCCCAGCTAGACTTCATTTCTGAATCAGCGAGAAATCATGTCAGGTGACCTGAAGGGGACTGTGCATAGGTACCCTCAAAATCAGATTAGAGTGACAGGCAGCTGTGATTGTAAAAAGAGGACAATATTGCCAAGTCAATGCTGTAATGAAAGGGTGGTTTTATTTGCTCTTTTTAAATGTATGAACTCAGCAGGGCTCAGCTACTGGCATCAAGGTATACAAAGATTTAAAAAAGTTACTGTTTTAAAACTTCTAACATTTTTCATCATACTGAAAATATGGAGAAATAAATAAACAGAAAAGATAGAACTGGATATATGTAATAATGAAAAAACTGTAATGATTTGGGGTTTTTTGGTTGCGGGTTTTTCCTCAGATGTTTCTCACAGTTAAGGTTTTGAATCATGTTTCATGTTCTATTTTCCTGGTCATGCTTTAGTTTTTGTCTTCTAGTTCATGTTTTGTCTAGTTAGGTTTTTGGATCTGGTTATGCTTTAGTTTCATGTTTTTCTAGTTATGTTTCTATTAGTTTGTATCGTTGAATTTCAGTTTTTCTCCAGTCACGTTGTATTCTGTCCTGTTTGTCAATTAACTTTATTCGGTTCACCTGCACTAAGCCAATCAGTCTTCTCGTTTCACCTTGTTCTTGCTCCATATATTCATCTCTGTTCTGTTCTTTCCTCGTGGAAACATTTCAGATCATGTCACCTTGTTTTCTGCCAGTCCTTACTGTTGTTGCCGAACCTTTCCATGCCTGTATTTGCCACCACCCTTCCGAAGTAAGCTTTATTTATTAAATCAGTTTATTTACCATCATGCTGCCCGCTCGTCTGCATTCTGGGTCCTCCGTTACACCGCACATGACAAAAACATTTTCCATAAACCTGTGTTTTGTGTGTGTGTGTGTGTGTGTGTGTGTGTTTTAAGTTGTTTTTCCTATTAGAAATAAGAGAAATCTGTATCATCATTAATCCTGGGATATATTTTTGCTTGCATCTCAGGCCACCCCCACCATGTTTTTTCCCACCATTTCAGCCTTGGACCAGCATGTCCTATTTGTACATAATGTCATGGCAATGCACAATCCAACCGTCAGTCCCTTCACACAGAGTTAAATGTGTTAGATTTTAGTAATGAGAGGAATAGGTTTAAAAAGAAATGAGTCTGACACACAAAGAGTTTGCAACCCTTGCTTCCAGGTTACTGTGTTTGTTCTTGTTACACTTCTGTAAATGATTTTCCCAACCTCACTTCTTTTCCTCTTGGGCCCGTGGTATTTTTAGATTCATCCTGTAGCATTCAAAGCTTACAGAGGAAACTGGACAGGACGCATGCAGTAATGGCTTCAGAAACCCATCTGGACTTGTGCATGCACACATTGATAAAGTCCACTTGTAATATCTCCTTCGAAAACATGGCCTCAACTAACCCTCATGTCCTCAAACCCCAAAAACAGCACGTGTTTTCCCACAATACCAAACTCCACCGAGACATCTCACTAAACACCTGCTGTTTTCCAAATGCACACACACACACACACACACTGCCTCAGTGAAATCACATGAGTAAAACAACAAAATCTTCTGCAAATGTAGTATCTTTGTATCTAGACAGAGGCTTTCTGTCTGTACTGCCCTTCCATCCATGAGCCACATGGAACAAAAGTGGAGGAGAATAGCAGACATGGAAATATTTACTCATAAACTGAATTACACGCCACTTTATTCTCTTAATGTATTGCCAGGCACTTTGTGTTTCCTTTGAGAAAAAGCAGAGCACACCGTGGATGGTGTAGGGTATTAATACCCTTCCCCCATTCTTGTGAAAGAGAAGATGGAAAGTCTCTCCTGCAGGTTTTGGACTTATATTTAGGAGCTCTGGGGTACATGTTATAGTTCACAAAGGAAGTCAATGTGGTTGATGATAAACTGTTCAGATAATGTTCAAATTAATTTAAAAAGTGACGGTCAAAATGTGACAACAAAACCGACCAAAATACAGAATACATTAAAAAAAGGAGCAGAGAAAACACGCTTAACAATAAAAAAACAAACAATGGCTCAGAGAGGTTCTAGCAGAACTATGAAAAACACAACAATGTTCAAACAGTCTAAGCCCAGATCAGAACAGCATTTAGATCAGTTCACCCATTTGTAACCCTAACCCCTAACCCTATGTTCCAGTAAGTTGCCAAATCGTTCCTTCCTGCTTTCCTTTTATACTATTTCATATTTATGTACTTTAATCATTGCATACATGTTTAATTTCCTTCTAGTTAGGTTTTAAATTTTAAGATTCATATTAATTGTGGAGGTAACTAGCCAAAAAATTTGTTAAATGTCACATACGTTTTTTAAATTAATTGATGTATATCATTTTCTAGAAACTTTGTATTGCACTTTAGCTCCATTTACTATGTTACAGATCTCATTTGGGCCGGCTGACTCTTTTGAAACATTAAAGTTAATGATCAGAATTAAACACCTGCAGGTAAATATTATTTATTGGCATTATATGACCACATCTTCCTTACATCAGACTAGGAACACTACTTTCAATCACTGGTTGTCATAGCGAGTATGAGACATCATGTCTTTGTTGGGACAAAAGGTGTCAGAAAGTGGATATTGGACCAAACTGCAGATCAAGGCAATAGAAGACTTAAAAGAAGAAACAAGACAGGGCCGTGGAGACAATGGGCATGGAGGAGGCAGCAAGCCAGGCAGTTAACAGGAGGAGCCAGTGGAAAACAATGACAACCAGTGTAAGTACTAAGGGAAGTGGAGGATAGACCAATGAACCGAGAAAGCTAATCAAGGCGAGAATCAGGTGCAGCTGGTGGAAGAGGGAATGCAGGCAACTGAAGGAGCAGGGAATCCAGGAAAAGTATACAGAACTCAAAACCAAGACACCAGCAGGTTATGACAAAAGGTTCCATTTAAAACCCTACAAAGTCAGGTATGACACAATCAAAATGACTAAGGAACAAACTGGCAAAGGGGCTAAATGACCAGCCCCCTCACACCACAATCAATAGAACCAGGCTGTGATATAGAATCTTCAGAAAATAATAAACAATTAAATTGTACCCGTCATGAGTATTCTTCTGAATATTGATCATCACAATCTCATAAAATACTCAACTAGCAAGAGAAATAAACTGATCAGGAATGGTTTTGTACATAGAAAATGGTTTGTTTATGGGTACAAAGTGAAAGTAGATTGGAACTAAATGGCAACAGCTTGGTGCCAAATGGAGGTATGAACTGGGGAAGGGGTGAGCAGACCTGGATCCACCTTAGAGTTGGAAAGCTGCAAGTGTTGTGTTGGAAATCAGTGTTGAGAACAGCTTCACAAACCCAAGATATAAAATTAGGATCTTTTTGATATATATTATTATTATCAACATGCATGAAAAAGCTAATGGTAATTGCCTTTGGTCTACATATATCATTGCTCATGCATAAAGACAAATTGTAAACATCCGTTCACTAATACCTTATAGCAAAATGTAAAAAACAATCCACAGCACTGGATTTGTGGTTTTAAACCGCTCTTTTTCAGAGTTACTGTAGCAGCTAGCTCTGCTGCAGTGCTAATGCTAGCTTGCCGGCTATGTGCTTCTAACAAACTAACAACCCTTTGGTTAACTCTGTCTATAAAAACAACATTCTTTGCTGCTGTTGTGTAGAAGGTATATGGCAATGTCCTTCAGCCACCACAAGGGGCATGAAGTAAATGTAGTTATGTTGTCAACAAAAGCCTTGCTTTAAGCTTTTTCTGGTCTCAGGTTTCAGGTGAAAGTATTCTTTAAAGAATGCTTCCATTCCATGCACTGTTTTACACCTGTGGCCATTTAACATCAGAATCTCACAGGTAACCTCTGAGGCTGTCATGGCTACAGACATGAGCTATGGTATTTAAAACAGGCCGTGACCGAGCCTGTCGGATCTGTTCATCCCTGGCAACATATCTGATTGAAACTTGTAAAACAGGCATGTGACATCAGCAGGGTTTTGAATGTGAAAAGCCAAGCGCAGCAGGCTGCGTTATAAAACAAGACGCTTTCAAAGGGAGTTAATTAACTTGAGTGTGCATGTATGCTGTGAGGAGCGGTTTGATTTCAGCCAAACTCAAGGTGGCGAACAAATATGCAAACAAACTGTTATGGAAACTGGTTTCAGCACATTGTAATGACATGACAAGCTGAGATGAGACTAAACAGCTTTCAGTTTTCATGCAAGAGTGATAAACACACACTCAAGATTTTGTCTGCAATCTCCGGCCGGCGATAATCAGCCTCTCTGCTTGTTTGCAGTTTCCATCACTGCTGTGCCTTTTTTTCTATTTTTATTTTTTTTTTGTCAGTGTAACAATCTGAACACACAGCCACCCATCAGCTCACCTCTTCTTTGATTAGTTGCTATAACAACATCACCATGGTGATAAGCGTGCAATGACTTTGGCTCTATTGCTGTGATGTTGTGAGCTGACGAGGAAATGTTCTAAATCAGCACTGTTTAGCTGACGAGCGCTGACAGATGCAGAAGGATGAAGGGAGTCGCAGGCTCATGTTTGGACTTTGGTTTCCTTCACGTGTTTGTGATCACAGTCAGACCCTGCACCCACTCAGTTGGATGCAGTGATGCAACGTAAATCTGACGGTTTTAACTTGATCCTATAGTATATCTACCAGAGTGAGACGGTGACCTCTGAATTGAGGAAAAAACAGCACTCTGTGCTTGGCTAGCATGCAGGTGTTCTGAGCAGTTTGGTAATCACTACAGATTGTAGTAATTCGCAATCACAGCTGCCTGGCCTCTCAGCAATTACTGAAAAATTTCACATTTTCATCTGATTAGTTTGTTTGCCACATCTCTGGGCTAAACATGCCCAGCGTCCGGGTTGGACACTAGAACTGCCAGACTAATCTCATTTCATCCCATCTGGACTTTTATATGAGCATATTTCTTGTGTTTGAGGTAGGTTTGGGAAATTAAGCTTTTTTAGCTGGTTTACGTCACACAGAATATTTTTGAAAGTTTCAAAATATGTCCCCACTGTTATAAACATTCTCATCAGCTAATGATTATTTCTCTCAAGAGGATGTGATAGTAGTCATTCATTAATTAATATTTTATTTAATTTAGATTAAGGTGGCTGGTTGTGAGGTATCATGGTGTTCCACGTTTTCAAAACCAAAAAAACAGTCCATCATTTAATAGATGGTTTAACGTCTTTTTAGTGAGATGTCAGAGAAACTGCTGGAGTACCAGAATTTATCTAGCAGGTTGAAGTGATCATAGTCCTGATCAGAAAAATAAATATTTTATTGGCTAAATAAAGAAGAATAATTCATGCTGCAAAAAAGCACTGATAGTTATAGCATGAAAACTAGAGGAACATTGCATATTTATGAAATTGAAGCAACAGTGTTTTAAGGTGCAGGCTGGACTGTGGCGCAGTGGTAAGCACTGTTGCCCTGAAGTAAGGTTTTTGTTGAAAGTTCATGTTCTTCCCTTGCATTTGTGGGTTCTCTCTGGGTTCTCCTGCTTCCTCCCACAAGTGACCTGTTCCGAAAAATGGAACGAGTTTCACACAACAGTGAACCCCCTAAGACATGTTTGTTCGCCTAAACCGATCAACCGGGGTACAAGCCCTTTATTGGAGAAAGAAGCCCATAAAAAGTCAAATTTGCATTTTGCCAGCAAACATGGTGAAGACGGTGCTCTGGTCAGAGGAAGCCAAAATCAAACTTTCTCGCCTACATGTAAAAAGCTGTGTGTCTTGGAAAGCTAACATGGTAAATTACCATGAACACCCATCTCCTTTGTGATACATGGTGGTGGCAGCATACTTCTGTGGGAATTCTCTTCTTCGGTAGGGACAGGGAAGCCGGCCAGAGTTAATGGGAAGTCTGACTGAGCTGAATACAGGGCCGATCCTGGAAGAAAACATCTCAGAGGACTGAAGCAGAGGTTCACCCTCAAGCAGGACGCCCCAAGTATAAAGCCAGAGCTACAATAGGTTGGTTTAGATCAAAGCACATTCACATGTCTGTCAAAGTCCAGACCTTAATCTAGGTCTGGACTAAACCTAGATTAAGGTCTAGTCTAGTGGCAAGACTTCAAAGTTGATGTTCACAGATGCTCTTTATCCAATCTGGCAGATCATCTCCTATTTTAGTGTAAAAAAGTGCAAAAAATGTCCATCTCTAGTTGTGCAAAGCTAGTAGAGACGAATAATGTGATTTCTATGGGCAACTGGATGCACTTGATTTTATTTAGAGGTGACAGAGTAAAGGGACTGAATAGAAATGCATGCCACACCTTTCAGATTTATGTCTGTAAGCATGTTTGAAAACCACATGTACTTTTCCTTCCACTCCACAATTAAACACTAATTTGTGTTGGCCTATTACATGAAGTATCAATGAAATATACAAAAACTTGTGGCTGTAACCGAAAAAGAGTGAAAATGTTAAAGGGTTATAAAAAGCTTTCTTTTGGAAGTAACTGATTCTGTGATAAATATCTCTTGTAAAGTCATTTGATCACAAACTAAGGAAGCAGAAATACAACAAAAACTAAGCTCAGCAAAACCAAAGCGCAACTAATTTCAAAAGCAGCACCTCTTGAGTTTTCTTGCTCAACCGGCTCAAAATAAAAAATAAATTATCACAATTAAACCGCTGCAGATGTGGCGCTCCAGCTGTAAATTCTTGCAAGATAAGACTCTAGCCCCCTCAGAGAAACAAAGCACTTGGAGTCGAAGGAATTTTAAACGGTGGATAAACAGATCCGCGTTGGGGTCAGAGGTGACACATCTCTGACATCTGAGTCCCGGTCTAAGATTCACTTTTTACAAGCTACACATGTCTAGTAGCATGGAGGTAACAGCTGTTGCACGTATGTGCTGAATCCATTTCTCTCTAACCTCTTTGAGCTGCCTGACTTTGAAGAGAGGTCAAAAACACGTCTACGCGTCAGGATACATTTTTTAGAAGCTCAGAAGTGGTAAGAAAATTTACCTTTTTATGTCAAACTCATCTCCTGCTTCTATGCTTGCAAAGACAAAGATTTACAGATTTCATGACCACACTCTCAACCTGCATGGATTATTACTCCAGATGTCTTTCCCCTCCAAACCCATAAAAATATCTTCCTTCACAGAATATAATTAAACATTTACTGCCTTCAGCAGAGTCTTCTTATCATATTTTTATAAGAGGGAATTAATAAAAACTGTGCATTTGTGGTTATTGCACTGTGACAAAATCATTAGACGAAGCTTGCTTGGGGGGAGCCATCCCTCAAAGACTTGCAGACACACTTATACCACAGTAAAGCTTCACATGCACATCTGTATGCCAGAGATATGGGCTCTAACTGTCCAGCATGTCATTAAACAGTGCTGCTGCAGATTTATATTCTTGCAGTTGTGCCATATGAGTCTGCATGGTCACATCCTGAGTATTATACAGATGTATTAGAAACACCACACACACACATTAAAGCATCCAGTCTATGAATGGATTTAATATTTTTGAAGGGGAAAACATTCAGACATTGTGCTTCTTGGACACAGTGGCAAAGAGGAAGTAGAAGGTTGTTACCAAAAAGAAAGAATGTCACAAAAACTATACAATTATTAATGAAAGTTTCGCAAGCAATTAACTAAATATATACTTGAATAGAAAAGTAAATTTGATTTGTTTCGTCGTTTAGTTGTCTGGCTTCAAGCAAAAGTTAAAACTTCAGTACTGCCATCTGCAGGCTGAGAGGCAACACAACACCTTCAACTACTCAAGTTATAACAGCAGTTTCTATCATACATTTAGTTGTGATGCCTTTAAATACAATAACTTCATTTGATTTTATTTTGCATGAGCATGAAATACAAACACTATATCTATGGACTGACTAATAGAAAAAAAAAACATGTTTAAATGTGCTTCTCAATCAGTTAGAACATAATTGAAAAGTTGATTTATATAATCTAGATAATTCATAACACACATATTGATATACACCAAGCATTTATTTCTGTTAATTTTGATGAGTTTGGGTTACAGCTAATGAAAACTTGATATACATCAATGCAGCGTTGCAGTATGCTTTGATAGCAGGCTTCAGGTCATCTGTATTGTTGGTTCTGATGTCTCTCATCTTCCTTTTAACAATACTTCATAGATTCTCTGTGGGGTTATGGCCATAAAGCTCGTCAGCGGAAGGAAGCATGAAGTGCTCTAATATGTCCTGGAGGAAAAAGGCTGCAGTAACTTTGGACTTAAAACCCAAATGGAGCAACACCAGCTGATGACACTGATGTCTAAATCATAACTGATTTAGTTATGATTTCCCAGTGGACCTCAAGAAACTTGGATTCTGTCCCTCTCCACTCTTCTTCCAGGCTCTGGGTCTTTGTTTTCCAAATGAAATGCAAAATTTACTTTCATGTGAAAGCAGGACCTGGACTGCTGTTCAATGCTGTTCAGTGTTCTTCTTCGCCCCGGAAAAATGCGTCTGACGTCTCTTATTCAGTAGTGACTTGAAACAGGACACTGTAACAGTTGTAGCTCATGTTCTTGAAATGTGTGCTGTGGATTTTGAAGCTGCAGTCCACAGCTTGTGAATCTCCACCAAACCCTTCTCAGGGCTGTAAAGCAAATTTATTCCTGATGCTTGTGCACTTTTGTTCACAAAGCTTTTTACCTTCCACTCAACTTTCCATTAATAAGTTTGGATACAGTGCTCTGTGAACTTCTTTAGCGATGACGTCTTGTGGTTTAGCCTCATTGTATAGTGACATGTCAGTGACTCTCTACTTAATAGCTATCAAGTCAACATGCTTAAACATGATCATGTAGGCCATAGTATTTCTTTAGTAAAGTTGTTTTTTATTCTTGTTATTTAATTTTTTTATCATCTGAGAAATCGAATTTTGAGTTTTCATTAGCTATAAGCCATAATCATAAATATTAACGGAAGTAAACACCTGTGTAAGGAATCCGTATAATACAAGTTTCACTTTCTGAATTGAATTTCTAAAATGAAAGCTTTGATTATTTTCTCATTTATTAAGATGCATGTGTAAGTTCAAACTGGCCATATAAATCTAGCTATCCATCCATCTCCAAAAGATCAGGTCGTGAAAGTAACAGGTTAGGGAGGGAAACCCTTTTTCAAGCCAGTGGGATGTGCCCTGAAAACGTCCAAAAGGTGATACCCAGGAGATTCCTGGATCACCTCGGCTGGACTACTCCCTTCAGGTCAGGTGTTGTTCTCTGCACAAAAGTTCAAGTCGTGTCTTGTTTCCAAGTGGTGGATGGAGTAGGAGATACATAAACAGACCGGGGCGTCAGATGAGCAGGTGAATAGATGAGAGAGGGTGGGGTCCAGAGCAAAGTGTGGATGACTAAGCAGCTGTAAGAAGGCTTGCCAGGTGTGGCTGAGGTGTGCTCCTGCTGCTGAAACTCAGTTAACACATTAACCACATCAGTTTTAGCACCATCTTTATTTCATAGCACGCCTGAGCATACCTGCTAGATCAACCAGTCTGGATAATGTGTAAATAATTCCAACATGGGACCAGAAACATTTAAATAATTTATTCCAAGTCAAAATTCTCCCTTTTACAAAAACAACACAACTTTGCAAAGCATCTCTTAAAAAATGAAGAGAAAGAAAAATGCAGCTATCTAAAGTAGAAATTTCCCATCAGCCATCAGCAGAAATATTAGGAATAAAATGACTGTTAGTCTATTAAATATGGATTGACTCAATATCTGAGCACTGAATCAGTGACCTGCAGATTGTATAGCTTCCATATTTAAATGACAGACTGTGCTGCCTCACTCATCAGACTCAAAGAGGCTGAGGGCTGTGGCTTCAGTCAAGCATGATGTTGGCTCAACAAAAATCTGTCTGAGGGCGGCAGTCAGTCCATTAGCTCTTGCAGCAGCCTTTCCGCTCCTCCTGAGACTCTCTTGTCAGACCCAGGGAGCCGGACAGGGTCACGGCGCTGATGGAGCCACGGGTCACCTCTTTGCTGGCCACCTTCTTGTGGATCGCTGGGGAGATCAAACATTCTAGGGTAGCATCTTGAGCTGTCATTAAATCTGAGCAAAGATAGGGAGCAAAGATGGTTCCTTACCTGTGAGGACCTCGTTGAAAGCAGCTTCTACGTTTGTGGAGTTCAAAGCTGATGTCTCAATGAACATCAGGCCTTTCTTGTCTGACAAGTTGCATCAAAAATCACACTCAGTAAAAACTGATTCATTGTTGAAGGGAAATACATGCAGCATAAGATTAATATTAAATTCACCTGCAAAGTCTTTGGCCTCCTCTGTGGGGACGGTCCTGAGGGTCTCCAGATCTTTCTTGTTCCCCACCAGCATTACCACAATGTGAGGGTCTGCGTGATCATACAGCTCCTTCAGCCATCGCTCGGCACTCTCATAGGTCAGGTGTTTGCTGATGTCATACACCAACAACGCGCCAACTGCTCCTCTGTAATACCTGAAGCCATCAGAGTTTAAATTCACTCTGATGCTCTGAAAAAATATTCACTCTCTCTTAACTCTTCCTATTTTGTCTCATTAAAACCACAAACTTCAGTGTCTTCTGTCCAGAATTTTGGACAGACCAACACAAAGTAGCGCATAGTTGAAAGGAAAAGGAAAACGTAGTTCTCAAATTTCTTCAATATAAAATTCTGAAAAGTGTGGCATGTTTTTGTGCTCAGGCCCCTGGACATTGACATGTGAATATGATTTAATGTGAATCATCCCAAGCTGAAGTTCTGGCCGTATCTTTAGGGTCTATGTTCTGCTGGAAGGTGAAGCTCCACCCCTATCTCACATCTTTCACAGCGTCTGACAGACTCTGGTTTTTTTTGCTAGCCCTATCCGATCTTCCAGCTGCCTGCTGCAGAAATCCACACCACTATGCTTCATCATGGGGATGGAGTGTTCAGGGTGATGTGCAGCCTTGGTTTTCCACCGGCCAAAGCCTTTCGCATGTAGGTTAAAACTTCTCCTAGCTTTCCTGTAGCTTTCTTTCAACAATGGCTTCTTCTTGCCAGTCTTCAATACAGGCTGTGGATCTCTGCACCTCAATTCCCCAGCTTGTCAGTTTAAGTGGACCGCCACCTTTTGGTAGGTAGTGCCATTGTGTATTTGAAGATGACGGCTTGAAAAGTGAGAAGTTTAAAGTATGGGATAATGTTTTATTACCTTATTATGCTTTAAACCTTCTCCCTGAGCTGTCTGCTGTGTTCCCTGGTCTTCATGATGCTTTTTCTTAACTAATGCTCTCTAACAAACCTCTGAGGTCTTTTCGCACAACCACAGATTAATTGACACACGGGTGGACTCTATTCACCATAATTGTTTAGTTTAGGTGTGCCCAAATCCAGTCATCGAGAGCAAATATACTGCGACTTTTAGATGCATCCTATCTTCAACCAGGCTGCAGGACTGGACATAGGTACCCCTTGTTCAGTTGATTTCTGAAGGCCACTGGTTCAACTGGACATTGTTTAGGGGTAACAAAATAAAGAGGCCAAATATAAACACGTTTTTTTACATATTTGTATTTGCAAATAATTTTGGGAACCTTGCATGATTTTTCTTCGACTTCACAATTATACACTACTTTGTGTTGGTCTATCCCATATAATTCTTTGAAGCTTATGGCCGTAACTTGACCAGATGTGGAAAAGTTGAACGGGTGTGGATAGTTTTGCAAGGTGCTGTATTAAAAAGGTGCGATAAGCACAGAAGAGGAGCAGCTGGTAATAAAAGGCCAGTGTTAATAAAACTGGCACACGTGAGCCGGAAATTAGCTACTCACTTCATTATTGTGTGCCATTGACTTCTCAGAAATATTAATCTTGTTTGTCTGTGTGTGTGTGTGTGTGTACCCACGCTGAGGTGATAGCCCTGTAGCGCTCCAGCCCAGCTGTGTCCCAGATTTGGGCTTTGATGGTTAAGTGGTCCAGCTGAACAGTTCGCGTGCTGAACTCCACGCCGATGGTGGTGCGGCTGTCGTGCATAAACTCATTCTTGGTGAAGCGAGACAGAAGGTTGCTCTTTCCAACACCAGACTCCCCTATCAAAACCACTACACACACACATACACATTGGATTGAGTTCCTATTAACCCCATTTCAGGGCTAAATGAGGACATTTAAGTAACTTTATGTCTCCTGAAACCAAAATGGATCAGATTGTCTTTATCTCATCTGGCTCTTATAGACTTTCTGTCACCCACTGGGTGCCAGACTGTGACATCACACCAACGTGGCACATCCACACTGAGTCTGACCTGAAGTCTGGAATGAGGGAAGTAGAAAATCACTGCTGCTTTCAGAAGAAATACTAGGATACACTGAATGTTATCCTCTGGGTAAAGCAGGGAGTGGAAAAACTTGTGTTGTCTAGCAGGTCAAAGGTCATAGTTTCCAGTCAAAATAGACAGGAAGCAATCACTTCCTTATTTCTCTGTTCCATTTTCTTTCTTAGGAAAAACAGCAGTATTCAGCTAAAATCTGCTCTAATTTAAGTGTGTAGAAATGCACAGCAATAACTTACTTCATTTAAGATAATCACAGCTAAGTAAACACGACTTACCTTTAAAGACAAAGTTGTATGAATCATCTGAGCCCATGCTGCATTCAGTGGCGATGGGTCACTCTTCCACCTCTTAAATATCCAGAAGCCACTTTCAAATTTTAAAGCAGTATTTCAGAAGAAACAAAAAGCAAAATGTCCTCTCTGGTTATTGGTGAAAAATTAAAGGAAAAAAAGAAATCGCTGTTCTTTATTCGAGAAGAGGAGCAGCTCCTATTTGAAGACGGACGGAAAAAGAAAAAGCAGGAGTCCTGATTGCTTATCAGCTGAAACCCGAAGTGGGGCCAGGAGGAAGGAGAGCAGGCGGAACAGGTAGAACCACTCACGGGTACGGACTCCACCCTCTGCTGCACTCCCAGACTCATTTGTATGACAATAAACCTCACCCTGCAGGTGGATGTGTGTAAGCCGAGACACGTCACCAACAGTCTCGTATTGACACGGCAGGAAGAGCTCAGTTTGACCTGATGTTCCAATTTTCATGTTCATTTTGTTAATGCAAGCAATTTCTACACTTAATTTAATATTATAAGCCTAAATGACCGTATCAAGAAAAGTCAAAGATCAAGTCTCATGTTTGTAAAAAGATACACAGCGTCCATGTTCTAGTTTTGTTCTGAGGTTTTTACAACCACAACCTTGCATATATACATACGGTCATCTTCAGCTTGAACGTCATATTGATTTTGGCCTCTTAATAATTTCTTTGAACTGTTTCTTTAGGATGGAACGATAACACAACTCAATGCATTTTGAAATCAAGAATTGGAAATTTTCTCTAGTCCACACAGGTTCAAAATTATAGATTTAGTCTCAAATACACTGCTCAAAAAAATAAAAGGAACACTCAAATAACACATCCTAGATCTGGATGAATGAAATATTCTCATTGAATACTTTGTTCTGTACAAAGCTGAATGTGCTGATAACAAAATCACACAAAAATCATCAATGGAAATCAAATTTATTAACCAATGGAGGCCTGGATTTGGAGTCACACACAAAATTAAAGTGGAAAAACACACTACAGGCTGATCCAACTTTGATGTAATGTCCTTTCAACAAGTCAAAATGAGGCTCAGTATTGTGTGTGGCCTCCACGTGCCTGTATGACCTCCCTACAACGCCTGGGCGTGCTCCTGATGAGACGGTGGATGGTCTCCTGAGGGATCTCCTCCCAAACCTGGACTAAAGCATCCACCAACTCCTGGACAGTCTGTGGTGCAACGTGACGTTGGTGGATGGAGCGAGACATGATGTCCCAGATGTGCTCAATGGGATTCAGGTCTGGGGAACGGGCGGGCCAGTCCATAGCTTCAATGTCTTCATCTTGCAGGAACTGCTGACACACTCCAGCCACATGAGGTCTAGCATTGTCCTGCATTAGGAGGAACCCAGGGCCAACCGCACCAGCATATGGTCTCACAAGGGGTCTGAGGATCTCATCTCAGTACCTAATGGCAGTCAGGCTACCTCTGGCGAGCACATGGAGGGCCCTGCGGCCCTCTAAAGAAATACCACCCCACACCATTACTGACCCACTGCCAAACCGGTCATGCTGAAGGACGTTGCAGGCAGCAGATCGCTCTCCACGGTGTCTCCAGACTCTGTCACGTCTGTCACATGTAGAGTCCATCTCATGCTACCACGAGTGTGAAAGCACCACCAACATTCAAAAGTGACCAAAATATCAGCCAGAAAGCATAGGTACTGAGAAGTAGTCTGTGGTCCCCACCTGCAGAACCACTCCTTTATTGAGTGGGTCTTGCTAATCTCCAAAGATTTCCCCCTGTTGTCTATTTCATTTGAACAACAGCATGTGAAATTGATTGTCAATCAGTGTTGCTTCCTAAGTGGACAGTTTGATTTCACAGAAGTTTGATTTACTTGGAGTTATATTGTGTTGTTTAAGTGTTCCCTTTATTTTTTTGAGCAGTGTATATACATAGACCTTAATATTCGGTTAACTGTTCCTTAGCAAGTTGTAGAGCTTTCTGTAGCCATCAACAAGAATAACTCTGCCTTTAATGTTTTGACAAGCACATCTCACCCAACATCCGAGACCTCTTTAAAATGTTTTGCTTTTAAGCATATAGTCCACAATTTCCACCACATTAGCCTGCTTTGTCCAGCCCAAACCCAGTTCTGATGTGTATCTGGGATCATTGTCCTCTCAGAACATCCAGTTGTGTCCAGCTTTCAACCACTTTGCTGTTGATTCGTGTTGAAGTTGAAGAATTCATTCACTCTGTGCAAAGCATCAGTGCTGTTGGAAGAAAACAGACCCACAGCATGACGCTGCCACCACCATGCTTGACAACATGGTAGATCTTGACTCCCCCAGAGACACTTCTTGTTACTCAATCTTTGTCTTGTCTGAGCTTATGATCTCTCGTCATATGTTAAAGGGAACTTTGTAATACATGTCATGTAGGAAACATGGACCTGCTTTCTTTAAACATTTATTGTCACTGTGTTGGATATAAGTAAAGTTTTTAATATTTAACATCTGCATTTGACTTGGGTGTTAACTAATTTTTTATCTTTTCCTACTTTATTTTTTTACTTGAAACTGTATTAGATTATGTTTATGCCACCATCCTTGAAAAGAGATTCCGTTTCTCAATGGGACCTGGAAATAAACATGGCCTTTACTAATAATCACTATTACTATTATTATTATCAAATTTTTCTGCAGAATACATTTGGCTTGTCCATGTGAGCAGCTCCAGATTTCAATTGAGCTTGTTGATTTTGAAGATGGGGCTCTGGTGGTTCCTGGGCTGTTCTGAACAGCCCAATTTCCTCTCATCTAAGGGTGAGAGTTTGGGTCAGACGGATAAATCAGACTAACATTAAGTTTCTGGAATGTCGTCCACTTCAACCTAATCTATGAACTACTGTATGCCTAAAGGTCTGGTCCGTATCAGGAAACCCCAAAAACCTTAAAAGGAGCTTTACCAATCCTGCCTAAAGTGATCAAATATTCAGCCGGTTTGATGCTAGCACCATGTGGGTGCTATAAAAAGCATATGGTCAAGGTGCAACTTGCTAAGAGAAATTTATTCAAATATTTGTAGGGTGTATCTATGATGTTGAGCCTGTATGTAAAATTATGTCCCTGGGATTAAAAGTACAATAAACTCAAATGTGTGCACCTAATTCTTGTATGCATTCATTTGATTTGTAATAATGTGCTTTATCACTACTGAAAACGAATAAAAATGACTAAAAACTCCAAATTAAAATGGCATTCCAGCTGATTATGAGGTAAATGTCGGAAAGAAAATGTACACAGTACTCAGAATGTAAATGTTTGAATTTAACTCATTATTGTGAATAACCAATAATGCCACATTTCAAAAGTTTGTACAGAACCTGCATATGTAGAGAATCATGTTTAAAAGAAATAAGGTTTATAGGTTAACAAACTAAATCACATGTTCTTATAAACAGGTTTCAGTTTATTATGTTTCACAATTGTCTAAACTCAGATTTCTGGACAGTCAGGTCAAAACATTGAAATGGTTGGCTCTTATTTTATGTATGTTGCAAAAACCATATAAAAAACACAAAGCAATATTTGGCCTGCCGTTTTGGAATTGGGACAAATAGGATCAGTTCCAGTTCAAAAACTGACTTCTAAAACCCAGCCTGGGTGATCTTACATTAAATACAGCAGAATTATTAATAAAACATCCAAATTGACAATTCTAACACATGAATATACTTTGATTGTGAACCTGTATTTACCTCTTCCCATCAACTCTGACCAGCCTCCCTGTTCCTGCTGTAGAAGAGCATCCCCAAAGCACAATGCCGCCAACACCATGCTTCACCGTGGGGATGCTGTGGTCGAGGTGATGTGCTGTTTTAGTTTTCTCCCACACAGTGTTTTGCATGTTTGCTTTGTCTATTTTATGGCTTGTGGCAAACTGCAAAACAGGGTTTTCTTTCAACAATAGTTCTCATATTGCTGCTGTCCCATAAAGGCCAGATGTGTAGAGTACAAAAAAAAAATTGCTGGTCTGTCAGCAGATCGGATCTCTGCAGCTCACAAGTTACTTTGGGCCTCTTGGTGGCTTCTCTGATTTGCAGTTGCCATAATCTTTTCATTTTCAGCTGTTGGATTTAACAGTTAATCTGTTCCAACATGGAATATTGTTTGATAACCTAACCCTGCTCTAAACTTCTTCATCACTTTCCCCTTGCTGTGTCCCTTGGTTTACATGGTGCTCTTTGTTCACCAATGTTCTCTAACAAAGCTCTGAGGCCTTCACAGAACAGCTGGATTTAATCACACAAATATCGACTAATTACAAATTAGGTGACATCTGATGGGAATTTGTTGCAGTGGGTTTTATTTAGGGGTACCAGAGTCAAGGGCAAGAAAACATTTGCAACCTAATCTTTTCAGATATTTTTTATTGCAAATGTTTCAAGCCAGGTACCCTTTTCATTCCAACATTTCCGTGATACTTTGGTCCATCGCATAAAACACATTGAAGTTTAAGGTTTTAATATGACAAAAAGAGAAAAGCTAAAAGTGGAATGAATAATTTTAAAAGGCACTGAATCCTGATTTGGAGAAAGGACTAAACCAAATCCCAAAGAAAGCCTGATTATATATAGGGTTTAAAAACAAACCTCACGGCAAATGTAGTCTTTTATTTCACACTTCCCACTAAACGACAGGACATTGTAAAACCTTTAAAACTCCAGGCCGATCACCACACTGTAATCAAAATGACAGGGGTAACGGTTGGTGTTTTGACCATGATTTATTACTTTTCTTTAGTACAGTACTGTTAAAAGTTAGTTCCAACATTTTCAACTGGGAGATGGATTTCTTTATTTTAATTCAGCTGAGTTCAACAGACAGAGCAAAGCTATTGAAGCAGTTGCCAAGTTCATCACAACTACAAATGCTGAGAATTTCAAAAAGGAAAAAATTATAATAATAATAAAAATAACAACCTAGACTGTATGATTGGAGCAAAGTATGGTGCCATCATAGGTGAACGGTTTTCTTAAAGCCTTTCCATTATATCATTTTTGTTGACTCACTTGATTTCCACATGTAATTTATGTGAAATAAATCAGTTTCATATCTAGGTACTAACTCCACCTCAAAAAGAAAGAGATAAGAGTGAATAATCAGATTTAAATGAAAGTTAAAATGGTTTGTAGGATTCATACTCATACCAGCAACAACCTGTGCTTCAGGGATGCCGTTATTTGAGAAACGATTATGATTACAGCTTTCAATGAGAATTTTCTTGGAGGTGGGAGAGTCTCATTTCCTGGCTGAGTGAGGCAGGTATTTACCAGCCATGATCTCACTGGTCAGAGCCGGACAGCAGGACAGGCAATGGTGACTATGGAGGGTTGTGGGAGTAGGGCATTTAAAAAAATAAAAAAAAAAACACTGCGATTTAGTGTGGGCACTTTGAATCCGGAGCGACAAATTACAACTTCTGAGGGTGAAAACTTGGAAGGCGTCATGTTATTAGCCGCTTGCAATAAATAGTGAAAGCAGTTGGGCAAAACCAGCTGTGTGTGGAGAATGTTGAGAACAAGAGAAAACGTGGAGGGAAGCTGGTTGGGACGTCTGTGAACATCTGTTCTCCTGCTGGTTTTCAGGGTGACAGCTTATAGACCAGAAAACTACCAACCTGCCTCACAGGAACCATGTACGACGCAGAGATGACTGCCTTTCACATCGCACGGGTTGGGTCTGTATCATGTAAATGTTTGCCTACAGAGCGCTACTTCAGATTTTTGGTGAAGGAAACGATAAAGAAAAAAGAAAAATGGTTGGGAGTCCCTTTCTCTTCACATCGGTTCACCCTTTGACGAGAGACCGGTTCAGTCCGACCCCTACAGCAGAACTTCGCGGGTGAAGCTGGTTGGTTGGTGCCGAACGTAAGAAGCAAGGGGGAGGTAGGGAATGATCTTAGAACAGATGTAGAATGAGGGTCTTTCAGTTCTTGCCCAAGGTCTGGGACAATACACATACATTTCTGTTGGTTCTCTGTTGGGTGTGTTATGTGTTAAGTGTGTGTTTATGAGCGTGTCTGCGTGTCAATATGTACTGTATGTCATTACGAGGGCTGTGAGCCCAGCAGTCTCTCAATAGCGGCGTTGATGTCTCCTCCAGTAGCAATGAGGGCCTGCAGGTTGGCCTCGCGGTTGATGAAGCCCATGGCGTTCAGCTGGTCTAACTGGGTCTGGAACCGCACCTCTGGGGTCTGGGTCTAAAGGATAAGGTCAATAGAGATTAGAATAAGACAAAAAAAAAAAAACACCATGCATACTGCAGATGTGATTTTAGCATGCGTGTGTATGGTCTTGTACCGTTGCGCTTCCTCCTCCACCTCCTCCAGCAAACATCTGGAGCATCTGTTGCATCAGCTGCTGCTGAGCAGGGTTTGTTGCAGCAGGGCTCGGTGAGGAGGCAGGGTTCTCTGCAGGAGTGGCGCCTCCTGTGGGCACACCTGGAATTCCACCTGTCAAACTGGGCCAAAAGAAAATAAATATTTAATTTAAACCACTAAAATGCAATGTGTTTCTCTATCTGTGAAGGGATACCTGGGCATAAGGCCTGGGGCTTCTGTCTGCAGCATCTGAAGGCCCTGCTGGATTTGCATTAGAGCTTGCATGGCCCGGGGATTGGTCATAACTGACAGGGCCTCAGGGTTCTGCATCTGAAAACGGCCAGAAACGGGAGCAGAGAATTAGCAAAAGTTACTTTGAACACTAAATTGCAGCAGTGTGACTAATGAGACCACAAATTTTAAAGCCAAAACGATGGTAAAAGTATGTTTTGAATATTTATAAATTCACATTTAAAAGACACAAATTATTATTTTATCCCCAATCAGTCCCCTACTCAGAAAGAGGAACAAGACATATATTTAACCTTAAATTGTTGGGTTTAAACAACCGAAACAAAAAGAAACACAAGTAAAATAAATGTTATAGAACACAATGTATAGTTTTCATAACCAAAATATAAAAAACGTATACTGAACATTTAGTTAGGAACTGATTTGCCTTAGTTGGTTTCGAAAAGGGTGTTTTAGATGGAAAAGCAAACATTACCTGCTGCAGAAAAATAGGCAGCTGAGCTCTGAACTGTTCCTGCAGCTGTGGGTTTCCAGCAAATAATGGATTATTCATCATTACCTGATTGAGAGAGAAAAATAAGGCATTAGTCATATGGCTCCAGCAGTAGCCTATGCTGCCTACTCAGTGATGTTAAACATTTAAGCACATTTACATTTTAACCAGTATAATTACAAAAGAGCATAGAGAGCTTTCTGGTGAATCAGAGACCTGTTGTGTCGTTTGCAATCAAAAGAAATTGTCTTTATGTCCAAAATTTCAGATTTTTAATCTATAACTTTGTGCAGCAGTGAATACGCATGAACATACATGTGTGTAAGTCCGTCCCTCTGATCCTCACCTGGGATGCTAACTCTGGGTTCTGAGCCAGCGACTGCATCATGCTGCGCATGTACGGAGCAGACAGCATGTTCTGCATCAGCTGAGGGTTTTCTGAGATCTGTTGGAGTAGACTCTGCATTCCCGGGCTGTTGAACATGCCTGCAGCACAAAAAGACGCGTCCAGGAGTGAATGTAACTAAATAAGGGTGTAACAATACAGCAAGCCCACAAGACGATACCCAATACTGGATTCTCAGGAACGGCATAAGATTTCAACCTGATCCACATTTTATCTTTTTACAACTGAAAGCTTCACGAATTAAAAAGTCTTTCTAACAATATGTGATCAGTGGAGAATATTTCAATTGTCTCATTTAAGAATGTAATATAGCCCTAGTGCCAAAAAGGCATTGAAAATGCCTGTTCTTTGTGTTTTATCTAATAGAATAAAGGTTTCTCCAGACAAAGACACAAGCTAACAACAACCTCAAAGTAATCTGTCACTTTGTGACATAGATTACTTTGATAAGAAATATTTGAGGGTTTTATTATCAGGAGATCTCTCTTACACCACCTCTAGCTAATTTATGTACAAATACAACAGCAGCAAACATATGAAGCCATTACCATTTCCCAGACTCCCAGGATTGATGCCGAGAGGGTTGGACACACTCGGGTTGGCGGTCGCTGAAGTACTAGTGCTTCCTGTGGTTCCCCCTCCGCTCTCAGAGGGGTTCGAAGAATTCGGAGGCCCCCATGGATTGGGCAGGGGCTCCCTGTTCTCTGTCCTTGACGGCTGAGCACCAGACTCAGAGGTTCCACCAAGAGCTGAGAACGGGTTGCTTCCAAACTAAAAGAAAATGGTTCAAATATAGTTCAGTACACAAATTTCAAGTCACAGGTTGAAACAAGGGCTGACTCAAGGATCTGTGAAGATCCTTGAGTCAGCCCTTCTCATAGATACCTGTTCTCTTGCTGCACTGAACATGGGCTCCTGGATGTCTGTGTACATCCTCCTCAAGGCATTGTAACCTCCGGGAATGCTCTCCAGGTTGCTCAGAGCACGGTCCTGGTTTCGCATCATTTCCTGCATCATGGCTGGGTTCCGGGCGAGTTCCATGGTCTGGGAGGCAGAATAAAAAAGAAAAGAAGCATAGCTGATTAAAGTTTATTTAAAATACACAACTTAAGATTAAATGAATAACCTGAATAACAGAAAAATCTGACTCTCCAGTCAGGCCATCTTTCTTCACCTGTCTCATGAGCTCAGGGTTATTGAGCATGTGGGATATCTCAGGGTTGCGCTCCATCAGCTGCTGCATCTGTGGGTTGGCCATAATCATCTGCCTCATCAGGTCGGGGTTGGACATCATGTTCTGCACCAGCGGGTTCTCCATGATCTGAGAGAGCATCTCTGGGTTGGACATGAGCTGCCTCTGCATCTGCTGCTGCAGCTCCATGAAGTTAGCTGAGCCCATGCCCAGACCAGCTAGACTGGCAAGGTCCCCAAAGCCACCTGGAGAGGGTCAGTGCTCGTTAAGAGTGGTAATCTATGGCCAGTAGAACATTTTTAATTGCAATAACACACGAGCACTCACTCATTATGTTGGGCGTCTGCGGGGGTGCAGAGCCTGGCCCGGCGGGGCCTGCTGTGGAGGCCGGGTTGGCGGCTGGACTAGAGTTGGAGCTACTACCTACCTGAGTGGAGGCTGAACTAGAGGCTGAGGTGCTACCGCCATCTGCTGCCCTACAGAGAGAGTTTAAGGTCGCATGATAAGAAAGTTTAACCTAAATTATTAAATTGCACACCAGGACACACTTAAAATCCAAAAATCCACTGGTAAACTGTTTCAGTTGACCAGAACCCTTTGTAGAAAAAAAAAATAGCCTTACTTGTTTGCTGTCTTAATGACAAGGTGGACTGTCAGGCCATCTTTGATGCCATGCTGGCTGAGACTGTCACCGTCCTTCAAGATCTTCCCTGCAAAAATCAAAACCAACTGGTCCTGTTTGGCTTTGAACCGCTTTGAGATCTCCTCTTTAAACTGGAAGACAGAAAATAAAAAAAAATAAGATTTTTGCATTGAAGTGGCATTAAGGTAATTAAAATGTGTTTCCAGGTACAAAAATGACTAATTTGGCTCTGAAAAACACGGAAATATGCTGTGGAAATTAAAAGAGCTCCACCTATCAGTCTTATGAAGGTAACGCTGCTTTACAACTACAGCTGGTGAGCAGCAAGTCTCTGAAGCAGCTGAATGCAGACTAACTGAGCAGACAGCCCGACTAATTAAGCAGTGTGTTTATACACCCAGTGTTACTTCTGTGGAGATTAGAAAAACTAGAAGATGTAATATTCCTCACAATAAGCACCTAAAACTTCTACTTAATATATCGAGTGGTTTTCTAAACACTTTGCTTAATTCTACGTATTAAAATCGAAGTGAATAAATGATAACCAGGGTTCACAGTTTTGATGTAAAAATATGCACTTTCCCAAACTAAATGTCCAACAACTTCAGTGCTACTTGTTCATTTTAAAATATAAAATACTAAAGTTCTCCATTAATTTATGGCAGATATTTCTGAAGTGGGCAGGCTTTAATAATGGAACCTGGAAAAAACTGTAACTGGATGGAAGGAGAGAAGAAATGACACAAGGTAGGAAGGTAGGATGGGAAGAAAGAAAGATAGATAGAACACACGAGAGAAAGGAACCAGGAAGAAGAAAGAAGGTACAACTATATAAAAAGCAACATTTTACATTATATTTCTAGCAGTAAGAATAGTTGTTGCTTTGCTGGTTTCACATTTCAGGCTTTGTTTTAAATTAAACCATTAGCTCCTCTTTTACCTCAAAGCCCAGGTACTTGTCCCTAAGCTTAACATACTGCCCTTTGCCTATATGAGAATATGTATTTTGGGTTCATTCTCCACCTTTTTCTATTCACAGGGATACCCCAGTTTATTTATTTATTCCAGTTATTCCTGCTTCTTCTAAATAAAACAGAAATGTAGTAGATAAAAAGGCGTAGATGCAAACACTAAAAATCCCAAGTAAATGGGCAGTTTGAAAGATTTGGTGACATCTTGTGGGGAAATAGTGGCACACCATCAACTTATGGCACTCTTTACCAGAGGTTCTGAAAAATCAGGCCTTTTGAAGTTATCAAGTAATTAACTATTAAAGTCTTCATTGCATGGAAACAGTACAAGTGGATATAAAGATGTTGATTTAAAGTTTAAAAAAGGTTTTCTCTTTTCATTTCCACCAACTCTAAACTCATGAAAACAGACATAAAGTGGATCCATCTGGAGGCTTCATAATGACCTTAAGGTAGGAGGTAATTGTACCCAACAACTACTTCTTCAAAGTGATTATGTTTTGCTTTAAAATTCAGACCAGATTCTGATTTTTATGTAGCCTGATTACCATTAGTTTTTGATCCATGAGGAAATGTGAAGGTTGGTCCAGACAGTTTGGTAAATACTGTTTTCATGCTTTTACTCCAGGAAGTCAAAATATGGTTAATGACTAGTAGAAAGGAAGTCTTTAGATAACAGACAGCTATTATTTGTGCAGTCATGGTTTAGACACTGAATTATCTTTTTTATTATGGGTTTCAATGGCAATCAATCAATCAATCAATCAATCAATCAATCAATCTATCTATCTATCTATCTATCTAGCTGCTGCGCTTGGGTTCATTGTCCTTTTCCGTGACCCGATTTTAGCCAAACTCTACCTGTCAGCTCTGGACATTTGGGATACATAGGAATTACTGGCCGACTCAGCGACCATGGCAATTCTATCCTTTGTGGTAATGAAACAAGTCCCTGTTTCACTGTTGAGAGTTTTAATCTGCTATTTTTGCTAGTTTGGTGTGTAACATTTTCACTAAATAAAACCCGCAGTCTTCCTGGTCCTGTCTGTCCAAACAACATTATACAACTAGTCCTTGCATTTTTCAGAGGCAACTTGTAAACCATTTTTTTCTATGCCCAGTATATAAAATATTCTTCCAATGACTGCATGTTTAGAAACATTTATATTATCTGGTAAATTTCTTTAAAAAATCGTTTAAGGTGGTTTATTTTCAAGTACGTATTTTGTTCACACTTTCCTGAAGATAGCTCGTGGTCTAATCTGCCTGAATGTGATTTTGAGTTTTTATATATAGTGATGTAATTCGCAGAGGATGTATCATAATATCACACATACACTCAATGTAAATCCTTGAAATGTAGGTACTACTATATAGTAGAGTGGTCAGACTGTATAAATTTAGATTAATCATTCATGGCATAATAAAATATGCTGGAAGATATTACAATATCTTTTATCCCTACCCATCTATATAGTATGAGCACATAAAAACAGCCAGTAGGTAAAATAAAGAACAATATGTTTCTTCAACAAAAATGTAAAAAAAATCGGAACCGTTTCTGTCATAAAAAAAAAAACTGCTGATATTCATGGTCTTTTGGAACAATTGCTTGCGAAATGACCACGTCATGGCTGTTAGAGGGGTCACGAGGACCTAAACTCATCGGGAAAAAATTACTGGGTATTTTGGTCCCCTGGTTATCTATTTGCAGCTTCGTTAACTTGTTTTGTTGGAAAATGTCAGAGTGCTGATCGTTTCATACCTTATCTATTTAAGTCATTTCGCACCAACCCTTTTTTGGAACAAAATTTTTCAAATCAACCAGGCGTTAATTCATACCCTTCTTGGAGACACTGACACTGCTTTGACACTTGATTATTTAAAGTAACCAAACGAGGATCAGAACCAAAAAGAAAAAAACTAACAATAATGGAATAGGTTGTGCTGGAATTTCTTTTGTGTAAATACTACGTCTGAGATTTTAGCATTTTATAATAATTTTTCACCATAATTAAAGAAAACACTTAACCACTAAGAAAAATAAGCTGATACGCAATGGTTGAAGATCATGGGTAAAAACGGGTTCATTTACAAGTAGGAAATGGAAGCAGAAAGGCACAAAATGGCCAGGCCTGGAAATAAAATGGAGGTCCGAAGTCAAGTGGGCACAGTGAGCTGAAGTCTCACAGAACAAAGCAACGCTCCATGTGTAACAAATCTTGGTCACGGACAAAAGATGCAGCATTAGGACTAATATTTTAATAAGCGTGAAGCATCCAGGCACCACAAAACTTTGTTCATCATTTTTTCATAGTATGATAACGTTGACTCTATTACGGTTGACTTTACTACGGTTTCGCAGTATTAGGGTAATTAAACAAAAATAAATGAATAAATCACAACCTGATTCATCTACTTTACTTTAGAATAGAAAAGATATATCTATTATCATGGTTATGATAAAGTTGTCTATAACACTTATTGTTTTTGAATTTGATACACAGACTTAAGAAAAAATATTAAATAAAGACCCACTACATTTAGTAGTATTTTCCATGTGCTTATTGCTCTAAATATTAATCCTTGTTGCCACTTTGCTCTTCATACAGAAGAGCAAAGAGCTGCAACATTTCTCCTTGCTTACAAGGAAAAAGTGTGGTAGTGTTCAGCAACAGGTTGGGGAGGGTCAGCTCTGCATCTGGAGAAAACTCTAGTCTGGATTTTTCTAAGGTCTCAATTAAAGGATATGTAGGAACAGTATCATGGAAACATTTAGCGGCTGTGAAATCGCAGCTTTTTAAAACCTTGTTAGACTAGCAGCTGGCCCATGCCTAGTGGAGGTTTATTTAATCTAAACGTTTCCTAAATATGTTTCCAACAAGTTCAGTTTAGATTCTCCTTTTTGTGCAAGGAGCATTTGTAAAACAATGCAGGTTGTTTTGTTTTCATTACAGAATATTAATGAGATTAAAGAGAGAGATTAAAGTGGCACGTCTGGCCTCCAGTCATCATCTTAGAAAATGTCAGTTATTTTATTCATATACAATATTTGCAATGTCATATTTATTAAATAAATATAAAAGATACTAAAAAAGTAATTATACACTTCAAACTCAACACCATATGACACATGTAAGCATTTATTACTGCCTAAGAACCAACATTAATACACAACGCTTAATAACCCGCTTTGAATGGGATTATATAGAGTGCCTTGTGTTTCCAGGTGAAGCCGTCGCCAAGCCAACAGCAGCACTGAGAATACTAGAAATCCCCAAGAAGCCTGAATGACTCAGGAGCAGAAATGAGAATGTTCTAGACTGAAAGCCTTTGACTTTTTAATCAGGCTGTGGAGCTGAAGTAGGAAATGAAAGCGATACGCAATGGATCAGCTATCAGTAACTACTTCCATGGTTCTCCCTGGGTGTTACTGCCTCTCGCAGTTAGCAAAGTAAGCGCGTAGCCGTCAGCTGACACTTGTTTAGCTAAATAGTTGGTCCGAATAACAAGCTAACTTAGCTCCCCGGCTAGCAGTTAACTGGCTAACCGGTTAGCAATTTCCAAATCTTAGCGCGGTCGTTTCATACAGTGGGATATTCACAACGACAATGTTGCCGACTAAATTGTGATATAACCAACATTATTTCGATTTCACACAACCGCTTTTATTCCCAGCAGCCCCAGTTAGCCGGTAAGAGTGGTGACACATGCTAACGAATTAGCTTCCTAGCCGAAGTTCTGGGCATGACGTTAGAGCGCAACGGTGAACAGTATCCGACCAACCTGAGTGACAGAGGCGTCCTCTGCGATTGCGATCTCTTCCTTGTCCTTGGGTGTTTTCACTGTGACCTTAATAATCGTCCCCTCCGAGGCTTCGGGTTTATTATTATTGTTGTTGTTAACAGGATCTGCGGCGCCTTGCTCAGCCATCTTTACTCCGCCGATGGAACAGCTCGGATCTAACGTTCGCTTCCGGTTCAAACCCGGTCAAATTTTTTTTTTGCCCACCCAGTCACCGAGTAGTTCCTGTAGGAGTCCATCTGTTAAAAGTTAACAAAACAAATAATAATATAATACTTTATTCTGCCAATAAAGTCTATGGCAAATTGACAAGATTTAAGACAGTATTTACGTACTTTTTAATGAATACGTTCATCAGCTGTTTCAGTGACAAGGTTGGCTGTAAATTCACATGAATGGAATAAAAACACTGAACAACCCTTAAAGTTGACTGGACACAACTGTTTCCAACATGTTTAAAGTAAAATATATTTTTTATGAAAAGTGTTTCTAAGATAAAACTTCCAGTAGGAGCAGTGAAACACTACTGTGCTTTCCTGCTGTGCTAGGAAAGTATTTTACCTTGGAATACAGCCTTGCTAGAAAGACCCAAGGCATCAAAGTCATGTGGTCAAAGTTCAGACTTACATCTAACTGAGATCTAGGCCCAGACTTGGAAATTGATGTTCACAGATGATCTCTATTAATTGGACATAGTCTCAGATATTTTGCAAAGAAGAATGGAAGGTACTTTCAGTATTTAGGTCTGCAAAGCTGGTGAACTCAAATAGACTTGCAGTTGTAACAGTAGCCAAAAGTTCTTTAGTTTCAATTTCCTAATATTTTTTTGGAAAATTTGCTGAAACCATGTATCACTTTCCTGCCACTTCTCAATGCTTTGTGTTAATTCACCACATAAAATCCTAGAAATAAATTGAAGTTTTTGGTTATAATGCAACAAAATGTGAAAATGTTCAGGGGATGTGAGTCTTTTTTTGGGGCAGTGTATTGCTAGGACCGAGGAAACCCACACTGGCCTGAAGCAGTTTTTCTTTCGAAATCCCTGAGATGTTAGCAAAGTTCTGCACAATATCACAAGATGCTTGACACACTCTGAGGACCTTCTCATTGGCTCCAGACACAAAATGAATCCTCCCGACCATGGCCAGACACTGCAAGTCGTATCCGTGGATCTGTGGCCAGGAGATTTCATGCCAGGTTGCCTACATTGATAAAACACAGACAAAGAACTTTACATAAAAATCCAGATCTGTTTATGTGGTTAACAGGAAAGTGTCAGACAATTAAAAAAAAGATTTTAAGTTTGGGACTTGGTTGTTTAACCCATAATGCCAAAATAGACCAAATCTTTGCTTTGTTTCAATCTTTATTCTTTTTGTCCTTGCATTATTTCCAAGAGTAAGAGTTGGCTTAATTTCAGTTTCTGTCATTTGTTACAGAGGACTTTGGTCCCACTTTTTTTGGTTTTAAATGTGTTTTATATGTAGATTTGCATTAAATATTAATTGTAATAGGTAACAACCAACATCAAACAATGCTAAAAAGGTGCATGGCCTTGGTCTTTTTCTACTTTTTTTCTGGTGGTATGGCGTGTTGGTGGGAGCTTTCTTAAAAACAAAATAAAAATTCATTAGTTTTGATTTTCAAGCCACCTAATATGGTGGAGGTGTTTGAGTGCTCCGAAAATCCCAGAGCCTATGTTGTCCGGGGAAATACCCCTGGTAGGATCTCCCATGGCAAACAGGCTCTGGACCAGACAAAGAGAAGTTCAAAAGCCCTAATGACAGTCTGAACGAGGCACGAGAGGACGCCCGAGGTCTTACCCTGGCACCAGGCCTGGGACTGGGGCTTGGCGGCAAGCACCTGGTGACCGGGTCATGCCTTGTGGGACCTGGCTGGACCAAGCCTGAATGAGCAACATGAGGCCATCCCCTAGTGGGCCCACCACCTGCACAGGGAACCATGAGGGTCCAGCGCAAAGAGGGTCAGGCGGAAGTCAAAGACAGAGGCCTTGACAACCCAATCCCTGGATGCTTAGACTATCTAAGGATGTGGAATGTCACCTCGCTTAGGGAAAAAAGTCCAAGCTTGTGCGGGAGGTCGAGAGATACTGGCCAGTCTAGGCAGATTTACCTCCACGCACAGCCGGGGCTGTGGAACCCAGCTCCTCTCCAGGGGAGCTGGGTTCCAGAGCCCCCTGGGTTCTAGAGGGAGATCCAGGGGAGATCGCTCCCCTCGAGAGGAGCTGGGTTCCAGAGGGAGATTGGTCCCTTCGGGGGGGTTGGTTAGCTGTCTCTGACCATTCTATCGGCCTATGAGCTAAGCAGGAGTAATTTGGACTACGTAATGTGTCCACATTTTAATAATTTATAATCACAGGTTTCACAATAATTTTCAATCTTAAGTCAAGGAAATTGTACCTGTAACATGAGGGCTTCATTCATTTTATTTACAAACTATTGTTGTAGACACATTTTTAGCAAACAGCACATCACTTCACCTTTGATTTAAAAGACTGAAAAATATAGCATGCTGCATAACAAACACACAACATATTACTGAATGTCTAATTAGTTTACTGGGAAAGAGCACATAGTCTGAAGGAGTGCAAAGAAGGTATTTCCTAAATCGCCTTGCAGCGAGAAGGTCCTGGGTCCGACTCCCGGCCGGGGGTCTTTCTGCATGGAGTTTGCATGTTCTCCCCATGCATGCGTGGGTTCTCTCCAGGTACTCCAGCTTCCTCCCACAGTCCAAAGACATGCCTGTTAGGTTAACTGGTCTCTCTAAATTGCCCTTAGGTGTGTGAATGAGTGTGTGTTTGATTGTTTGTGTGTTGCCCTGCGATGGACTGGCGACCTGTCCAGGCTGTACCCCACCTCTCGCCCATAGACTGCTGGAGATAGGCACCAGCTTCCCCGCGACCCACTATGGAAGAAGCGGTAGAAAATGACTGACCGACTGACTTTTTTATTAACTTGATTTTCTTATCCTTTTCCATCTCTGTCTGGTGGTGTTAAAGGTGGAGGTTTAACAACTGAGATTCAACCTTGGATAGTCAGACACATTAGAGATCTGCAGAGCCTGCACCTGGAATTATCTATAATAATACCAAAATATGTTTCTATTCAGTGTTTGACCTATTGCAATGTATTTTAACCATGGTTTTGTATGAAAATAGCTTAGTTTGTTAATAAAGGACTTACTCCACATTCTCCCCGTACCTGCTTTATCTGGCCTGTCCTCAGATGGACCCCTGTCCTAACTGGAAACTCTTCATTAAATCACCGTTTTTTCAACAGGATTTTTTGTGTTTCCTTTCTGTCTTTTCTCTCTTTATTGTTCCAATGCATTGTCTTGGTTCAGTCATGCTAGATAATAAACATATGACCAGGAAGATATTCTTTATTCATGTCTAAATTTCTAAAATAAAATGATTGAAGGTGGCTTTCGGCTCATGTCACAATCATGTACTCACTTTTTCCAAAATATTTTATAATCAGTTGATCAGGAGGTGGAGGAGGTTCTCTGCTTCAGTCGGTCAAGTCAGTCGTTCGACATGACACTGCAACGACAAGGAGTGGGAGACACCTAGGTGAGGCAGAGAAGGCAAGGAGGAGTGTGATTTGCCACAAGATCAGGAAAGAAGCAATGTGACTGGGGGATGCACCCTCTGCACTATGACCCAGTTTTGCCTTACCAGAAAGATAGCTGTCTCCTGGTAGTTCTAAGAAAATGTTTTCCGCTGCTTCCTACTGGGTCCAAATATTTAGATTACCCTGTGATGTTTGCTGAAGTTGAAAAACCCAAATCCAGGCAAGAAGCAAATTGCAAATAGTATCATATAAAAGTGGATTTAAAGGAAAACCAAAAAACAAGAACTTACAAACCAGAACCACCAGAAATATGGGAAATAACAACAAAAGATTCCAGCAAGAAGCAACTGAAAATCGGAATAAATATTTGTGGACAAGAACAAGGTGAGGATAATAAACTGCAAGCAAAACAGCTGTGTGGGGAAGCATGAATATAATATGAGCACTCCCATGAATAACAGAGAAGTACCTGAACCAGAATAACTTAGAAGAGATATGTTTAAAACCTACACAAAAATGTGTTGTTAGATGAAAACACATTTTTTAACATAAAATGTATTCAAACTAATAACAAAATTTCAACCCACTGAATGTGTTGGATATTTTGCAAATTTTTGTGTTAGTTTGTGTTAGTCAGGAGTTTTCCGGCCTCAAGAACAAAGAAGACAAAGATGGAGACTTTTGGAATATCCTCACCGTCCTTAGTAGGTATAAGTAATAATTTCGTTTTTTGTGATAAATGCTGTCAGTCTTTTTCAAAGTTTGTTATCATGTTTTTAAAAAGCTGTGATAATGTTTTTTGTGCAATGACAAAGCAGTACAATGAAACATACTTTGACATGAAAGTTAGCACAAGTTAGCTAGCTAGCTTGCTAGGATGAATTCTCTAAAATGGCTCAGGTGTCAGGGTGGGGTTTGCTTACGCCATCCTTTTCTGTTACAGAATCCATTTTATTAGGAACTATTTTAAATATTGTTTAGCTTCACAGCTTTTGCCAGACCCTCCTATTTGCATTTGAGGAAATTATCCTTTAAATGTCTTGCTTATATGAAGATATATTTGTTTTGGCAAAAATCCAAGTCAATAATAAAACTAGAAATAAAATTAAAGACTTAAAACACGAGAGTGGGATGTGAAAGTAGTTAAAAAATCCCAAAATACTGTGTTTTTCTAGACTATTAACATACTTTTATAACACACTGCACCATATTTTTCAAGATGTTTTTTCTGTCTTTAAGCTGGACTCAGAGTTTGGGATGGTTCCCAGGCAAAAAGGAAAGCTTCTTTCTTTGTAGATATGAGGCCAACATCATACCAAAACTAAAACCAGTGGCTGTTGTGGAACCAAGAATGTGGTCTCTTTTAAAAGGGATTCCACAAAGGACAGAAGGTATGTTTTGAACCAGAGACTCCTAAAAATTATCAAGTGTGTACATAATATTCTAAAAATTTCAAACGCTTAAATTCCATGCTAAAAATAACATATATTTTTTACAGCAAATGTTAGCCGATTTTTCTCTTTAATGTCAGTCATTGAAAACAGCAAAAAAAGACAAGTATGTCAAATGCTTAACATGTGCATAACCAACAGATAAGTTTTGCTTTTTGTTCTCTTTCTTCAGATGAGGGGTGTTATTCAACATTTGGGCTGTTAACACATCTACTGCCCCCTGTTGGTACAATTCATTCAATCGTAAAGACTCCGGCTGTAGTCTTCAACTTGTGAATCTCCATACTCTTCAGTAGGCATTGCTTCACAATCCTTTCAAGGCTGTGGTTACCCTTTTTCTACCACACTTCTTCCTTCCACTCAACTATTCATAAATATGCTTGGATATAGCTCTCTGTGAACTGCCAGCTTCTTCTGCAATGACTTTCTGTGAGTTTCCCTTATTGTGGAAGGAGTCAGTGAGTGTCTTCTAGTGAAGTGTAAAATCAGGCACCCTCCCGATGATTGTGTTGGCTTTAATATGATCACAACTTAACATTTCTGTATTAAAAAATACTTTTTTATTGGTCTGATGTAATATTCAAACTTTTCTTATAAAGCCATTTGCCAGAATCATTAAAATTTTAGAAATACTCACTTTTTGATATTCTCATTTATTGAGTTGCACTTGTAGACTGCTAATCAGATGGATAGAATACAAAAAAATGTATATAGCTAAGACAGTTAATCAAAAACATATTATGAATTAAATTAATTTCCTAAAGTGTCTATGTAAATTACATTATGTTGTTTAATGAATTGTATTACATTGTTTTTTTGTACATTGCTCTCAGAATGTTAAAAACGTATTATACAGAGATTATGGGTTGAAAAGTCACTTTTAAGTTAAGAGGAATATAACTATTTGAAACTCGAGTCTATAAAGAAAAAAAGTGAGCCTAGCCAGTAAATTGATTGCAGGATATTAGAATGTATTATTGTGCTTATTTAACACAATTGAGCTATAAAACTGAGCTGGAGCTGATTCTGTTGGAGCATGTAATGAATTTTAATACATTTGTTAAAAAATGAGCATTTCCAGTTTAATGCAACCTATTCTATAAAAACAATTTTTTCATATCTCTGTCAAAAACACCTTTTAACACATCTTTGTGTTGTCTTGTGAGATACAATAGTTGTGTTAAAAGGACAAACACATTAATTGTGTTATAACAAAAAACAGAGAATCAATAGAACACGAACAACCAGTACAGTAAATGAAATAAAAACCTAAGAGTACACAGGGCTAAAAAAAACATAAAATCTAAGTGACAGTGCACAAAGATTGTGTCTCACTAATGAACCATTATTTCTGATGTTTCTTCCATGATGACAAAGACCACAGGAACTCAGTCCATTACTACAATTTCAAAAAAAGAGACCATGCAAAATAAATCAGTCTATTTTTTTGATTCAGGCTCAACTTTATGTACAATTGAGAATTAGTCTAATTGGATGTTTTTTGCACTTTATTCATAAACTTCATTGACTTATCTTCCCCCTTCTGACTGATGGTGTTGGAGGTGGACATATAGACGTCAGAGTTCTGCAGGGTCATGAAAAGGTCCTAAAAAGATAGAAATTACTTTGCTTCAACTACTTGTAAAATGTTAACTGTATAATGTTTTTCTTTGATCTGATTTTCTGTCATGTACATCTAAGAATGTTGTTAGCTTAGTAAATGAGTATTTCTGCATGCTCTTCATCTGACTTCTCTTTCCTGTCTTCAGGTGTCCCTATAGGAAGCTCTTCGCCATCATTAGGTTCTGGATCCGCCAACGAAAATTCTGCCTTCCTGAATTCCAAAGTGAGCCTAAATGAATAAATATGAGAGCCAGCCTACAACACTTGCTTTATATTGAAATTACGAATTGTTTTCTGTACTTTCTGAACATCTACTCACCTTTTCCTCACATTGTGTAAAAGTCAGAAGCTCAGACAATGGTCCTCTGTCCATATGTCACCGTAGATCTCACCGGCCTTTTCAATCAGCCCAAAGCCCACAGAAGCTCAGCCCAGCATAACATTAAGTGACACATACGAGGACAACAGAGGTGAAATCAAGCTTGTAAAACAAGGAGATTACCTCTGCAGAAGGTTCTTCCCCTTAAACTAGGCCTAAATATTAAGGTAGCTAAGCAATATTTATAACTATGTTGCTGTCATGACCCAGGTAAAAGCAGCCCACAACCCATATTCAAACATCCATCTTCTGCCTCAAAGTGGTCAAAAAATCAGTTCAGCTTGTCTTTCCTTTCATTTTGACCCAACAGTGCTGTCTCAGGTCCTTTACATTTTAAGACTTCCCTATAGTCTCAGTGTCTTGCCCAAGGACACTTTGATCAGTGGATGAACAGCCTCACCACAGGGGACCACAGCTGCCCTATTTTTCCCCGTGTCTTGCAGTCATCCTTAAAGATTTAATTAATTACAGATTTTGATTTGTTCAATGCGATATTATCTCAGTCCTCAAAGTGAGATAATGTCCAAAAATTGTCTCACTCCTTGGAGATTTTAATTTGTCCCCAGAAGCGTTGTCTCACACTTTAAAGATTTTAACCTGTCACTGCAGCATTGTTTCCTTCTTTTTCAATTTGACTCTTTAGTCAGCAGCATTATCTAGGTCAGAAGCCATTACCACCTGAGCCTCAGTGCCTTGCCCAAGGACTTTAACACGTGGACAGGAGGGTTTCAAGATCGAGCCATACATTTTCTAATTTGGCAGCTTAACCATGCAGTCATCCTTAAAGATTTTAAATTTTACCCAGCAGCATTGTCTAAGTCTGCAACCATTGCCACCTGAGCCTCAATGTCTTGACCAAGGACACTGTGACATGTGGACTGAAGGGTATAAGGATCAAGCCCCCAAATGATATTCCACTCCCTCTTGAATTTAATTTATACCCTGCAGCATTATCTCACTGCATATAGATTTCAATTTGTCCCCAGCAATGTCATCTCAGCACTTATAGATTATAATGTGTTCCCATCAGTGTCATTCCTTATTGATTTAACAGCAGCATTGTCTTAGTCTGCGTCCATTACTACAAGTCTCACTGTCTTGCTCAAGAAAATTTTGTCATGTGGAGAGCTGCCCCATTTCTCACTGTCTTTAATTTAGGTTGCAGTTTACCTTCACGGGTCCTCCTGCTATTGTAAGTTTCATGTCTCTCCTTGTAGTTGATGTGTTCTCGTGAGGATTTATTTTCAGACCTCCTTTTTGTCTTGTTTCTTAATCTGTAAAAATTTTCAGTGTCCTGTTTCCAAGCTACCTGTTTCGATCGATCCTCTTTAATTGTTTTGATTGCCTCCTGTTGTCTTATATATTTCCAGCCCTCCGTTTTGCTCAGATTGGAACAAGAAAGATTAAGAATATGCCTGCCACAACTCCCACGTTTTACATTTTTGGTAGAAGATGTTGTCTCAGTCTCTGCCCAGATAATAGTGGCAAAAGATAAACCTTAACCTTTAAACGCCAAAATCCAGCAGTGGGATAAATAAAAACCCTGGTGCACACACACCTAAGGCATCACCAGTCCTGCTAGAAAGCTATTAGCTTCACAGAAAAGAATAAATAAAAACACAATCTCCAAATATGGTTGGTAAGCAGTCTTCAGCCTTTAGGGATCACAAGTCTTATCAGAGTCGTTCTCATAGTTGTATCGTGCTCCATACAGCCAGTAGGCACACTAAAAAGTTGCAGGACAGCGGTCCTCAAGGACTGGAGTTTGACACCTGAGCTCTAGAGGCTCTTCCTGCAGGTCTAGGAACACTGGAATCTGAAAGGAGGGATTTCCTGGACAAATCAAAGCTGTGGTGAAAGGTCATCCTCATCCTTATAATCCCCTACTTCCTCTTAGCTCATGCTATAGTCCTTCCTCTAGATGCAAAGAGTGGCTCTTTGTCATAAGAAACTAAAGCCAGAGGTTGAGGGAGTAGTCTCTTGAGGGGATTGATCCTCTCGAAGGACCTTCTTGCAACTAATCCTCTTGGCTGAGTGCTCCTCCTCAGCACCTCCCTTTCTTGTCCTTATTCTAGAGATACAGGGGGCAGATGTTGAGGAAGCTGGGTCCTCTTCAAAACTTCCCTGATGACATAGGGAGGTCCCTCAAGGTGCGTAGTCTTCTGGACGCTCTAGAGCAGGGGTGTCAAACTCCAGTCCTTGAGTACTGGTTCTTCAACATCCTCAGGTATAATGAAGCAGAGACACATTTAAAAGTTGCAGGACACCGGTCTCTTAGAGAACTGGAGTTTGACACCTGTGCTGTAGAGGCTCTTCCTACAGGTCTCGGTTCCATAGGAATCTGAAAGGTGGAATTTCCTGGACAAACCAAAAATGTGGTGAAAGGTCGTCCTCATCTTTATCATCATCATAATCCCCTTCTTCAAAGCTCATGCTATAATCCCCAGAGTACTCACTAGATACCCCAAGAAACTCAGCAAGAGAACTAAAACTTCACTTCTATGACTCCTCATCATCATTAACCTCTCTCGATCCTCAGAAACAATCTCATCTGACAAAGGAGGAAAACCTACAAAGTCATTAAGATCATTGCCATCATCCAGGTCTCCCATCAGTACAGGGGATCAATTAGCTGGAAGCTCCACAACGTGGACTGTGAGGAAAAAACATTACAACACTTAAATATCTAGTGCTTCGCAAAGTTTAAATAAAACACTGAAGTAGAAAAACACTTCAACCCAGATTTGTGAGTATGTTTCTGTGTTTTTGTCTCGTTGAGTAGATTTAAGCTACTCAAACCAGACAACATTGCTCTGTCAGATGTGATTGCACAACAATAAATTGAACTTGGATATTTTCAGAGTGTTAAAACAACAAACTGTAATTTAAAGCTCATCTCCATTAACAACAAATTTTGAGAAATAAATAAAAGCTAACTTCTTCATTAAAAAAAGACCAAGAAAAACAAACAACATAACATTCCAACAGATAACACTTTTTCGTATAACACACTAAAACTCAATGACAGCATGACTGCATCACCACTCAGAGAAACAAACTTGGAGGTTTACTTTTGGTACCAATCACTTATTCACTTATTCACTTATTCACACTGGCAGTGTAATTACCGCCAGCTTGAATAACAAAACTCTGACAACCCAGGGTTCAGACCAGGAAGCAGGGTCGTAGTTTAACCCTCCTCTCTGCAGCTTCTGTACTGCTACCCACCCATTACCCTATTAAGATAGTGTCTCGCCCACGGCCAAAATTGAATAGATTAAAAAATTATCTAAAAAGAGGAAATCAGGAAAATCTAATAAAAATAAACACAACTAAGACTAAAAATAAAAATAAAAAATTTAAATGTGGCTTACTCAACATAAGATCTCTCTCTTCAAAGACTTTGCTAGTTAGTGACCTGATTTGTGACAATCAGATTGATTTATTTTGCCTCACAGAAACCTGGCTGCAGCAAGAGGATTATGTTACTGTAAATGAGTCAACTCCTACTAATTATTTAAATTTTCACATTCCTCGAAATACTGGGCGAGGAGGAGTAGCAACCATCTTTCAGTCCGATTTATTGACTAGTCCCAGACCATTCAATAGCTTCAACTCTTTTGAATATTTAATCCTTAGTCTTCCTCATAGAAATTGCAAAGCACTAAAACCACTTCTGTTTGTTGTTTTGTACCGTCCACCAGGCCCTTACTCTCAATTTCTAGATCAGTTTTCAGACCTTTTATCTGATTTAGTGTTAAATACAGATAAAGTTATTATAGTGGGGGATTTTAACATTCATGTTGACTCTGAAAGTGATAGCTTAAATATAGCCTTTAATGCTATCTTAGACTCAATTGGCTTTGCTCAAAACATTTACAAACCTACCCACCTTTGTCTTCATTCTCTGGACCTTGTGCTGACATATGGCATTGAGTGTAAAGACATAACAATATTTTCTCACAACCCTGTGCTGTCTGACCATTTTTTAATAACCTTTGAGTTTAATTTAACAGAGTACTCCACACCTGAAAGAAAATTTCATTATAGTAGATCATTATCAGACAATGCTGTAACAACCTTTAAAGAATCTGTTCCACTTTTAATTTCCTCATTATCACAGAAAAACAGAGTGGAGGGCAATAATTTTGTTTCTTCCCCTTCACAAATTGATTCTCTTGTTTAGAGTGTTACTTCATCATTGCGTGGTGCATTAGACAATGCAGCCCCCTTGAAAAAGAAGGAAATTATTCATAGGAGGCTAGCTCCCTGGTTTAATTCAGAGCTGCATACTTTAAAGCACAATGTTAGAAAAGTGGAGCGAAAATGGCGCTCTACACACCTAGAGGATTCCTACTTAATCTGGAAAAATAGCCTACTGTTGTATAAAAAGACACTTCACCAAGCTAGAACAGCTTATTTCTCATCCTTAATAGAAGAGAACAAGAATAATCCTAGGTTTCTCTTTAGTACAGTTGCTAAACTTACACAGAGTCATAGCTCTGTTGAGCCATCCATTCCCTTAGCTCTTAGCAGTCATGACTTTATGGGATTCTTCCAAAATAAAATTTTTAGTCCGTGAGGTGGACACCCTGTCTACTTTTAAGGCTAGGCTCAAAACTTTCCTTTTTGATAAAGCTTATAGTTAGAGTGGCTTAGGTTATCCTGAGCTATCTTCCTTATTTTACCTCCGTCTTCTTCACCCCTTGTTGGATGGAGTAAGGGGGAGTCAGGTTTAGCCTAAACCGGCTCAGTTATGGTTGAGGTGCAAACAAACCTCCATTTCTGCTACCTGTATGACCCCCTCTCTTTTCCAATGGTTATGTTCAGTCTGACAGAGAGAGGTATCCCAATCGTTGTGGTTTTTAGTATAACAATGACCATCAGTGGGCTCTAGATGGACAAACTGTCTACTTTTAAGGCTAGGTTTAAAACTTTCCTTTTTGATAAAGCTTATAGTTAGAGTGGCTTAGGTTATCCTGAACTATCTCTGTAGTTATGCTGCTATAGGCTTAGGCTGCTGGAGGACATAATGACCACTTTCACCCTCTTCGCTACTTTCTCACACTACTCTTCAATTTTGTATTATTTGCTGTTATTTCAGCTTTTAACTTTTTTCTCTCTCTTTTCTCTTCCTAGAAGCCACACCTGGCCTGACTCTGTGTCTACCTGTAACACCTTTCTGGAGAGGGGAATCCACCAAGCTTCTGCTGGCAACAACTTAATGCTCACCCTCTACCGATGATCCACATGGCCCTGTCTTTCAGTGTTTAGCCCTTTCTCTCTCCTAGACATAGCTACTGACTGAGCTTTTACTGTAACTATCTCTATGTGCTCTCTTCAGACTCTAAACTTGAAAACTGGCTCAGAGTTTATCTGTTCCTTCTTTCTAGGTGAAACGACTAAAGGAGCTACATCCATTAACATTTACCTTTTCCTTCCCATAGAAAGTACTCCTGGATCAGTGCTTCTTTGTTCTCTTTGTGTCTCTGCTCTGTTCTCTCTAAGCCCCAGCCGGTCGTGGCAGATGGCCGCTCACACTGAGCCTGGTTCTGCTGGAGGTTTCTCCCTGTTAAAAGGGAGTTTTTCCTCTCCACTGTTGCTACATGCATGCTCAGTATGAGGGATTGCTGCAAAGTCAACGCCAGTGACTGTCCACTGTCTCTACATGCTCATCCGGGAGGAGTGAATGCTGCAAGTCACTGACTGGATGCAATCTGCTGGGTTTCCTTAGATAGAAAAACTTTTTATCCAGTTTGAATAAATAACATAATCTGACTGCACTGTTCAATGATTAGGATTAATTGGAATGTATGTACCTGACCTTTGTGAAGTGCCTTGAGACGACATGTGTTGTGAATTGGCGCTATATATATAAACTGAATTGAATTGAATTGAATTATTACGGACAACAAATCAAATTATGATACGCTTGTAAAACAAATCAGAAATGCATAAAAAGTTTGAAAAATAAATTAATTAGCTATTGACTGTGTGGAGGAGGACTTTTTCATAGCTAATAAAACACCTATAGTCGTAGACTGTACCATTAGTGTGAATAAAATAATACACGGTGGCGCAGTTGGTAGCACTGTTTCCTTGCAGCAAGAAGGTCCTGGGTTCAATTCCCAGCCGGGGGTCTTTCTGCATGGAGTTTTCATGTTCTCCCCGTGCATGTGTGGGTTCTCACCGGGTACTCCGGCTTCCTCCCACAGTCCAAAGACATGTCTGTTAGGTTAATTGGTCACTCTAAATTGCCCTTAGGTGTATGAATGAGTGTGTGCATAGTTGTTTGTGTGTTGCCCTGCGATGGACTGGCGACCTGTCCAGGGTGTACCCCGCCTCTTGCCCATAGACTGCTGGAGATAGGCACCAGCTCCCCCGCGACCCACTATGGAATAAGCGGTAGAAAATGACTGACTGAATGAAAATAAAACAATACGACAAGTGACTAATTATGCTTATATTCCTACTGAAGACGTAAGGTAGATAGTGAATGGTTGTCACATGTTTTACTCTTGCATGAATTGTTTATTGCTGAAAAATCCTTTGTTAAACAATCCTTCATTAAGTCAAAGCTTAAGATGATGGACCAAAATGGGTATTATTTTCTTTTTTGCAATATTGTGACAATAAGCCTTCATGGAGTTGGTTGACCCTGTAGAAAAAAAAGTAAAAAAGTTATCATCCTGCAGTTTACGCCTTTATAACACCTCAGGCTCACAAATGGTTGATACTGCTGAATGGATAGTTTTTAATTCCTTATTCATATCCAAGGATAAAGCACATGATCCATTCATCACTATCTTAACATGAAACATTCAAATGTTAAAACATGATATCATTCTAAACGCTTCTTTTAATATTACCGTCGTCATGGAAATGGTCGTTTCCATCTTAGCATTTTCTAAAAAACTGTCCAGACATGGCACAATCATGTTTTCTGAAATCTGGACATTAGGTTCAACAAAGTGGATTCTCTTAAAGTAATTCTCTCATCAAAATAAAACAAATGATACACCCCTCAAATGCAATTGACCGAAACATTGTTTTCTAGGTTATTTCTTAAAAAACAAAATAAACCATTTAGCAATTTAGTATTATTAGTGGACACACATTGTCTTTTAATTTTTTTTTTAAATGCTTGTTGACATTAAATCAATGTATCCATGGAGACCAGCAATTTAGTTTTCATGCTATTTTTCAAAAAACTGGTCTGGCACCACCTTTCCATAACTTCTCTCAAACCAAAATATGGAATTAAATCTAGAACAGATAAACAATGTAATTTAAGAATATTTTGGGAAGCACATTTCTGAATCCGTTTGAAGTTGTTTAACACAATTTTACTAATGTATCCTTGGAGATCAAATATGTTTGTCAGAGTATATTTTAAAAAACGGGCCAAGCACTGTGCAACAAATTCAACGAAACAGTTTTTTTTTCAAACCAGCACAACAGTTTTTATCAGATACCTACACTATTATTAACATCTCAAGCATTTTTCCAAAAATGTCAACAAACTAAGAAATAAATCACAAAATCACAAAAAAAAGTAGGCTACATTTTTTCACATCACCATAACGCTGCTAGCATACCTGACATTTCCAGTGAAACTAAAATGAGGTAAAAATGTTCTTTTATTGAAAAAAATAATGAAACTAAACAATTAAATTATAGCCTATTACTGGAAACAAATAATTGTTTTTAGATGTCTTTTTAAGTGTTATACTTATTTTATTTAACGTATCCATGGAAACCACATATGTTTGTCAGGGCATTTTTCAAAAAATGGGCCAAGCACCAACTAGTTTTTCAAAGTTGGTCACTAAATTCAACAAAACTGATTCTCTTTTACCGAAATAAGAGTTTTTTTTTTCAAATGACTGCACCGCAGTTACTATCCCTGACAATTCGAGTGACATGAAGTCAACAAAAAAGCACATTAGATCCGAAAAATATATGCTTACTGCTTTTCATGCAGCAATAGACCGATCCTTCTATATAGGCTAGTTCAGTCAGAGCTCACACTTAATAACAAGGTAAAATCATATTTCAATCCTGTAAGACTCACAATGAAAAGAAACATAGATCTGCGAAGATGTTTAAAGCCTTGGACGGTGATTGGGTGAACAGGAAATGTGGACTCGATGCTGATTGGCTGGAGCGGGGATGCATGGTGGAGTCATTGGACAGAGAAGAAGGTGAGTCTTCCAGATTGAATTTTCATCAAAACTCCATGTTATAATGCAATGGTGGTTGTCTTAAACCAGTCATTCTAAGATATTATAAAATTTAATATTACTGCAAACTAAACACACTGGCCTTCATATATTAAGGCTCATGGCCTATGGCAGAAAAAATGGTGAATGACCATACTGACATGAGCGGACAAGGTTGAATCCGAAGGAGACATGGGTTAAAGATAAAGACACACCAATCTTTGCCCAAAAAACAAAATGATCTAAATGGATTTGAAAAATAAAATTTTTTTTTCTCTTTTCCTTTTTATAAAGTGCATCAAAACTTAGAACTTTTACCATTTTTGGTCTGCACAACAAAATCAGCATAGCTATATACAGCTGAGAATACACTACACCATTTTTTGCCCAATTATACCCTGATAACCCTGATTCATAGCCGACATTATGTTGTTGTCTGTTTAGATAAAAATAACGTTTAGAATAAAGCCAGAACTGAAAGTCAAACTATACTTAAAGTATATTTTTTGAATTGCATTACTTTCAAACTATTGGCCACGCCAGAGAGAGTTTCCACAAGAGTTTTACGCGCTCAGCTGCCTTAACTAGGTTTGATAAATCCTGTAGTCTGTGATCCCTCAGCAGATGCAGTTGTTAAGTGTGTAATCCCCAGGCTTTCTGCTACAATCTGCTAAAACCTGTTAGTGTGAACCCATTGTGTTTTAAAAATCTGTGACCACCCTAAAAGTAATGAAGTTTATCCCCAGCTTAACACTGATGCTAGCACTTTTACTGTGTCTATATGCGTCCACACCAGGTGATTTTAACCCGTTTTAGAGAGTTGGTACAGTAGTTGTTAATTTAACACTGGCTAACTGTTAAAACTTTCTAAAAATAAAGATTAATTTAAAAAGAGCTTATATTTTGTTGAAAAACACTGTATGTTCTCTCTCCCTATCTGTTTGTGTGTATGTATGTGTGTCTATCTCTTTCTCTCTTATTAAAATACTGCTAATCAAAGATAAAATAGCGCTTTGTTGTACCTTTTTCTTATGCACCAAAGTATTCCTAATAATTGTAATATTCCGTGCCCCAGATTTATGAAATCAGCACAAAAGTAACCCAGCCTATTCTAATTGAAAGCTTCAAGTAGACTTTAATCAATCAGGATCTAGGATTTATGGTTAATTTTGGTTTGGCACTTTAATTTATCCAGATTTTATTTTGTATTTGCAAATTGTTGTTTTTTTCTGTCCTGCAATTAGTTTATCTGTGCAATATTTCCACTGCACGGTCTGTGTAATTTTGAAATATAGGCTATCTTCTCAATGTTTTGCTTTCAGGAATTCAGATTTTGTTATCCTTCTTTATAATTATTTTTTCAGGGTTTCTGAAGGATTATAAAATGTTTATCTTTTGACCTTGCCTTGATCATTCTCCCTTTAATATTTTGTCTTGCTACTCTGCACAATAATGCTTCCATCAACTTTGAGTACTTCTGTTTTCCTTTTCAATTAAAACTGACCCATTTTGTTTTCTCCTTGGTATTTGATTCCTTATAAAGTAGTTCTTTGCCAGTGTTTATTTGTTTTGTGGTCCCCGTTTTTTAGAGAAAGCTAGTAATGGCACAATTGCTATTAATAAATACGTGTACTCTCTTTGCATTTTTTGTCTCACCGATAGAAAGTACTCCTAGCTCAGCGATTCTGTGTTTAGCGGAATGAGCCATTGACAGAGCTACTGCCATTATGAATATTGTGCACTCTTTGTTTTTCTTTTTCATAGAGAGTATTCCTAGGACATTGTGGCTTTGTTTAGCTATTTGTATTTGCTGCAAAGAGCCACTGATGAAGCTATTGCTGCCATCCATCAGAACTACTTCTTGCTCAAGGGTAATGTGTTTAGCTGTGCCTATTGCTAATGCTACCATTAACCTTATATACCCTTCTTATTATTCTTTTCCATTGAAAGTACCCCTTGTATAGTGTTTCCACACTTTTTGCGTATCTTTGCTGTTCTTTGGACTCACAGTTGGTTGGGGTGGTCTGACACTCATATTGGGTCTGGCACTGCTGGAAGTTCCCTTTTCTTTTCAAAGGGAGTTCTTTTTTTTGTCACCACACCAATAATACAGTTAATTTATAATTAATATTTTTCATATTAGAATTGGATTGTATGTGTTTTTTTTGGCATCAACCGATAAAAGGTGAGAAAAAATACATATGTGAAAATATATAATAAATATCAGACTAACCAATGAATTCTGGCTTAATCTGTTAATAGTTTAACTTTAGTTGGTATAGTCAATACTATGTAAACTATGGTTGTTAAATATTTAAGATGCAAAAAAGAAGATTAGGTTTATGATTATTTAGTTGCTGTTCATGAGAGCAAAAAAGACACACCTTTGTATAAAAGGCATGACTTGTTTGCATTGTGAAGACAGTTAAAGAGTTAAAAGCGTTTATTGTCAATAGTTGGTTGGGGTAATTAAGAATTCATTAATTTTTTTTGTATTTCATATTGGTAGCTGAAAGTATTTGTTACAGTAAAGTGCAGAGGCCACTGTACATTTAAAGCATTTTATATGTTTTATTAGATTTTAATAAATTCTGTGTTGCCCTCATACTGTAGAGTATTCACTCTTTATGTGACGCCCCTTTGGGGTAGCGCTGAAAGGAAAGTGTTTGTTTCAGCAAGTTGCATAGACACAGTCAGTCCTGCATACCTATGCACATCGTCAGTTCTAGAGTGCACCATTTACAAACAAACAAATGTGCCCCTCACTAAAAAAAGGTACAAGGACCTCTGCTTTACCTCTTCACTAAGGCCCCATTAACCCTGTTAGGAATCCACTAACATTTACAGGTCACATGCACTGTAGGGTTCTCATTCAAGTGTAGCCCCCACAGGGTGGCTGCAGCAAAGGATTTTGCCTCCATCAACAAAAAAAGAAAAGGGGACAACCTTTTGCCTGTAGAATAGTCTGTGAAACTCTCTCTCTCTCACCTCGTACCCCCCTCCCAAAGAGAGCAACAGCCCTCTCTGTTTTTCATTCTTTACCTCTGCAAGGTGGGAAGTAGAGAGGGTACATTTCCAGAAGCAAGGTAAGGGAGTGTTTCTGATTGTGTTTTCCACAACTATACTTGAGCGTGATTGGACAGAGGCCAGCAGAATCAGATTTAACCCCATTGTGCTTATGAGCAAACGTTGGTGAGGGTTTGGATGAGGAACAGGCTGCCGCATCATAAAAGTAGCTTTTCATCAGGTTTGCTTCAGTCGTGTTTATCTGTTGGAGCCATGTCTCCGGTAAAGCAGAGGTAAACATCTTTTCTGGAAAATTACTGTGCATTGATACTGATTTCTTCCAGGAGATGCAACTTTGAATGTAATTATTGGAGATTTATATGCAGGAAAAAATGGTTCCAGTTTTTATGACTGGCCTTTAGATTGACTTATCAGTTTTGTTCTGTAGCTTAGATCTTTTTAAACCCTAAATAGCCTCCTATTGGTACTAGTTTTTATGTTCAGGAGTGTTTTTGCTTTATTCGTTACAATTTTTAGCCTTTCTATCACAAATCTTAGTTAATAAGTTGTGAAAATGTATTAAATCTTGTGTTTGTGCGAAAACATTGCAAAACAAGTTGTTCTTCAGAATCTGCAATGTGTCTCTGTTTTTGCACAGTTCCTCTGCGACTGCCCCGTTGTCTCAGCTCAAGATGTACAGTTTCATGGGTGGGGGCCTGTTTTGTGCCATCGTGGGTAACATCCTGTTGGTGGTCTCCACCGCCACCGACTACTGGATGCAGTATCGTATGTCTGGAAACTATGCCCACCAGGGTCTCTGGCGGTACTGCATGTCCAATAAGTGCTATATGCAGACTGACAGCATAGGTAAGACAATTTTCAGTTTTGATATTTTAATTGAATATATAATTTTTTTTTAATGAATTTCATGTAGGAATTGTGACACTTCTCTTCCTGAGTGCTTTTAGTCAACTATGATGTGAAAAATATGTTTGGTAAATTTTTTTAAGCACTTTTCAAACAATCCATAACATACATAATAAATATTTATTCTTTTCCACATTTCTGAACTAATAAATCTCAGTTTCAAGAGTTTAAGAGTTTTTAAGAGTTTCTCTTTTCTATAAAAAAAAAATCTGAAAAAGTAAATTTTTCTTCTCTGACAAATATGTGCAATATGTGCACTTTTGGGAAGTGGGTATTATCCAAGCCTGTGAGTGTTACAAAAGCTGGAAGTAAGACTGATTCATGTCATACTAAAGAAAATAATGAAAAATTAAAATTTCCCCCAAAATACACCAACTGGACGAGTTTTATGCAACTTACATCAATTCGGTCAAAGTTATGTGAAATTAAAATTCAAAAAACATAAATAAAATATCAAGGGGTAAATCAGGGTTAGGTTCCTCAGAGTACACCTTCGCCTGTTCAACCAACACTGTTGCCATCTTAAGACTTACTGATTCTCACCATGGTGTTGCAATCCAGTTGCAATATGGCAAGCAAGAGGGCCCTGCTGTGGATAGTGAGGGGAACTGAAAGAGTCATTGGAATGTTCATAACCTCTGTTTAGGATCTGTTTCAGAACCGCTGAAGGAACAATCCTCAGATACACCTCACACCCTCTCCTTAATTTTTTTTTACCCCTGCCATAAGGTACACAGTACCACAGGATCAAAAGCAGAACCCCCACACTGCCTCAAGTTGTTACAATTTTGATCTGCCGTCAAGATTATGCACTTTATATTCATGCACATACTTGTAATGTTTTCATCTCTGTGTTTCTTTTTTAAAGAGTCTTGTTTTGTTGTGTACTAATACTTATACAGTGAAAAACAATGAATTAATTGAATTGATTTTTATTGGTTATGATAATGATGTGCTTGTACCAACAAATACGATTTTTACCTGCTTCCTTCCAGCTTATTGGAATGCCACCAGGGCCTTCATGATCCTGTCAGGAATGTCGTGCTTTGCAGGCATCATAGCTGGAATCATGTCGTTTTCACACTTCTCCTCCTTCGAAAGGTTCAACCGCTCCTTTGCTGCAGGAATCATGTTTTTTATCTCCAGTGAGTTGCTACAATTTGACTAATTAACAAAGACACAGTCAATATATTGAACTGTGAATGGAGTAACTGATATGAACTGTTTGATTCTCAGCTTTCTTTGTACTGCTGGCTATGGCCATCTACACTGGTGTGACCGTGAACTTCCTGGGAAAGCGCTTTGGTGACTGGCGTTTCTCCTGGTCCTACATCTTGGGCTGGGTGGCAATGCTCATGACCTTCTTTGCAGGTGTGAAATGACAAAATGCATTACCATCCAAAAACTACAGAAAACGTCAGAACAAATTCAATGGCACACTGTTAATGCAAAGTTAAAAGTACAGAACTATTATAAGTGCCGTCTGTTGCAGGTATTTTCTACATATGCACCTACAGAATGTGTGAGCGCAGAAGAGGAACTGGTCCACGCTAGACGTCTGCAGAAAACACAGGACACTCTTAGTTTGGATCAACAAGCAGAAAGCATCAAGGCAGTCCCAACTGCTCCGATGAAGATGCAACATCTGATGGAGATACTCTTGCAGGTCTTTGATGGTCTGCTGGACTTGTTTATGAAAGGACCCAGGAAAACATTGAATAGGAATACTCAACATTGATGATCTTAAGGCATTTTTAGCCAGCAGATGGCAGCACTAACACAGCCAACCACATGCTCTTCTGTAACATAACTTTTCTTTACATTTGATTTGAATATTGCGTTGAATAAGATAATAAACATGTTATAGAAAGCATATTGTTTATGATTCCTGTATGGCAATAATCTAAACTTTTTTAACTGCATATAAAATGATGAACAACACAGAAAGATTTCCTCAACACTTTTTCTAATGCAGGCAGAAAATACTCTGAGAGAGCATTTATTATATAATTTGAATTAAAAACAGCAAAGTTCTGCATGCTGTATGTTTGTCTCATGGATTCCTTATAGGGATTTTGTCTTTGATAATTCTATGCAAAGTGGCCAAAAGTTATAATCAGACATAAAGAATTTAATGGGAAAGGGTTTAGCTTCTATCCAGCAGGATGTTCCTTATCATGTTCCTCAACAGACTCTGCTTTGGATTTAGAGTGATGGGAAACGGAAAAAGTTAACAGAGGCTATTTCTGTTTGCTAAACTGCAGAGCAGAACCTGAGGAGAAGATCATGTTCCTAGACCGGGGAACTGGGGTGGAGGGCAGCTACTGTTTGTATAACTACCCTTTGTCAGTAGATGTAGTTTCCTCCTTTTTTTTGGCATTCTTTCAATTCTGTTCATCAGCTGGGAGGAAAAGAGAGACACACGGCTGAGGTAATGAATGCTTTGGGTATTTTGTGACGCAGAAACAATGACAAGTCTGCAGACAGAGCCAGCATTCCAAACTTAGTCGAAGTGGCTGCTGTAAAAAGTTAAGCTTTTTAATATTGTCCAGATTCTTTCCCAGCCCACTTTCACTCATTCTTTGAGGTCATTTCAGAGATTTTTAATTTAGTGTAGAGTTGCTTTTAACAGCAACCCTACACATTTCTACGCCTAGCTTTATGCTAAACAGGTTTCAATAAGATTTAAATATTTTGATATAATAATTTTTGGAACAAGGCTGCATAGTGCCGCAGTTGTTAGCACTGTTTGCGCAGCAAACGCATCACCTGCAATCCCAGCCTGGGGGTTTTCTGCATGGAGTTTGCATGTTTTTCCTGTGCATGTGTGGGTTCTCTTCGGGTATCCCGGCTTAGTCCCAGAGTCCAAAAGCGTGTCATTTAGGTTTATTGGTCTCTCTAAATTGCCCTTAGGTGTGAGTGTGAGTAGTTGTTTGTACTGTGTGTCTCCGTGTTGCCCTCTGATGGACTGGTGTCCTGTCCAGGGTGCATCATGGTTCTTGCCCAGTCACTGCTTGTAGGCAAGACCCTGCGAGAAAGAGTTGGTATGGTATTAGTGTCATATTCATGCTCCTGCATTTAGGAATTCAAAGATGTGTTACTGTTGTTTTGGATTTGAACAAGACAGAAAAAACCTATAATAACACAACCGGCATAACATTTTTCTCTTTGACTTTAAATGTATTTATATTTTTGCTACAAATTTGTGCTCATATAAAAGCCTCAGACTGGAAATGGGTAGTTTGGGGGATTATGTTAACCCCCTGTTCAGACCTCCTCACTTGTATGAAAGATGAACACAGCTGCCTACTTGAATGAATATATGAACTCATCAATTTCTAAATAAAAGGTTTTCAACACTTTGAGAGACTTCGAGGAGTGACATACGCATTACCAAATCTTTATATTCATCTTATAGAAACTGAATGCGGTGCAACTATCTGTGGCACCAGTGATTTTTGTAAACGATGAACGTGGTATTTTTTCCCCACATAGTAAAGGTTTTTTTTTTTTCAAATATTGTGTCACATAATGTCCGTACAATAAAAGATGAATGCACTGTATTTTGTATTAACTTGTATTAAAACGAATCCTTAAAAATCCAAAGCTTGACCTGAACAGAAGTATGAAAATCCCATGTCCTTACAGTGATGATTTTTTTAAAAACGAAAACGTTATTCACATTGTGAGAGCATTTAATCCAAATTTAATAAATAGACAAAAGATCTATACTGTTTATGAAAATTGTCAAAATATTCTCCGACAACAAAACCTATAGAAGGAACAATATCTGTTTAACATTTTTCCAACTAAAAATAACTATCAGTTCCACAATACAGAGATTCAAATATTCATGAAAAGTTCACAGTTCATTCACAGTATCATAAAATTCCCAAAGTATTCTCAATCCATGTCTGTTCTGCTCTCTGACTAATAGAATATCTATGTTCAAACAGAAAACAATCATTAGATATGCAGCTGGTTTGTCTTTTTGTTTGTTGTCAATTAAATCCATTAAAATGAAAATCTTTTTAAAGTCATTTAGTATTATTCTAAGTCACTTTCAAAAATATATAATATGAATGAGAACTGATTCATACTTCATGGTTAATCTGTCCACTCAGATTAACAAACAACTATTAATGTTTCTTATCATTAAAGCTAAAATATTTCATTCACAATTTCTTTAATGGAAAAACGCTAATATTGATATTTTTGTTCATTTTACAAAATTGTCCAACATCCCTGGTTTCACTTGATATTATTCATTCCCCTCATGGTTTTACATCTGTTTGCTCTTCTTCTTGTTACACATAATGCAACATGTTTAAAAGCTGATGTGCTCCCACTCTTTCACATGTTTTTCCTTGCCCTTCACTGACTTCCAATTGGAGTTGTTGCTTTTGGTGATGGAATGGGACGCTGACACAGCAGGACTTATAAAAACTGTCCTCATCCCACGCGGCCATCCTGATCAGGCAGCACTGACCAGGTCCCCCCACCCCTGTTACTACTGACTGCAAAGACATCCATGCAGAGACATTTTCCACTAGATTATCACTTTATATTAAATAAAAAATGTTGATCTCAAATATTTCGCGAAGTCAGATGCAAGTGGGTATTGGAAAGAATTTATTAAGGAGGTGAACAGTAATATGGTATTGCTCTGAGTGAACACTAAACAAAGGACAGATTTCATTTAATCACTGTACAAGAAAAAGAATCTAATTTACACATATTGTAATAAATAAAGCCCACATATAAACAAGACAGATAGGAATTATTTCAGTCTAAATGTGCAAGCTTCTGGTGGACTTCTGTTGACAGTACTGGGAAGATTCTGCTCTTGATGTAATGCAGCTATGGAAAACCTTCAGGAAAAGAATAGGAGAATATGCAATAATACAAGCACAAAAAAAAGAGTGGAGACTTTTTTTTCCTTTTACGCTTTGTTTTTCATGCCCAGTGCCCTCTAATAAATTTTAGTCAATATTGATAATAAATTATGATTGTTTTAGGAAATAACTTTCTTGGATTGTTTGATTCCTCTAGTTTCGGTCAAATCATCTACGTCTCATCTTTGGCTTTTCCTGCTTCCACAAATGCATATGCATTTTTTTAAACAACATTGTTTTTGTATTGTAGTGAGCATAAAGCAATTTGTCAAGGGATAAAACTGAAGCTTCATCATAGATGTTAGAGTAGCTTTTGATCTGTTTCTGTCTTTGCTTTTTTCAACATTAGCACACAGATTCAGTTAGACATCCAACAGTCCCATCAATAATTCCTCCATTCTGCACCGCATTGCACATTGCTTGTCCATCCAGAGATTCCTCTGTGCTTTTGCATCTTTCTGCCTATTCATGCCTGAAGCAAAGACGGAAAGACCTTAAAGATCACAAGACACGATGAGAGAGAAATTCCTTTTGAAGCAGGGTCAGGATACAAAGTAATAACAAACTGAGTTTTTCTTTTCAAGTCAGGCGAATACAGATAAAGGAACATTTAAAGGATATTTTAAAAAGGAAGGCAGGTGAGACTTTAATATGTTTTTTGTTGAAGTGGTTTTACATACAGTGAAATATTTAAATCCCTTAAAATGTTTTACAGTTTGTTACAACCACAAACTTCACTCTGCTGGGATTTTAGGTGACAGATCAACTCACAGTGGAATATAATTGTGAAGTGAAAGACAAACTATATAAGGTTTTTAAAGTTTAACACAAATAAAACTCTGATGAAAAATAATCAAGCATTTGTGTTCTGTCCCCCTTACTCTGATACCCCAAAAACAATCCCGTGCGACCAGTTAGCTTTAGAAGTTATCTAAATAAATAGAGTCCACCTGTGTGTAAGTTATTCTCAGTATTGTCCAGCGGTTCTGTGAAGACCTCGGAGATTTACTAAAGAACATTAATGAACAAACAGCATCATGAAGACCAACAACACAGCAGACAGGTCAGGGAGAAAGTTGTGGACATATTGAAAGTAGAGTTAGCAGAGGGTTTACCACAACTCTAGTCTGGCCATGGAAGAGAGGAAACATCAAAGCAATTAAACGAAAACCATAACAGTACCTGTTTCGCTACAAGCCAGGGAACACAACAAACATGTGGAAGGAGAGGAGACCAAAATTTAACTATTTTGTAAACATGCAAAATAATACGTGCGCCACTTTAAAACATGATGGTGGCAGCATTACGCTGTAGGGATGCTTTGCTTCAGCAGGAACAGAGAAGCTGGATGGAGCTGAATACAGGGCAATCCTAGAAGCAAAGCTTTTAGAGGTCCTTCCACCAAGGCTGTCCTAAACTAACAGCCAGTACTACAATGGAATGGTTTAGATAAAAACTAAATAATGTGTTAGAATAGTCTAGTCAAAGTCCAGTCCTAAATTACAATTAAGAATTTAAGGCAAGACTGACTCAAGTATGAAAGCCAGATATCCTTTATCTCCTACTTCACAATTATGCTCTCGTGAGTTGGATTTTCATATAAAAAATCTTGATAAAATACATTAAAGTTAACTTAAAAAATGTGAAACAGTTCTAGTGTGAATACTTGCATTGTAATGTAAAACAAATAAAACATATAAAGACAAATACTGTGGCATACAAGGAACTTTAACAGCAGTTTTACCATGTGGTCCAAACCATGGTATTAAAACCACAGCAGTTCTGCAGAAAAGAACGCTAAATGTTATGAGGATTTTTATACACAGTTAACACATATATAAAATATAATTTTTATGTATGACTGCGACAAAAAATAGTATATTGAACATGTAACAGTAAACACAGAACGGAGTAAATTAAGACACGTGTTTTTGCAGAGGTTAACTCTGTCTCCATAAGGCATTTCAACCTGTAAAATTTGTAAATTAATTGCTGCATTTAGGCTTAGATTGGAACCAAAACAATCAGTTGTTTCAGTAACATGGTCACATCTTAGATGATTCTTCTTTCATAGACTTGCTCAAAAGAGAAATAATTTCAGAATATGAGATATTTAAACTCCTGTTGTCTGGATTTCTTTTAAATCTGTGTAGGAAGCCTGTGTAACAGCCAAAGGAACGGTTAAACCTTTCCTTTTGTGTAGTTGACAGGTTAGTATCATTGGGTCATCTATGATATATTATCAGGTTGCAGCGTTTAGCAGGGCGTCTTCCGCAGAGGGACTGATGTCTGGTAATCTGCCTCTCAGATTCCCAATTTTCCCAGCTCTGCTTGCGGTGTCCGGTTTTTCTGGATTATAGATATAGAGCTAGAGAAGACTAAAGGGTAAAAGGAACACATTGAACTTTTTCATCAGTCATCACCTCTGAAATGAGCTTGGTCCGTCAGATGCCATGAGGATTCTGGATCTGTGGTCTTTGGATCAAAAGGTAGAAGAAGACTGCAAGGAAAAACGAAGAAGCTTTGAATGTTTTTTTGTTTCTTTGTTTTTTGGTGCCATAAACCTTGAGTTACAGAGAAAGTTGGGAAGGCTGTTCCAATGAAAAAGGGAATTAACAGTGTTTGCATAGTTCCCCCATTGTAAAGTAAGATTTTTGGCTGATTTTGTGGCCGTCTCAGAGAGCATGTTGGTTAAAGGGACATTGTGATGTTCTCTGCTGTGGAGGAAAAAAAGCAAAGGTCACAGTGCTGGGTTTCAACATCCGGGTCTTTCAAATGTGTCTGCGGCGATGGTGATGATGATGATTGTGCATGTCCTCCATGGTGATTCTGCCCCAAACGCCGATCACAAACGTTTCGATCTCACACTCGTTGTCTCCCCGAGCGATGCGGAAGTAGCCGTCCTCCCCCCAGTTCTTACCCCAGGAGTTGGCAGCAATCTGGGAATAATATACACCACTCAGCAAATTCATGAACAGTTTGATTTATAACAATCACCCTTAAAAACATGTCCGTATAAAATATTGTTTTAATTTGTTTGCATTAGAAAGCAGTGTTATTGTGACAATGAAGAGAAAATGCAAGACTTTTCTTTATTATGAACTTCAGGAACATGAAAATCAGGGACTCTGTGTGTTTGGGAAAAAAAATCATACCCAAAATTTCCGTGGTGTCCCATTATAGTCCCTGTCCTCTCCCCACCTGTGCAAAAGCAAAAAAAGAAATGAGAAACAGACAAAAATCCGGATAGACTAACACAAAGTAGAGCATATGAAAATGATGTATGGTTTTCATATTAAAATCTGAAAACTGTTGTATGTATATAAATTCAAGACCCTTTACTATGATACCCCTAAATAAAACCTGGTATAATGAATTGCTTTCAGAAGCCACTTAAATAGTAAATAGATTCCACCTGTGTGTAATTAAATCTGAAGAAGATTTCGCTGTTCTGTGAAGGCCTCAAATGTTTGTTAAAGAACATTATTGAACAAAAAGCACAATGAAGACCAAAGAAGACAGAAGACGTAGAGACTTTAAAGCAGATTTAGGTTTTAAAGCAACATTCTGAGCTTTAAACATCTCACAGAGCTCTATTTTCTCCATCATCCAAAAGAGTCTGGCATAAACTACAAACCTACCAAGGTATTTGACAACCGCCTAAACTGACCAGTCGGCAAGGACAGCAATAATCATTAAAGCAGCCAAGAAGGCCACTCTGGTACATGTGGAACAAGGTGATCTGAGGCCAAGATTATACTTGCAACATTCAAAACGCTATGTGTGGTAAAAACAAAAAAACAGATCTAATACTAAACAGCAATCTGTACAACCCCTACCCCTCTGAAACATGGTGGTGGCATCATTTTGCTGTGGAGATGCTTTTCTTCAGCAATGCAATGCAATGCATGACAGAATTTGAATATATATATACTCAAACATATCCGTTGCAAACATTTCTACAAGATATGACTGTCAGAGAAAAGTATATATAAACTGCAGTCAAGTGCTTTGATCTTGTCAACGACATCTTAAAAACCAGTTATTTATATCGCAGCCTTTTCACACCCATATGCTATCCCATCCAAAGAACATGGAATTCCCCTTTTTGATTCGAGTTTACACCCTCCAGATATGGAAACAGGGGATAGGTTATGAGGAAATGAACGCCACCTCGCTCCACCAACACCAACATAGAACAAAACATTTAAAAACAAACAAGCACAGCAAGCAAACCTTATTTTTACTTTCCGTGCTTGCCAACAGATTTGTTTTCAGGAAACCTTGGCATCGGCCCACGAATTCCCACTATGTCCCCAAGCCTGGCTGTCAGCCCCGGCAGTATCTGCTTAGCATCATCAAAACAATCTCCCAAAGCCAATTCCCATCCTGTTTTTGCACTCCAGGCCTCTCATTTCCCAAGAGACTCCCGGTGCCCAATCCCTTGTTATCTTTTTATAAAAGAAGGGAACGTTGGGAAACAGAGCGGAAGGTCAGAGTCTCTGCCAACAATTACCTCTTTTCTATTCACGTTTCCAGCACAGCATGGCTCCACTCTGCTCATTCTAGCTCTACTCAGCACAAAAGTTGTTGTGCTTCCATTGACTCACTGACTGCTAGAGTTATGGCCGTCAGCATCGTGGGCTGTGCTGCCATTAACTGTTACTGTTACTGTTACTGTGGGTCGTGTGAGCCTACCAAACATAAGATAAGTTTCAAGTACAAACCTGCAAAGAAAAATAAACACTCACTGTCCTCAAATAGTGACTTCAAACCACCGACAAGGCTTTTGGTTTGACCCGTTCCATCCGTTTTTTTTAGCTTTTCCCGGCACTGCGGCAGTGTGCGATAAAATCCGTGGCTTGTCATTGGGTTCCTAATGCCGCTGATATACAACGGATCACGCTCATGGTCAATCACTGGACAGCAGTGTGTTAATGTCGCATTTGGCGCTGCTCAGCCCTGGACCTGCTGATGACCGAAGACCAGGGAAGCCGATACCGGGCCGGAAAACCAATAATGGAACGGGCTGAGTGGAGGGGAGCCACCCAAAGTAGACCCCATGGAAAAGGGGCATCAGAGAGTGATGGATCAACAACATGCGACAAGAAGAGTCTAAAAGAGTTTGTGAATGAGGAGCAAACACACCTATACTCATGTGTTTGTTTGGGAGAGATCCCATGTGCATGCCTTCCAGCATTTTTACTAAAAAAGACAGAGCCAGACAGAATCAGACTACTACTTATCACTTATCAGATGCCCAAACACATGCTCTGTTACTCACTCATGGACGATGATGGACATACCACTGTGCCTGTGCTCCCCTCATCACTCTATGCATACCTCTTCTCTGGCCAGTTGATCCCCTTCTCTGTCCAGTGCGGTAAGGATCAGCATCCCAGACAATGCTCTTTCCACCACACTGGACCTCAACGCTTTTTTCATAAACCTTCCCAGGCCCCAGCTTAAAGGAATGCAAGGCTACAGGATTTGGCCTGTAAAAAAAATGGCCTGTGGCAGGTTGGGCTGCAAAACACAAGGCCCCCAGCAGCCCAGCCCAGCATCTCATCTGTGTATAAACCTATGTCACTTATACATCCACCCAACTAAAACAGTGTTGAGGAACAAAAATGTCAGTAGCAGCATTTAACAAGCAAAAGAAACAGTATAGAGAAGTAAATAAAATTTTGCATCTAGTTATGCAAAATTTGATTCACAAATTTCTGAAGTCAGCGCTTCAAGGGCCACCTCACAAAGACCTATACAGGACATGACAACTGTTACTTTCCTTGTGTTAAATCACTAATAAAGCAAACTGGGCTTCGTGACTCTTGTTAAATACATTGTGATCCCTGAAAGAAGCAAAATCGACTCAGCAATTTCCTGTTGGTAGATATTGTTTATAGGAAGATGTATGTTTAAATGGGTTCCTTTTCATACCCCCACAACAGATACAAAATGACAAAAACAGGAAAAGTACAAACAGTACCAGTGGTTAACAGTTGTTTGCAAACCAACTGGTGGTGTTTCTTACACCTTATAGGGTGCGGTCTTGATGAATAAGTGCAAAGTCTGACCAAACAGGTAAAAACAAAAGACACAGCCTCAATAATCGGGCTTAATTAGCCTGTCTGGAGATTTTTGCAGTTGTCCCTGCAGGATCGGGTCACACAGTGAAAGACAAATGTTTCCAAACATACATTCTTCAACCTCTGTGGTAGGCACTTTGCAAGCCAGTTGTTAATGTTTCTGACTTTTACGTCACATTCTGGAGATTTTATCACTCTAATGACAGATACACGTCAAAACCAGCTAGAGGAACTCCAGAGAAGATTCTTGTCAAATATGTATGAGTAAAAGGCTTGTTGATGATATTTCATAGATCGAAACCTTCCCTTGCCTTTTATTGTCCTCCAGACAAGACGTGCTGCAGCACGAAACAAGTACCTGTCTGTCTGGGGGGGATGGTTGTCGAAATAATAACGGGTGTTTTTTAGTCTGGATTTGAGGGGGAGAAAAAAAGTGGAAGCAGGACTGTCTGCGTATGGAGAGACGATGGAGGCACAACACAGCGTGAAGAGATGTGGCTGGAAGCAGAAAAGATGGAGGAATAACGAGAGAAACAGGGTTGGGGTGGGCAGTTCCAGGTGTGTTAGTCGTCTACCTGCCTGCATATTTGTGGTCAACGCAGTTATAGGATGGAGGAGAAGCAAACGCTGTGAAGACCAAATCGAGGAGTGGAGCCAAAGGTGTGTCTCTAACAGCTGGAGTTTGGGTGGAAAGCTTACTCACAAGAACATTTTTGGCATTGGGCAAGCACATGTGTAAAAGGAGATTTGAACTGAACTCAATACAGGAAGCTACTCAGTAAAAGACTAATTCATCTATTCATAAATATGTTTTTTCTGCTGATAGAGCATGTATGAAATGAGGGAAAACAGACTCATTATCTATTTAAAAATGTTTAGCCCCAGGCTGTAATCAGATTGTTTGATGTACGTTTCTGTAATGTTTTTCTGCTGATAAGCCGAGAAATTACACAGTGATATCAAAACCCACTCCTAATATCCTGTTTGTTCATGGTCAACCTAATTAGACAAAACAAGCCAAAAATGATCTGTTGTTAACGGTTACTGTATGGCAGGAACTCACCCAAGGATCCTGACTGAGTGTGTGCCATGTTTGCGGTACTGTGGCTGTTTGGCAAAGCTGACGTCAGTGTGTTTGTAGATCCCACTCTTGTAGACAAAGAAGTCTTCGTGGACATCCATAATAGCTGTAAGAACACACAAACAGGAAGAATTAGATGGCAGATTCAAACACACACAGACATACTTTCTAGAATCTATTATATTCGAGGGATAAAACCTTGAACAAATCTGGATTCATCTAAAACTAATTGGGCCCCCAATTCAAACACACTCATACATCAGAGAAGGCTCTAATCTTTGTTTGTTTTGTGTTTGTGGGGGGAGGGGGGTGCATGTGTGTGTGTGTGCATTCATCACTATGAGATGAACACCTGACCCTAGAGATGCTTCTTTATTCAAGTACAGTAACTATATCATGCCTTGTAAAAGTATTTATACGCCTCGAACTATTCACATTTTGCCACAAACCTTCATGTATTGTAATAGGAGTCTGAGGGATAGACCAACACAAACTGCCTAATTATGAAGTGGAAAGAAGCGTGCATGGTTTAGTTTCTTTCTAAATAAAATCTGAGGAGCAGGGTGTGCATTTCTATTTAGCCCCATTTACTCTCAGGAAGAAAGTTGTGGAGAAGTTTACAGTTAAGTTTAAGGTTAAGGTTATAAAACAAAAACAGAAGTAGCCAAGGGGCCTATAGCAGCTCTGGAGGAGCTGCAGAGATCTGCAGTTCAGGTAGGATAATTGTCAACAGGACAATTATTAATTGGTGCACTTAACAAATCTGGCCTTTATGGAAGAATGGCAAAAAGAAAACCATTGCTGAGAGAAGAAAATAAGAGGTCCCATTTGCAGTTTGCCATCAGCCATGTAGGGAACAAAGCAAACATGTAGAAGAAGGTACTTTGGTCAACTGGTCAGATGAGATGAAAATTTAACTTTTTGTCCTACATGCTGCTCTTTTTGTATAACTGCTATGTGTGGAGGAAACCTAACTCAGCACATCACCCGGAGCACACCATCTCCACAGGGATATACACTCACTGGCCACTTTATTAGGTACAAATGTCTAACTGCTTGTTAACGCAAATTTCTAACCAGCCAATCACATGGCAGCAACTCAATGCATTTAGGCATGTAGTCATGGTCAAGACGACCTGCTGCAGTTCAAACCGAGCATCGGAATGGGGAGGAAAGGTGATTTAAGTGACTTTGAACGTGGCATGGTTGTTGGTGCCAGACGGGCTGGTCTGAGTATTTCAGAAACTGCTGATCTACTGGGATTTTCGTGCACTACCATCTCTAGGGTTTACAGAGAATGGTCTGAAAATATCCAGTGAGCGGCATATCTGTGGGCGCAAATGCCTTGTTGATGCCAGAGGTCAGAGGAGAATGGCCAGACTGGTTTGAGCTGATAGAAAAGCAACAGTAACTCAAATAACCACTCGTTACAACCAAGGCATGCAGAAGAGCATCTCTGAACCACAACACGTCGAACCTTGAGGTGGGTGGGCTACAGCATCTGAAGACCACACCAGGTGCCACTCCTGTCAGCTGAGAACAGGAAACTGAGGCTACAATTCGCACAGGCTCACCAAAATTGGACAATAGAAGATTGGAAAAATGTTGCCTGGTCTGATGAGTCTCGATTTCTGCTGCGACATTCGGATGGTAGGGTCAGAATTTGGCGTCAACAACATTAAAGCATGGATCCATCCTGCCTTGTATCAACGGTTCAGGCTGGTGGTGGTGGTGTAATGGTGTGGGGGATATTTTCCTGGCACACTGTGGGCCCCTTAGTACCAATTGAGCATTGTGTCAACGCCACAGCCTACCTGAGTATTGTTGCTGACCATGTCCATCCCTTTATGACCACAGTGTACCCATCTTCTGATGGTTACTTCCAGCAGGATAACACGCCATGTCATAAAGCACGAATCATCTCAGACTGACAAATGGCCTCCACAGTCACCAGATCTCAATCTAATAGAGCACCTTTGGGATGTGGTGGAACAGGAGATTCGCATCATGGATGTGCAGCTGACAAATCTGCAGCATCTGTGTGATGCTATCATGTCAATATGGACCAAACTCTCTGAGGAATGTTTCCAGTACCTTGTTGAATCTATGCCACGAAGGGTTAAGGCAGTTCTGAAGGCAAAAGGGGGTCCAACCCAGTACTAGCAACGTGTACCTAATAAAGTGGCTGGTGAGTGTAGATATTGATATTTACAGGCATTCTCTGTCCAAGCTCATAGAGACATGCAGACTTGCAGCTAAAATGTTAAACCCGTCGCACCTCACACTTTTTTACTACTTTATATTGGTATCACATAAAATGTGTAATGTGACAAAATGTCAAAAAGTTTCAGAGATCTGGATAGTGCTCAAGGCACTTAATTGAATGTTTTTAAGAATGAATGTAATGAACGCATTTTTAATACCTGAGAAGACTGCAATGACTCTAAAACAAAATTGATAAATATGAAACAAAGGCAAACACATATGCTTTTACAGCATTGTTTCTTCATGGTGAAAAGGGAAACTTGATATGAGGCCAACAAGTATTCCTGCCCGTACTTCTGAACAATAAAATTACACGTGGCCGGCAGAGAATTAGAAAGGACTCACATGCACATTACACACATACTTCTACATGTGACTTCTCTATTTAAAAGTACTTGACAGTGGCCTAGAGGAGCACCAGACAGTGAGGCAGCTGGTCAAGAAAACCCAGGTCAATCCCATCTGCACAAAAGCCAATCATTTGTGACCTTGGTACTGAGGTCAGAGTTGAAACCCTGGACAACAATTACAAGGGTAAGAGGGTCAAACATGACATCCTAGGGTCAGATAGTCTGGACGAAGATGTAGGATGCCATGGCACTGTAGGAACATTTTCTTTTTTACAGAACGCTAGGAGGAAATGTTAATAAAAAATATTTGTGGTGACATTTGGTAAAAATAACACAGATTTATGTAAGGAAATTGCATTACCTTGCACAGGGCCATTATCCATGATCTCCTTCATAATCTCCTTTTCCTAAAGAACCAGATAAAAGAAACAATTTACTGGAGAAGGAGACAGGCAGATCTGATCAGAGAAACAGAGAGGAAAACAACAAATGCTTCTGGAGTAAAAACTTAGATAAAAGAAATTGAGTTATCAGGGCCTGCTGGTCTTAATGCCTTCCTTATTGACTTCAACAGCTATCAGGGAACAGAAACAAGAGACTATAATGATTTTCAAAAGCATTATCTGCCATTTAACACTGACAGATGCTGGCAGATAAAACCCAATGCTGGCTGCAGGTCAGTGAAGACGAATCATCGAATCTTTTATTGTCAAAATCAAAGAGGTTTGTTACTGTTTTATGACCCCTTAATTATTTTGTGTGACTGCACTGCTTTAATGACATAATTAACGCTCACTCTTATGTAAAGTCATTTATATTTCGATTTGCTAAAGTTCTTACAGCAGTTAAGGACAGCACACACAGAACATTAGGGTAATGTCATAAAAAGTAAACACAAATCTAATTTCCAATAAATCTCAAAGCCTTTATATGACAATAAAAAATAATTTCATACATAGATTTCCAAAGTGGGCACTGTATGCTGGTGTCCTCTCAATAATTTATTTGTCCATATATTTCAAGTTAAATAAATCTAATTCATAATACTAAATAACATTATAATTCCATAAAGCTGGTACAGATAAAGCACACACAGTTTCCAGCACATTTATCGGCAGCAATATAAGGTTGTGTGAAAGGCTTTTTAATAAATTAATTCTCTCACGCACAAGCATAATCTCACACTGAACTTTTTTTAAATGTGTCCTTTAATTTGAGTGCATTTATTCAGCAGGGGGGGGGAAACATGTTAAGAAGCCTTTTTAGCGAAATTCCTGGTTTGAGAGTTATTGTGTCAAGGAACGATTCAATTTTAATTCATGATTTCTTGTTTCTTTTGGGTAAAATATGACATGACACACAGGGCCAAACTCTCTTATGCCACTCTTTAAGATAGGAAAGACAGGAAAACCAGCCATTCAGACAAGGCAGATGTGTTTTGACCTTCATAAGTCAAAAAATGTCCACATGAAAGCAGCTACTCAGTAAACCTGCTCATATGAAATTAATTTATTTGTAATTTTTTTTTACTTTATGATATGCTGTTATAAAAAAAATGTTAAATATATTTTTGATAGTGCTACACATTTCTATCATACATGCCACTGATTTACATACAATTATTATTATTATACATTCAACATAATGCTGCAAACTGTGATGTATGCTAAAGATGAAAAAACAAGCAATACATCAAGTAGATGTGTCTACTACATAATCAAATGTGGTAAACTGATGCATTTCTTGTGTTTTCTGAGTAATGATGGGAAATTAAATGTGCAAAATCTTGTTTTTAATCTCAACTCGTTTGTGGAGCTATGCACATGAAAAGGCATGCTGGTAGATGCTTGCTCTGTGAGCAGTTGTTGATCTGTTTGGGGTTTATGAGACATTTCTGTGGTTGAGCAATTCTTACGTTGGATGAGAGCCTGTAGGGTGGTGTGGACTGGTAGATGTCATTGTGGTAGTTCTGTGTGTTGGGGCAACGCTGCGTGGCTTGCCTCTTGCCCCGCCCTACTGAACGGCTCTGCATCATGCAGCGACCCACCTCTGCTGGGGTTTGCTGAGGAGGTTGGTATGGATAACAGTCCTCTGTCACAACTCTTTAATGAAAAGACAAACATTTCAACCTTTTGTATACATAAAGGTCTGTTTATTTTCAGGGTGAAATGCCAAGTTCTCACCCACGGCGCCGGAGGTACCACCAGGCTCCATCTACTCGCCCTCCTGCGCAGCCTCCTTGGTTGCGAGTGTCACAGGAGATAAGATTTTGGGGCGACAGCTGAGGAGTCATATGACCCATGGACTGAATGGAGATTCGGTCTGATGCCACAGCTAGTAAAAAGAAGCAGAGACTAAACATTGTGCATGTTCTTGCTTGTATGTCTTCCTCTCCTTCAATACCTTTTAAAAAGGATTCATACGTCTTTATGTAATAAACCAAATCAAAAAGTTGCAAAATTGTGAAGTGAAAGGAAAAGGTCTCAATGTTTTACATTTTATTTCTAATAAAAGCAAATTAGAAAGTGTGACATGCAATTTTATTCAAGCCTTTTTGTTGTTTTTTTCCCTGGAATACTGGAGAGACCCCACCTGAGCTGCAGATCTCTACAGCTCCTCCAGAGTTACCATGGGCACCTTAGCTGCTTGTCTGATTAATGCTTCCCTTGCATGGACTGTCAGTTGAGGTAGATGGCCATATTTAATAGCTTTGCAGTTCTCTATTCATTATCAAATGATGGATTAAACAGTGAGTATGTGAGATGTTCAAGGCTTATGATTTCGTTTTATAACTTAACCCTGCAATAAAATTATCCAAAACTTTTTCCCTGACCCATCTGCTGTGTTCCTTGGTCTTCATGATACTGTTTGTTCACTAATGTTCTCTAACAAGAACAGTTGGATTTATACTAGGATTAGGGAACCCACCTGCAGTTGAAAAAGCCCATGAGGCGCCACAGTGGCCCTGATCCAGCGGTTCGTGAATCTTCCCCGGCCACTTCTCCACTGAGTTGAAGTGTGGCGGTAGACGATCATTCTGAGGATCCATGTTCATCTGTAAGAAACAGAATAAAATACAATTTAACTAATTCTGGTGTTGATCAGTAAATTAGTGATTTCCTTAAAAATCTTGTAAATTGTTTTTGTATGTTTTTCTTCTAATAGGAAGTGTATACACTGTGCATTGCTTTAGTCACTGTTGACTATGAACTTTCAAACACTTGTTCTCAGGTTAGTATGTTTGTCTAAGCTGAAAAGGCTGCCTAACAATAATAGTTCATAATGTTAATATATAGCCTGAAAATGAATAAATCATCATTCAGGCGTATGTAACTCCCAGATGAGGAATGTGCAAAGAAGTCTGGTGAGGCCAGAACAGTTACATATCTTACAATTGTCCTCTATAAAAGAGCAATTAAAATTCTTGCAGATAGCTTTGTCTGACAAGTTTGGATCCCAGCAAGATTACATAAGTCTGCTAATCAACTCTACAGTGGAAGAGGCTTCTGCATATAATTAGGACCATTTAGATCTGGGTCACACAAGAACCTCTGATCCCAGTCCTTCCTTCAAACCTTTTGGTCTGTATGGTATCTGTGTAAATGTGAATGCATTTTCCAGGCTTTCATTCAGTCACAGATAATACTCAGATGCCAGACTTGTTCCCTCTCACTTTGCACTTGAGGCTGGACGCTCGCCCAAGGGAGTAGACACTTCTAACTGACTTCCCTCTGTCTCACAAAGACTTTGACTACCTGCACCACATTCCACTGATTAATGATGGGGTATTCAGAGCAAAGACAGCCACCTGATACGTAACTAAGGAATGCTGTTCTTGTAGTTGTGCAAGGTCAAAGTCCAAAAAGCAGCCATCCAGAGGAAAGAGACAAATTGTGCAAGAATATGTTGGCAGGTGTTTGTGTTAGTGGTTCTCATGTAAGTCATGTAATCACAGTGTCCCAGACTGTAAAATGTTGAGGGTTGGGTTAGGGGTGTCTGAACGGGTTGTGATGCTGGTAGTGGCACAGGTAGGGACATGCCAACAGCGAAAGAAGGAGTCTCTTTGGGTGGGGATGGATGGAAGGCATGAACTAAACAGGGAGTTGTTCTTTATCCTGCCTCCATCATCTTCAACGTTTGATGTTTTGTTTCCGTCTTATGTAATCTGTCTGGGCAGAATGTAAACAAAAGATGGAGCCAACAAGGGAGGGCCTCTATCGCATACCAATAAACCCCCATAATTAGGTGGAAAAATTTTTGAAATCAGGGCTCATTGATAAAAGGGAGCTTGCAAAGAACCAAAAGACCCAACTGAGTGGCACATTCCCACCTGTTCCTTATATCTAGACACCCAGCTCCACTAAAACCCCTCCTGCAGCATTCTCTGAACATGTTTGCATGCTTTGAATTCATTTTCAATATGACATTTACATTTTCTAATTGAATTTTGCTTCTTTTTAGCCTAGATGGAATAATAATGAACATGATTATATAATAGATTAAAGAATTCTTGAAATACTTCAATAAGTCCACAAAATAAAATGTGTCACAACCAGAGGTGTGTTGATTAGATATATTTCTGTGACTTACACAGATGGAACCTGTGGCTTCTTTCTCTGTTTTAAAGATTTGTGGTTTATAAAGAACCTTTTAATAAAGGTATTGAATTATTACATTAAAAAGCATTTGTACAATGCATTACAATAGTGTTAACCTTTTCCCGTTTTTTCATGTTGCAGCCATAAACCTGAAGATGTTTTATTTGATTTTATGTGAGAGACCAACACAAAGTAATGCAAGTAGAAGGAAATTGATACATAGTTCTCAAACTTGTTTTGTAAAAACAAATCAGAGAGGTCTAGACCTAAACCTAACAAGACATGGACATCCACGCAAGTAGAGCATTAATCAGAGGAGCAGCCAAGCAACCCATGGTAACTCTGGATGAGCTGCAGAGATTCACAGCTCAGGTGAGAGAATCTCTTGCCAGGACAACTATTGTTTGTGTAATTCACAAACGAAGCCTTAATGAAACTGTGGACAGAAGAAAGCAATTGCTAAAAGAAAGTCATAAGAAATCCTGTTTGTAGTTTGCCACATCCATAGGGTAAACAACAAGTATGTGGAAGAAAGTTCTCTGATGAAAGAAGAAAAAATTAGTTTTTTTGGCCTACATGCAAAACCTTAATGAGACAGAAAACTAACACTCTGAACATACTATTTTCACAATCAAGGATGATGGTAGCACCATCATGCTATGGGGATGCGTTTCTTCAGCAGGAACAAGGATGTTTGTTGATGGGAAATGGATGGAGCAAACAATATGGCATTGTTAGAAGAAAACCTGTTAGAGGCTGCGAAGGACTTTAGACTGGGGTACAAGTTCAGCTTCTAGCAGGAAAACAACCATAGACAGGCAATTAGAACACTATGGCTAGATCAAATTATATCCATGTGTCTGAATAGCCCAGAAAAAATATGGAAACGAGACTCTGTGACAGGATGTGAAAACTAATGTTCACGGACATTCTCCTTCCATTGTGACAGAGCTTGAATTATTTTGCAAAAACCTTTATCTCTCAATGTGCAAAGTGGGACATTGAGATGTACCCCAAAGACTCACAGGTGTAATTACAACTAAAGGTGGTCCTACCAAAGGATTTACTCAAGGAGGCTGAATACGAATTCAAAACACGCTTTTCAGATTTCTCAAAAGAAATATCCCTTCCTTCCTCTTCACATATATTCACTACATTTTGTGTTGCTCCATTGCATGTAATAATAATAAAATATATTGAAATTTGTCCTTGTAACATGACAAAATGTGACATGGTCAAGGCAGTTTTAATTGGATCCCTCTGAACCCTCAACTTATTTACGGGAATGAACACTGGATCTACCTGAATCTCATTCATGTTCATAATAGTGCTGGAAGGTCTCTGTGTGCCCAGTCTGAAGCGGATGCCTTCATCCAAGGTCATGCCAAAGAACTGACTGTAGTTAGCAGCTTTCCATCTGAAAACAGAAAGAATAAGAAAAAAAACCTTTGCAACATGTGGATCCCCCTCGTTCTTCAAAAAGCCTCAACACTAAAAAAAAAGCTGTTAAATGCTGTAACTACATGATTGCTTGTCTCTGTGTTTGTTTTATACCCGTAGTTTCCTCTGTTGACGGCATGGATGACGTCAGGTTCAATCAGACAGGCATTCTGCTCGCACTCCCAGCGTCCAGAGGACCCACATGTACTGCAAGACAGGAAAACAGAAAGTAGTGGGTTATCAAAGCCTGACAGCAGCTGCATAGGCTCAGTAACCACATTTATACTAAAGGCAATTAAATCAACTTCAATAGGAAGACCCAGTGAGAGACCAGTGCAGAGGCCCAGTGGATTTCCCTAATAGGAAATTAATCAAGAGAGGAATGCAAGAGGAAAAAACTGGGAAAGAGATGGAAAGATTTTGGGAAACATTCAGGTGAATAAACCCTGTCCATTTTTAGTCACAAGACCACAAGATAAGACAACAGGATATTAATGATGACACACAGAGACTTTTATTACCGATGAAGTAATTTACTTCCTAATGACTCACTCTGGAGGAGTCTGTCTGCATATGCTTGTGTAGTTTGACAAGTAAAAGAGCACAGCTCTTTACATTAAGATGTTTTGGATTATCTGAACAAAATGGAAGTCTTTACACAACTTGAGCCCAGAAACATGCTATTTTATCACTTTTTCTTAATGTGAGGACACAATAAATGCTGCAAGACTGTTCATGAAGATTGTGCAAAACTGAATCAGACAGCTGACTCACACAGCAAGTCATTGGAAAATACATGGCTTTAGTTTTTCCTTTGTTCTTTTATGCTTCAAGGTGTATGATTGAAAGCTTTTTCTAAGAGCTAAAGTTGAGGTTAAACAGCGTGATGGAACACGCAGTTAAGCACAAAATTATTCACACCCCTGGTGAATTTATGGTATTTAAAAAACTTTTCATTAAGCTTAGAATTTCTGATAGGAAATGAGACAGGTAGCTTTCAGAAGATAATAAAACAATATATAGAAGTATCAATTTTGAAAGAAAAACTGTTCTTTTGATATAATTTATTTTAAAAAATGTCATGCAGAAAATTATTTATTCCCTCCTCTATAATCAATGGAACATTTTGGCATTAAAACAATGGAACCCTTCCTTAAATGTCAGACCAGTTTTTGTATGGTTCCACTGGTATGTTAATGATTTATCTTTGAGGTTGGAAATCCTTCTTGCTTTCACCTAATCAGTTTCAAGTTGGGACTCTAACTGGGCCACATTTCTTCCAGTCACGAGCAATGTGGTAGTAGAATCAAAAGATTACTTTAAACCCAAACATGCCAGTAGTATAAATAATTTTGTTGCAGAAACATCAGCAGACCTGCTGATTATTGCTCAGCCAAAAGCCCAATCTGTGACATGGCAATATTTGCATGTAAAATAAGTAACTTTGATTAATTTGCTCAGAATCTATATTAATGTCAGGTGGGAATGGTCGTTCTTGCATCAGTATTAGCCAGGATGTGTGTAAACCCCTTATACACTATTGTTGTGAATTTCCCTAAATATCACCACAGAGCCAAGATGGCATATGTGTACCACTAATGCATGTTCATGCATATTCGATACACAACAAGGTTCATATTGTAAGCACTTTGTCACCATCTAGTGGTTGGAGTTATGCCAAATTGTGGAATTTAGCTATTTTGCATACTAAATAGCTAAAGTCAACACCTATAACAGTCTCTACCTAATTTAGAAGCTGTTTGAGAGCAAAAATAAAAAATTATTTTTTTTGCATTGTAAATAAATAAGGGCTTAATGCAGTGTCTGAGAGATACATCTCCCCTCTAATTCTTTATTCTGATCATATAGACAAACTCTTTGTTTAAAGAATATAAAATAGGCAACACTCCAAAAATTGCGACAGTTATTGTACATTTACCTTCATTAAGGTAGATATCCTAATTATCTGTTCATATCAGTTTGGCTTTATATTAAATACACACCAGAGCTTATAAACATCATAACTGCAGAAATATTTGACAGGTAAATATTTTTTATTGAAAAAAACACCCTTTAAAAGAACCATGTGCTGGAGGAGATAAACTATCAGGAGTCAAAAAAGCAGCACATCTCCACAGTAATAATGAGCTTGATGACAGAGTTATGGAGATAAAGTTTAACTGTGAAATAAAATATGAGCACTGAGATGAGATTGGGAGGCCATATTTACCATTTAAGGTCACACTACCTATTAAAAACAGAACAAGCAAGATGACATGCTGCAAACTGTCTCGCCACCCTGATCAGCATCACTGGTGTGGGTTTAGGTATCTGTTATTTGCTTAAGCTTTGAGATCATTACTGCCTTTGGCTGCTGTCTAGTCAGATGCACATGGAGCCAAATCAAAGTGCAAATATTTGGTTCTTCAGGCACTTTCATCAGAAAGTGCAATGTTTCACATCATTCTGGGCAGTTATGGTGCTTTCACAGAGGAAACATCTCAGAAACATATCAGACAGGCAATACCAGTTAATACCAGTAGCTACATGTTGGAGAAACTGATTTAAGTTTTAAGTGGCTTGACTGCTGCTAAGGAGAGAGGTTGGAAGGAGCCAGCTGAGAGTTAGCTGTCAACCCTATGAGGAAGCTGTGATCTCCACCCTGCAGGGCTAAAAGAACACACGTTTAGCAAATTAAGTGGAGGGAGTGGGAGTAGGGAAAGGGAGTGTTAGTTTCCCCCCTGTGTCATTGTTGTGGCGTAACTTTTAAAGAGGCCATATGCATGGCCTTAGTGAGCATGTGTGGGAGCTTAAGCACCCATAAGAATCTTTGCTTGATGGGAAAATAGGGTTTGAAATGTGTTAAGCATTGCATTTTCTGTTAACCAGCTTGGGTTTAGCTTGGTGTCCTAATCCATCTGTGTTTGTCTATTTTGAGTCGCCAAAATACTGCACAAGCGCAATCTAAAAAATTCAAAAAATGAAAATAAACTGAACCATAAAAAGGAAAACACTATTATAATTTTTCAAAACACATATTTATAAAGCAAAGGGCCTTTAGATATTTCTCAGAACAGGGAAATGTTTTCCCCTTCCCAACGCTGCAAAGAAAAAAGAGAAGTCATTCTTTTCTTGCAGGTTGGTTTGGAAATTGACATGCCAAACTTTTTTCTCATGTGGTATCTGACCGCTATTGTGTGAAGGGTCAGAAATTAGGGTCAGAAAATTAGGGTTAGAAAATGTGCTATTGTGCCACTGCTTTAATGATGTCAGTTAAGTAGATATGTAAAGCTAATCTGTGTCTGACACTGCAAGGAAACCAGTCCCAACATGCAGTTTGCCTTAACTGCCAGGCAAACTTCACACACAAAAAAATGAGTTGTTTCACAAAAATATTTTCTCCAATCATATGAATGTTTTTATGAATACCTTTTTACATTCTGTTCTTCTTATAATGTAATTCTGTTTTTTGACATTGTGTTTTATAACAAGTTGGTGTCTTTGGTTTTGTTTCACTGTTGTTGCATTTCAGTGTTCCCATAAAAGCTGTGCTATTGTATCCTAAATACTCAATGAGATGAATGCAACTAATCCTGAAAGCTTGGATCAGAGGGGTAAGAATGATTTGTATACAAAATGCTATGACTAAAATTTTTGTGTGTTCCTATAATTAAAAAAAAATATCACACTGACAATCAAATAAAACCATGAACTGACCAGGCCACTGGACCATGTCTATGTCCAAAACTGGTCATTCTGATCGGTCAGTATGAGCACATGTTTTAACGCATGCTTTAACTTGGCATGAATGTGAGAAACACAAGTCAAAGTCAGGGGAGGAATTTAGCTGTTTCTTTTTGGCTTCAATCTCCAGATCTGCTGGACTTTACCCAGACTGCTTGCCATTTACAAAAATAGTCACATGAACTGTGTAGTCAGTCAGTGTTTGCCATAACTTCAAGTTTAAATCCACATCAGGGTCAGACAATGAGGGAATGACGTATAAACACGTCCTTCAGGAACAGCGAACAGGAAAAGCAAATCAACACTACCAAGAAGATTCACACAGAAATTTACACAAGGAGTCAAAACAAGAACCATGCAGCTTTATCTCACTGGATCCAGGATCAGTTTTATCTTTTGAAGTTAAGTGCATTTTTATCTACATCAAAGTAGGAGCTAAACAGGAAAACTGCCTCAAATACGATCAAATTGACCATGTAACTCAGAGGGCAACATGAAACAGCTGTCTCTAAACATAATTTTGCTATTACAAGATATGGGGAAATTTTATGGGCCTTGTTTTGTTTTAGTCTGAGTTGAGTTGTTGCTATTTTAGTCCTGCAGATACAGACTGAACTGTGCTTTGATGGAAGCCCATTAGAGTAAATCATTTAATCAGTGAAAGCTGTTCATGATATGCTGCATATTGCTTGAAATCAGCACAGTCATCATGGTGGTCTTAGCTATTTCATAAGCACTTTCCTGTTCAGCATTTTAATATGCTAATATGAGCTACAGTGGATAAAATGAGTACTGAACAAATCAATGTGAGTATATTTATAATATATTCACACTAGACGTCATTACCAGCCCAAGAAATCCACACATACAAAGAAATCAAAAAGAACTGGTCAATTAAGTTATTTATAGGGAATTAGAAAAATATGTGCAAAAAGGCACAGAAAGCCAAGAAATCAGCTGAAATCTGTTAGTATTACGAAAGCTTACAAAATGTTTCTCATTACCAAAGTACTGCATGCAGTGATATGATAGGTAAAAGTAAAATGAACTTTACAAAAAAAGCCTTATTGTCATAATCTGGAAATGGACCATGATTTCACTACAAACCAGCAACAGCCAGGTGCCCTTCATAGGTTTTATGACAGAGGAGTCAAATAAATGCTCATAACAGTTGTCCATGAGCCAAGGAGCACTCTTAGATAGTTTCATAAAGACAGTGTTAGAGCACTCTCACTGTGCAAGACTCCACTGCTGAAATAAAAGCATGCTGATGCTTATTTAAAATTTGCTGATCAAGATTATTCAGTTATATAACAGGAGAATATAGTCTGGTTAAATGAGACCAAAGCTGAACTCTTTGGATGTCATTGCACACACTATGTTTGGAGAAAGAATGATTCTGCACATGACCCCAAAAATATCATGCAGACTGTCTTACAGCACATGGTACTAGCAGACTTCATATCACTGAAGCAAGGATGAATGGAAAAATGTACCGGGGGATTCTTGATATGAAACTGAAGATTAAATGTTTGGATTTCCAGGCAATAGTTCCAAACACAGAGCCAGGGACACTCTTAAGTGGTTTCAGAGGAGGAAAGTAAAACTGCTAGAATGGCCCAGTTAATCCTGACCCCGATTCAACTGAAAATCTAGAGAGAGATCTCAGGAGCAGAATGTACAGAATGGACCCCCAGAACCTTTAAGATTTAAAGACAGTTTGTGTGAAAGAATGGGTCAAATGATATCTGAGCAATGCATGTGAATAGTTTCTCCATACAGGAGGGGTTGTCATTACCACAAAAGCTTTATATTTTCTACGAAGTATTTAAAGAATTTCTGTGAGTATGTTCAATACTTATTACCAGGGTCATTTTAATTTTTGTTCCTACAACTATATTTGTGGACTACTTTGCTTTGATTTCTTTGTGTGCATGATTTATTGAAACCATGTATCACTTTACCATTGTGAACTACTTTGTATTGATCTACAACATATAACAAATAAAAAGCAGTAAACCGAGGGACCATGTAATGTGACATAAGAGTATTTATTCGGGGGTTAAAGAAGTTGCGTTCATTTCTCTGATATTAAATTGAATCATCTGCATCTTCAAAAAATCTGTTGTCTGATTATTTTCCGTATTTTTTATTATTCTTAAATGCAGGCACAAAGAACATGGAGAAAGATCAATCAAAAGGTTAAGGAAAACATTCAGCTTTAAGATCGTTAGAAAAACATTTTGAGTTTGAAGCCAAAAATGTATGTAGCTGATAGAGAAAAAAATGGAAAAAAGGGTTTACATACCATAAATTGCAGTTTTCTTTGTATGTTTGCCCTGTATAGAACTTGTTGCCATTTCTTTCACAGATGCCTGAGAAGAGACAAAGAGATGGGGTTTAATATACATGGGTTTGATGTGGCTAAACACAACTGATCCTTTAACTAATCTCAAAGAAATTCGAGCACAGCTTTAAATGTAGAGATGCAAGATGCACACACACATATGACTGTATATTCAGCAAACACACCCATACAGCGTATGGGAGGTCTAAGGAGCTCAGAGCTCCAGTAATCCAGTGTAGGAATGTGGAGTTTGCTCCTTTCCTCCATTCCAATGGCTTCCTGGACTCTCGTGGTTTAACCATTTTATACTCTGCTTCTACACCTCTACTGGAAAGGAGGGAAGGAAAACACTTCTTATGACATAAATCCTTCAGCAGGGGTAACATTTCTGACAGCAAACCATGAATCAGCTTTAGTCTTTGTTTTGAATCACTTTGACCTTCCTCCTCTTGAAGTTTGGACCTTGTTACAGAGAAAACTTAACTGACTCTGTGACAGACGTGATAAGGTTTATCTACCCTCTGATTTACAGTTGTTAGGGGTGTCAGCACCATGTGGAATTTAACAAATGACATGGCCCAGAATTTACTGTGGGTCTCTGAGCTGATAATGATTTATGGTTGAGACCTTCGACACCAATCCTCCACCCTTACAGCTGTCTAAGTTGGTCTGCCATAACTCACTTGTTGCACCAAGTTACAGATTAAAACTCTCCCACCTCCCACTTTCAGAAGGAATGAGTTCATTCCACATAGGAAATTTAAGAAAATATATGTCCAGGCATTACGTGTCAAACCTCAAAAGACCCCTACCTTGCTGACCATTAAACACACAACTGCTTAGACCCCTCTTTCCCTCATTGTCTGTTTCTTCTACCCTCCACATAGCCCACTTTCTTTCTCCTGATCTCCTCTGGTTCAGTCTTACACCCCTCCTACTCATTCCTAGTTAATAAGAAGCCCACTGTTTCCTGTACTGATCCCTGTCATTGAGGGTCTTTGCTTTCAATGGCAACTTCTCCACCTCTGCAGAGAGTGGTGGTATATCTGTTAAGGGAGTCGAACTGCAGCCACGTGCATAGTATGCATTGAGATGATGGATGAGGTCAAATGAATACCTGACTTGTGCGACTTATTAATTTAACTATGGTACAATATACCCAGGGATCAATATTGCATTTTTAAATGAAGGTGTGCTGTTTTAATTCCAAAATATAAAGATGCACAGAAAAAATCTAACTAAGATTACTTTTTAGCTTGATCAGCCCTCGGTGGAAACTAAAAAAGCCAAACCTTTTCTGATCAGTGAACGCACCAAACTAAGGTTTATCTTATATTTTTCTAGACAACCCTGGTTCATTACTGGGTAGTACCCATGGAAGCCAAGAGCTGCAGAGGATGTTGTTGAAGTTGATTCTGTCTAAAACAAGTATTCTTTATGATTATGTAATTTATTTATAAGATGGTTTATTTAGGAACTGAGAGAGAAAGCAATACTTTCAGGAGATAACAGGAAGATGGACCATATTAAAGTTTCTCAGTTTGATTATTTTGGGCTTTCAGCCTATGTTGTGAAAGAAACTGAATTTGGAAATGTTCTTTTTTTAAATAAAAGTAAAAGCCTCCAAAAACAGTAACTGCTTCCTCAAAAACACTCATGTCATGTCCTCTGTTCCTAATGCAAATAATTAATGACCACTCATTGCAGAAAGGCTACACCATTTCTTTTCATGTTGTTCTGATATCTTCTCATATTGCGGTTTTTAAAGAGAAATCTGAATCGACTAAAACTGGTTTTAGTCAATGGGTTTTCCAAAACCCATTCACTGCAAATTGGCCACAAAACTATGATCTGTGCACCACTGCTAAAATAAAAACAAACTTTGATTTATTTTTCGATTGGCAATATACTTGCGCAGGTGTCATTTAGCGCATGGCTACTATTTTGCTTGGGCGGCACAGCGCAAAATTTCACTAGTTGATTTACCGTTTAGCCCTCGAGTAATCAAAAATGAAAATGCTGGTTGCTAAAAAAACACAAAATCAGATATATGGGATTAGTTGGGTTTTAAACTGGATGTGCATGGTAACCCATATGAAGTACAGTAACTACTTTTAAAGGAGCTCATGCAGCTGCCCAACCTAAATTACTGTAAAGTAAGGCTGCAAATAGAAATTGTGGAATACTTGTCAAAAGAACATGTGCTACACATCCGGCAAGGTGTGTTTGGGTTAACAATGACGAGGTAGGGGAAGAAATCTCATTTTCTGGGAAACCTCCTGGAAAGAGCTAAAAACCTTTAACTAACCACATGGAAGAATGATTGCTGGCAGAAATGGACTGCTACCTCAGCAAAAAGATTTTAGATGAAGAAAATGATATACTAACATGGTGGAAAATGCTTGAAAAAACAGCTTCCTCTGTCAGACTTGGGCAAATATAGCTCTGCATACCGACCACAGTAATTAGCACAGGTGGAAATGTTGTTTAACATCTGCACACTTTGCTAGCACTCAACAAGGTAAACATGCTTGTTTTCTTGACTAAGAACTTGTAAGGATTATTGGGAATTATTATTTCTTGTTTATTTACTTCTTCTTTTGGCCAGTGGTGTAAATAATAGTTTATGGGAAATTTTCTTTATTCAGTAGATTGACCTTGTATCTCAAAGGGTGTAGAACTACAGTCACGCAAGTTATTCTTGTCTTTTAATTTATTTTTTGTTTGCAATTAAAGCAAAAGCACTGTAATTGAAATTTATTCTGTCATTGTTTTGAAGCCATGGAAAACTGAAAGTCATTCCCTCTTTTACTGTATTATTTTTTGTTTTGAATTTACTGGTTTTCAACAGGTTAATAAAATTAACATGTGGGCATAATAAAAAGAGAAAAACATAAATTAATTCATTCATCCATCTTCTATACCACTTATTCCGTAGTGGGTCACGGGGGAGCTGGTGCCTAACTCCAGTAGTGTATGAGTGAAAGGCAGAAAAAACATCGCTCTCATTGAAAACAAACGGCAGTTGGCTCAGCCGATCAGCGATAGTTGATAAATTAATCCGAACACCCAGCCTTATTAGTCAATTATCACTTAATCCTAATAAAATACATTCAAGTTTGTGGTTGTAACATGAGAAATCTGAACATTTTTAAAGGGTATAGATACTTTTACAAGGCACTGTCATGTTAGAACATTTAGTGTGAAAATAATTGTGCTCGTTTAGAAAGTTTCTGTGACATCAGGTTGATTCTTTGAACTGAAACATGGCTGGCTCAGAGTTGTTCTAGTTGTAGCTAAAACTTTGTAAAAGAAGGTTACAACAATGCAGACAGGTACAATGTGTCACTGTATTTCATTTTTATGTCAGCAGGGTCCAGTATTGCTTTGTGATTGAGCCTAAACAACCCTGATCACACAGACCCTTACAAAAGTAAGCGAAGGACAGACAAACACACAATCACCCTTACATACCAATGAAAGGTGGCTGAATGCCCAAACAGTGACCCCAGAAGTCTGGGCAGCAGTCAGAGACAGTACGGTTGCAGAACAAGTCACAGTAGCAGATCGTATCCAGGTAGGGCACAGTGCACAGGTCATCTCTGCCAGGGCAGCAACCTCCTCTTCTCTGGCAGTATGAGCCAAATGGGTCCCTGATGCCGCTAGAATGCAGAGGGCTGGCCAGCTCCCTTTTGGTTCTGTCTGCAGTACCTTCCTGCACAACCAGGAGCATCACCACCGTGGTCAAAACAATAAGACACATGATCAATCTGTAACAAAGGAAGTGAAAAGAAAGCATATCTTAGAAATATATAGATAAACTGGATTTTATTCCACTCAAGCATGGTTTGGTTTGGTGGATGTTATTAAAACAAACTATATAGCAATCATACAAATCTTTGAAAGTACTGAAATCACAGAGTAAGCTAAGTAATTGGTTTAGGGCATCTGCCAACACCCCATATGCATCCTGCTATATGAGTCACACCCATACATATCCATTGATCCACAAAGTTGGCAGAACAGATAGACGCACTACAGAGAAGTTTGAGCAAAATTAGCAGCTCGTGGTCCAAACAGAATCCCATGGGATGCCTAAAGACTGACCCCTTTTTCCCTGATTTTCCTTTCAAACAGCCAAGACAAACAGCAGCAAAATAGGAAAATGCACTCAGCAAAGAAAGGAATGGAAACACCCGATAAATGTCAGGAACACTGAGTGCTTTAAGGGGCTGACAGGTAGCAAGGGTGATTGGGGGTTACACGTCAGAGCTAGTTGTCCTGTTTTAAAAGCAAAATCCTTCTATAGTAATAAATACAAAGCCCAGTTTTTGTATGTGTTTGTATGTTGCTCTATTTAGGGTTCACAGTAACATGTTCTTTTGTTCTGGATGCACTTTAAAGAGTGCTGGTTTTAAGTTTCTGTCTGGGTGTGTCCATGCAGACCAACGGGAGGAATTGCCTTGCTGCTTATATAAATAGCATCATCAATTGTCAATTCAGGAATCTGCTCACAATGAATATATGCACATGGTAAGGCTGTACTCTGCCTGAATGTCTCTTTAGTTGTCAATACCTACACACAAAAACATGAAACAAAGCATATGGTAGCATGGGATGGGCAGGACGTCCCCTCTTTAGCACAAGTGTTTTGTTGTGGCAAATTCAAAGCAGGGCAATAAAATTCCCACCAGGTTGCTCACAGAGAAGCTTCAGGTCAAACTGATGAACAAGTAATTCATGATAAACCCCTGAATGCTGAGGAGCATAATTCTTATAAAGTAACCTCCATCAAAAAAAAGTATTATTTGGAAGTTGGTTTAAACAAAACAAAGTTGTAAGGTATTCAACAACATATTCTTAAGCCAAAATATTCCCGCCCTCTAAATGGCTAGACTATAAAATATTAGAAGTTACTAAGTATTAGCTAATTATATTATTTAGTTTTCAATCAAGAAAATACGTTCGTAAATGTAAAGTTGATCAACAGTAGCTGCTCTATTTTGGTAACAAATCCTAGCCAAGCATTTTGATTTTAATTTAACTGAAGTCAAACATTATTCCCTTTTGTCATGTTTGGTGACTACTTAAAATAACGTTAGAGCACAATTATTTATATGGGTTGCATTAGTTACTAAGTTGATATGTTTATCATGTTAGTAAATAGCTTAGAGCTAGCATGGGGCTAGGAGACCTTTGCGTTGGAGCAAGAACTTAAGTTTGCGATAATAGTAGAGCTAAAGGCAAACTAGCTTGCTATCTGAGTTGCTTGATCCCCAGGCAGTCCTTGCCAATGAATGACAAATCTTAGCTGTTATTGTTAGAAAAAATGTTAAAGAGCCATCTTGCTAGAATAGATTTAAGCGTATCCAGCTTTATTTAGCTACAGTGCTAATGCTAAAGACAAACTGGCTAGCAAGCTGAGTATTTTAGGCAGTCGTAGCCACTGAGCATCACATCTTTGCTGTGTTTGTCAGAAAAGAGGTTTCATGCAATCTTGTTGAAATGGACTTAAAATGTTTATTACAATTTTAGTAACATTTTATGCAGTAATTATAAACTAATTATTTTTAGATTGTTTTTAACATGGAGGACAAACAAGATGACTTCATGAAGGAAACAAGGAAGGATGTCATGATTTTACTGCCATCTGTCTGTTGTGATAGAGCGGATCATCTGGATACATAAAACCTGTTTGTACTAATAACTGCAGCTGTACTGGTTATCTTAATTAATCATTTATAAAATGTTAATTTTTCCGATGTTTTGGTATAAAATTATCTGCACTCCCTCTAACTTCCAAGTACGCACCCTTCGCAACAAACTGCAATGGACTGTTTTTTTCTGCTTCTAACACATCATCATTAAAAACCCAATGTTTATGCTCGGCCTATATCCCATACACTAACAGGTGCCATGATAAAGAGTTAATCAGACTTTTTTACTTCAAGGAGGAGTGGTCAAAATGTATTGTATGGCTGGTGTCAAACATTTCCGCAAAAAATCAGTATAAAACAGAATAATTGGAAGCTAATTTATTTGAGTAATTTAAGTAAAATCTTCCTAAAAGTTAGCAAGAATTATATTTTGGTTGACCAAACGCATTTTGAAAGTTGGTTTGGATTTAGCTAGCTAAACTCACTTAGAAGCGGCCACAATACAATGCATGCAAGTGGCAAATCCTAACACTCTGTTTCATCAGTTTAATAGATCAATGCTTAAGCTTTGTTTTTACTCCCACTTCTTTAACAAAAGCTGCCATATGGTCAACCAGAGCTCAGGACAGCTGCTGTAGCCAAGCAACTACAGCCACAGATGGACCTTCAGCACTGACAACCATTCACATATATACATGCTCATTTTACACAGCAGAGGCTGAGAAATGCACATTCACAGCTTGTCACTGCACAACGTAGTAAGGTACGGAAAAACAGAAACAAAACCCGGTTTTTAAGAGAAAATGTATTTTTAAATGTATTATTTTAAAACTCTGAACATTAATACATACAGAAACATTATCTCAAAACAATTACAACTCAACTACAATCAATATAATGCAGTATTTTTGGCAGCTGCAGACTTTTTAACTCTTTTTAACTCTTAACTCTTTTTCACGTCACTGTTTCAATTTCCTTGGAGATACCACAGCACCACCAACCAGATATTCTCTATATCTGTGTAAAAGGTCTTCCTGAAGTATTTCCCTCTCTGTCACACAGTCCTGTCCAACACTGGTAATTGATGGTCATACAGTTCCCCTCAAGTGTTAAGTTGAGCAGGTGGGTGAATGGATTACAGCTCTTTGAATTGCACAAGAGGACCAGACAGACGCAAACACAAACTGGTTCTCATAAAACTGCTCAATCTGTGATTCACGTTCATCTTTCCATGACAAATCTTCTAGAATATTGTGTCACACAGCTAAACACCCAGGAAGTAAATAAATTATAACAGCAAAGCCTTGACTAACACATTTATGACTCATTCATAAATCAAACAAAAAGAGGACAGAGTTCAGCAGACACTTTAAATAATTTTACTCAGAAAAGCGTTCAAGTAACCTGAGAACAACGTAAGCCATGAAAACTCTGAGGCTGCACCTGCCTGGAATCTGCCACATGAAACAAAGCTGCTGTACAAAAGCTAAATCAGTTTTTACCTTTTAATGAAACAGAAATCCTGAGTTTATAATCCAACAGAAACGAGCAAAGTTTTGTTGCTGCGTTAGTCAGGAATTCATTTACAGGTCGTGAGAGTCTGAAAGGTCAGTCCTCCTTTCTCTTCTGCTCACGCTCTAACAGGATCTGCTCTGTCAGACTCTGCCTTCTCTATATAAATGCAGAGAGCACAGCTAACCACTCCCCCGACCCCCTTCGCTCCAGGCCCTGTCCCCTGCTTCACTGCCTCCTGCAAATTCTCTCTTCTACTCATTCAGCCTCTTTTTTCTAGTAGCTACCTCAGTTTGAATATCTGTTTGCAGCTTTCCTCTCTTTATCATCCAGGAACCTCCATGGGAAAATGCACACAGACACGTCTGCATTCAGTCAACTGTAACCCAGTATCTGTAAACTGGTACTTTCACTTGCAGCCTTGAATTTGCCCTACACTCGCTGTGCAGAATTTATTCTCAAGCGTCACCTGGAGGTGCAGAGTTGTAAGAGTGATGAGAATGGTAGAAGGCCGGCAACACACAGCCACCAAGAGCAGCAAAGGACAGGTGGACCTGGCTCTGGAAGGCTGCAGCAGCCCCAGGTGGACAGAAAAGAGGCATCACCCTAGAGCAGCAATATGCTCCACACAGAGGTAGGTCGTCAGTGAAGCACAAGAGCAGCAGCCCCCAGGCCACAAAGGCATAGGGTAAGGTGTAAGGCACAGAGTCCCACCAACTCATTATCATATATGTTTTATTCAATTCTGCTTCAGAATAAATTCATATGTCATTTTTTTACTTGAGTAGTTTTGATGGTTACAATCATAACACTGTAACAGTAAACTCGTGCAGGCAAAAGCAACCTGATGTTTTTCATTGTATTTCTGCAACAGTTAGGTTGTTAAGCTCATGTTGATGTGTTAAATACTAAGATAAGGAAAAAAAAAGGTCCTCAAAATTTAGGTAAAGAGACAAATTTGTTTCAGTCAAGCACTGTTTTCTGGGCATTATTGATTGATTCAGCGAAGTGACATGGTGCCGGAGGAAGACAGCTGTGCCGTTAAACACCCCCCGCTCATCTGGCTCGATCGATAAGCTAAAAGCTGAATCAATAAATAAGACACAGCAGGGTGTCAGACACAGTGGGGTAGGAGGATGGGGGGTAGAGAAAAAAAATGTCACTGACCACACAAAGGGACTTACAGCTGAAACCACAAATTTACATATATCTATAAAAAAGACTACTAAGTTTTAGATTTGTCTCACCGTCTAACCTCAGCGGCCGACTAAACGTTTGCTATTCTAGGTTAGTTAGTATTACTGAAATTATTTTTAATGGGGTAAATGCTAGAATAATGAGACATTTTTTTTATTTTTTTTATTTTCATTTTCTTTAAATTCAGAAGTTCAAAGGCACTAAGATTACTGTACCTTTAAACAATTTGTAAAAGCCCAAATGATGATATAGTTCACAGTATTTGAGTTAAACCAACACGTATTTATAGCTCAGGGCAAACCTTAAATATGTAACAACATGAAAAAAATTAATGACACTGGTAAAAATATCAGGAACTGCTTTGGTTGGTGAAGCAGATTGTGGGGTCACAATCTGCTTCACCCTTGGGCACAACTTGTAGATGCCTGAAGGTGCCACGTTCAGCTACAACTATACGTGTAGTATAAACACCAAGGGAATGGCCAGATATACCGATCAGAAAGGAGATGGTTTCTTTGTTCCACAGACGTTTTGGTGCTAAATGTGTCTACAGATCCCAGAACAAAAGTAAAAGAACTTTGAAGATGCTGGCTGAAGCTTGAAAGAGAGTTTTTATCCACAGTAAAACGAGTCCTGTACTGACATGAGCTCAAAGGCCACTCAGTGAGGAAAACGTCATTACTCAGAAAGTAGCATTAAAAACTTTGTAGTTTGCAAGTGCCAACAGGGACAAACACGTAATTTTTTAAGACATGTCCTGTGGTCTGATTAAACTAAAATTGGCCATCATGTTACATGTTAAATGTAAGATGTTGACCATGTTACATTTGGAAGAAAACGGGGGAAGCTGCAAGCCTGAGAACACAATCCCAACTAAAGTATGTGTGTGTGTAGCAGCATCAGGTGTTGCTGCTGGAGGGGCTGATGAATTTCACAAAACAGGTGACATCATGCAGAAAGCACATTATGTGGAAATATTAAAGCAACAGCTCAAGACATCAACCAGCAAGTTAAAGGCTAGTATTTCAAATGGGAAATGACCTTTAATCTTACCACCAAATTGGCTACAAAGTGGCTTAAGGACATTAAAGTTAGCATTTTCCAATGACCTTTACAAAGTACTGATCACTGGCCCAATTGTCCCAAAGGTGTGTGCAAGTGTGTGTATATATATACACACACACACTATATCTATAGATATATAGATATATAGATATAGAAATGAGGGGAATATATATATTATATATATTAGTCATATCTATTAGTCATCTGCCTGATTCAAAACATGCTTAAATTACTCAACAGGCATAAAATGCTTTCAGATAGTTACTAGATAACATGTGCAAAACTGGAGCAGTTCTGGATAACAGGTTTGCTTTTTAAAGAAGCCTATAATTATGGCTTTGACAAGTCTTACACAACCCTGTTTCTCCTGAAACAAGGCGCCCCAAGCTATCTTTACAGTATTCAAATGTCACCAGACTCTCTTTAATTATTATACCGTAACTGTATGTCATTCAGTTGTACTAACACATAAAGAATTTTGCATAGCTACTGACATCAGGCGACTCACTGCTTGAGATGAATGGTGATGATGCTCCTTTAACCATAAAAAAACAAGAATGCAAAGGCGTGTATATGAAGGTCTGAAGACCCTCAGGAACAAAACAATGACCCATGAACCAGAGAAGAAAGTCAGTACATGAGCAAGTGTGCGTGATTCATGTATAGGTCAGTGGAAACAAGAAAAGTGAATCATTTGGGATAGTTGTAAGAAGCCTGTTTCACAACATGTGTAGGCGGTCTGTCATAGGACACATGTATGACTGTACATTCAATGTGAGGGCTTGACCCAGACAACAGTGACTCAAACTGACCTCTAAATTAACCAGAGCAGAGGGATCTGATATCAGATCAGCAATGCTTCTTTTAGTGAGGTAATTCAGAAAAAAATAGGAGGACACAGATTGCAACAAAAGAGTCTATACATAGAAAAAGTACTGTCAGCAGCCACAGTCAGGGAGAAATACACTATACATCCAGGTACACTCACACAAAAAAGTGTGCACTCTCAAAGGTCAGCACATTTGTGTGTATTTGGTTTATTTGGAGCATTTTATGGAAATTAACAAGCACTGACCTGGAATTGACAGCCGCACAGCGTGGGCCAGTCACATACACACACAGTCATTCTGGGGAACAATCGCTCTTTTTCTGTAGAGCGTTGGATCACAGTCATCCCATGATACTAAAAAGACAGAGGCCGGGAACTCCAGCTGCACTGCGTCAGGGTGGGAGTCTGCACCACTTACCCCTCGGAGGAGGAGACTCGTGTCCATCCTAATGCCCCTGGTGGATTTCCTGTTCCAGGAACATGCTGGCAACACAAATGATGTTCGAGAGCAGTGTGGATGTTTTCAAGGTGGTTACCAAGAAAAACACCCACATGTTAGTTTTGATGAGAAGCTCAGACATTTGGGAAGAAATCATAGCACTGTTTGTTCTTCTCTGTAGCTGGAGCTATGACATTGATGGTCTTGTTCTGGAGAGAAATGGAGATTACATTACATATATAATTCAAATAAATTGATTGGGAGTAATATGGAAAACTAGAGTTGCCAAATCTACCTTGATTTCTCAATTTAAATTAAGTTGCATGTTTCTCAATTTAAAATTAAAATGCTACTAGGAAATTTTAAGGATTTACCAACTGTCCTACAGACTGTTTTACTAACCAAGCTCAAGTTATTTTTTTGAAACTGAGAAAAGTTAGCTCCTGCTAATATAATCAAGGCAAGATCTGTGTCCACAATGGTGGTACAAAGTCAAGCTTGTTCCCAGTGTGTCAGTCTGCTCATGGGTGGGATTGTAGGGCATAGCAGAGAGGAAGGTGTCTGATTTGGGAACCTCAGATTCAATTTTTTTACTTTTGGATAAGGATGTCATTCTATAGAAGTCTTTAAGCAACAATGGTTATCAAAGCCAGGAGTGGTCGGCAGCCCAGTGTGTGTTAGGGCTTGCGAGATAGAACCCCAGAATGCAGACGAGCTGGCAGCATGATGGTAAGTGAAAAACAATTTAATAAAAAAACAAAAACTCACTCTAAGAAGAGGCTGGAACAAAACAATAAACTGACAGGCAGGACAGGCTTGGCATGATACCCAAAACAAGACATGATTTGGCAACAAGACATGATTTGAGAAATGTTTCTGCGATGTGTAAACAGAACAGGTGTGTATAAATGGAGTGTGAACCAGGTGAAGCAAGACAGATTAATTAGTTGCAGGTGAACCGAATAAAGTTGATTAACAGAGAACACAACGTGACAGGAGCAAAACATGGCTTGAACAGAACACAAATCCAAGGAAACAAACTAATAGAAAACATAAAACAAAAACATAAACAGGAAAATAATAAACAGAAGCATGATTCAAAACTTGAGCTGTGAAGAACATATAAAGAAAAACCCGAAACCAAAAACCAAACAACCCCAAATCATAAGAGTTTGGAGAAGCTGAGATGAGAATCTGCAACCTGAAAAAGGCAAACTGCTCCCTTTAGGTGAGGATCAGTCTCTGCCTCAAGCAGAGAAGTTCAAGGATCTTGGTATCTTGTTCAAGAGTAATGGTAGGATGGAGTATGAAATGGAAATATGCTGTAATATAGAAGCTGGCTAAAAACCAAAGGTGTTTCAATCCTCACCTTTCTTGACAACATAACTATTACTAAATAAAAAACAGAGAGAACAGGTAAAGTCTCCAACCAAATTAAAATTTCTTCAATAATAAAACAAAAGCCTGTCAACTTTTATTACACATTCACAGCTACAACCACTTCAAACAAAAAGAAAGCGAAGAGCCAAACATAACGAAAACTGCCAGTGAAAGGTAGATGAGGAAGAAACACTTCTTCAAAAAAAGGACACTGACCTCAGAAATGCATGACTGACACAGCTATGACATGTGAAACTGAGGCCAGAGGAACCATGTTAATTCCTGAAAATGAGTGCCCAAAGGGCAAAAACAAATCTTGCACATATATATTTTGACCAAAAGCTGATTCTTTTGTTCTATCAAAAATTAATGTTGTTTGTAGCACTTATATTTTTAAAGACGTCCTAGATTGATTTGTTTATGCATAAAGAAAACCTGTTGACAGAGATGGTTGTCCAGTTCAACATGAGTCTTTCTAGGGTAATGTGCTGCATGTTCCTCTATAAGTCTCTAATAAATCTAAAGTAAGGCAAAGATTGAACTAAGTTTTTGGAATTCAGCTAGAACAAAATGACAATATAAAAAGGTGTCTGGCCATAGCTGTCAAAATAAATGTAATTAAGTGCTATTTTTCACTTCTGCCACCCTTGTATGTCAGTCTCTCTGTCAACTCATATTGATTGTGAAAGCATTGGCTTACAGACTGTTTGCTGCTGACAAAGGATCTGAATCATAGAGCCATAAAAAACCTGACCTTTTATTCAGAATCAAATAGAAGTTTAGCTTGATCAGATTCGCCAGCTCAGCAGATGCAATAAAAGTCTTTATGTAATCAGTGGAACTTTAGTGACCATGCAGTAGATAAGTGCACATCATAATCATCTAAATTAGAAATGCCTACTAAGGAAAAGTTTTACCCATACACAGCTATTTTGTTTGATCACTGTCAGCAACTATTCAAGTTGTCTAAATTCGGACTTGTTCTTCCTTCTGATGCACATTAAAATTAAAAGTTTACTCTCAAATTGCATTGATTTTTTTCCCTTGCAACGCTCTGTATGACCTATAGGACCTACTAGAACATGGCTGGATTATGGCAAAATGATTTTGAAAGTAGTGTGGTTGTGATACTGTTCTTGTGGACACCCTATACGGAGCTAAAACGTATGTTTGTAGAGCTTTCTAGTTATGCTTAATGTCTAGAAGGCAATGCCAGGCACTGCTAAACGGAAAAGCTTTTAGCTTTTCATGGAAAAGAGATGTACAATTTACTAGCAAAGTTCTCTCAAGAGATTTAACCAAATTCCCTGAAGTTTCTGAATTTCCCTGGTTGAACTTTGCAGTTACTTAGTTCATAAGTTCACATACTATCGAACAGAGATACTTGAATAAAGTCTTTATTGACATGACAGCATCATGCATTTACTGCAGAAATGTTGGCTACACAAGAGGAGAATCTCTCTTTCCACCACATCTTAAAAGTGTTCTATTGGACTGAGATCTGGTGACCATGGAAGCCATTGGAGACAGTGAAATGATTTTCATGTTCAAGAAACCAGTTTGAGATGATTCAGATTTTGTGACATGATGCATTATTCTCCTGGAAAGGGCCATCAGAAGATGGGTACACTGTGGTCTTGGAGGGATGGACATTGTTAGTTACAATATTTCACAACTGGTACTAAGCTGCCCAAACTTTTCCAAGAACATATCCCATACACCATCATGTTGTTTCTAGCAGTCTAAACTATTGATAGAAGCAGAATAGATAAATGGTTTCTTGTTGTTTACACCAAGTTCTGGCCCTACCATCTAAAAGTTGCAGATTAAATCAGGATTCAACGGACAAGGAACAATTTTTCCAATCTTTTATTGTTTAATTTCTACAACAGCAGCACTCAAGTAGAAATGGTGTGCGGTCTGGTGCTGGTGTTGCCCTTTAAATCTGTTGCGCGTTCAGAGATGGTATTCTGCATACTTTAGTACTAATGAGGGATTAGTTGAGGTTCTGTCACGTTTCTATCATCTTAAATCAGCCTGTCCATTCTGCTCTGACTTCTGGCATTTCATTCATAACACTGTTGCTTACTGTGTGTTTTGTCTTTTTTGAACCATCCTCTATAAACCTCAGAGATGGTTGTACGTGAAAATCCTAGAAGATTAGTAGTTTCTGAATTACTGGCACCAACAACCATGCCACATTCAAAGTCCTCTAAATCCCCCTTTTTACCCTTTCTTATGCTCGCTTTCAGTACTTTAGTAAGTCATCTTCACCATGTCTAGATGCCTAAATGCATTGTGTTGCTGCCATGTGATTGGCTGAATTACTATTTGTGTTATCAAGCCTTTGACACCAATATGTAAAAGAGTGGTAGGTGAGTGTCCAATCAGGTATTTATCAAATCCATCATCTTCACCATTAAAAAAAGTGTAGATTTTGTATTATTATGATTATTATTATTTTCATTCCTTAGCCATAGGGGAGAAAGCCCGTACTCGTACTCGTCGTCTTCCGCTTTATCCGGGGCCGGGTCGCTGGGGAAACAGACTCAGCAGAGACACCCAGACGTCCCTCTCCCCAGACACCTCCTCCAGCTCCTCCGGGGGGAGCCCAAGGCGTTCCCAGGCCAGCCAAGAGACATAGTCCCTCTAGCGTGTCCTGGGCCGTCCCCTGGGCCTCCTCCCGGTGGGACGTGCCTGGAAAAAGAAAGCCACACTTCAAAGATCTGGAGCTAACTTTTACAGTAGCCACAAATTACTCAAAAAGATCCCTGATGTTTGATTACTTCAGGTGAACTGCAAGGTATCTGCAAAACAAAAGATTACACAACAAAATCAGAGACTCAAGGTGTTACTGTCTAATCAAGCAAACATCCGAAGTAGATGTTGCTCTTTGTGACATGCAGGGGCTTGTCCCTTAGTTTCTTCACACAAACATGATTGGTTGAAGAGATATGGTTGAAGAGATGTGAGATAAGAAAACATTTCTGGTAGGTGAAATTATGTTGCAATCAGTATGTTGGTATGAAACACTGAGTAGTTTAACTTTAGAAACTGAGCAGTAAATGTCATATGTGTATAGGAAGGTAACCACATTTAGGATGAAGACATTAAAAGCACCTCTTCACATGAACTCACAACACTCTTTTTTGTTGACATCACCTATTTGCTTCAAGAAGAGGAGAGCTCAGGTGGTCCTGGATACATTCTGTCCTCTTCAAACCATCTATCTTTGCATCACCAGAGGGACTGACCCAAGGGAGGTGGAATCCTGATCAATACATGCTTTCCAGCCTTGCCCATATCTCCAGTGATGGAGATAATCTCTTCTAACATTTATAGAAAATATCAATAATAAGATTAACTTGGATTCACTTGGGACATCTTGCAGTTGAGCAATTGAAAAATATTATTTAAAGAGGTACTCATTTAAGAGAAACCTAACAGAGGAAGAGTGAACAGTTGCAAAATAAATGTTTTAGATTCACCTGAAACAGGAAATCAACATTGAATAAGTAGAAAAGTGAATACAACGACAAAGATGCCTGGTTTTCAAGAAGTCTTGTTACTTTATTTATGTTTGATAGTTTCAGTATTAGAAAAATAAGATCACATAAAACTTTTCGTAAAACAATATATGACTACAACCTGCAGACATTTTAACCTAATTTTGAAGTTGTCAGCAGTTGACTACACTTAAAAGCAATCAAATCAAGCCCTGATATGTGTTACAGTTTTTCCTGTAGTGGTATATGTTAGATTAACACATCTGGTTGGCTAATTCTAGAAGATTTAGCTCATGTTAGTGTGCATACAGTGACTTTCAAAGCCAGAAGTCCAACAGACTGCACTATAACCATGGCGGGTTCCTATAAGTGTTTACACATTCTTTAGATCGATGATCTAAGATTCAAATGTGTTTCTAATGTACTAATCCTACACAGAAAAAATATACGGCCATGTGAAAATATTAGAGAACACCTTATGAAAGCCTTTATTTTTTCAACATGGTTTAATAATTTAATAATGCTACGAAAGTCAAGTAATAAAAATAAAAAATAAAACTAAAAGGTGAACATTTTAGATTAAGTGTTCTGTAAAATTCAATAGACACAGTTTCCGGTCAGGAATAAATTAGGTCTCCTCCCATACTTACTCCCACCTAAAATGACTTAAACATCATACAGCTATACCACATCAGGTGCACATGATTAAAGCATTGTTACTCAGCATTTTAACCACACCAAACATTTAGTTTAGTGTGCTCCTTACTGTTGAAGTGAGAGTGAATATGATGGATCAAGGAGGCTGTCTAGGGCCTTCAGAACAAAGGGTGTAGCAGCCTATGTTTCTGGTATGGGGTTTAACAAGGTCTCAGAAGAATTTAAAATTATTAATTGCACTGTATGCAAAATAGAGGGCATTTAAAACAAATGTATACATTCCCCCTGTCTGGCCAAGCAGGTTCACCCTCCAGCAGACCAGAAGATGCAGGAAGACATCTACAAAAAAACCCAAATGTCATTGTGGGATCCACTGTAGGTTTTTGCTACTGTTGATATGTGCATGCTTGAACAATCAGCAAAAGACTCCACTAGTTAGTTTACCATGGGAGGTGTGCAAGGAAGTAACCTTTGCTGTCTAACAACACATGACTAAGGTTTGCCAGAGAGAACATAAACAAAGACGAGGACTTCTGGAAACTTGTTCTTTGGATATCATTCATTCATTCATTCATTCATCTTCTACACCGCTTATTCTATAGTGGGTCAAGGGGGTGCTGGTGCCTATCTCCAGCAGTCTATGGACGAGAGGCGCGGTACACCCTGGACAGGTCGCTAATCCATCGCAGGGCAACACAGAGACATACAGGACAAACAACCATGCACACACCCATTCACACCTAAGGGCAATTTAGAGGGACCAATTAACAATAACAGTGATGTGTTTTTTGGACTGTGGGAGGAAGTCGGAGTACCCGGTGAGAACCCACGCATGCATGGGGAGAGCTGGATATCAAATGGGTCTTAAACAATTATTTTAACACAAGAACATAGGGCATGTTTAGCATAAACACAATACAGCCTTCTAGGAAAAAATCTCTTAACAACTGTGATGCATGGAGCAAGAGGTATCATTGTTTGGGGATCCTTTGCTACAGCAGGATCTGTCCAGCTCACCATCATAGGATCTACTTTAGTCACTGATATGTAAACACAAAGAACCAAATATCTATTGGGGTGTCCTAAGTTTTTATACAACAGTGAGATTACAAGAGCATGCATGAGACTATGTAGAAATGATGTAAGTATTGTAAACACATAGTTTGGAAATTATTGCATTAGTTACTGCAGAGGGACACATGCACAACTTGACTTCCTCTGAAACAACATCTATGCCGATAAATAAAAGGAAGGGAGATAGGCTCTGAGGAGGAATTTATCTTATTTGGAGAGGAGTAGAGTTCAGAGGTCAAGCTCTGGGTCCCAGAGGCTGCTGCATCAGCAGTACTCCTCAGTCTTTGAAGTCTGTTTATGCTTTCTTGCTTCTACAACAGTAAGACAAGTGATCCACTGAGGGACAGAGGGATGGAATATTGAAGAGGCATTTAATGCTCTGTCTCCTAACTAACTCTTGAAACCACCTGAATATTAATTTGGGGGTTTATATCAGCAGTATGTATCCTGACAGGAATAGTCTGAAAAAGACAAGCCGTATATGTCTGGAGCTATCAAGCAGCAACAACGTGGTGCATGAGTTTGTTGATGATTTCAGTCTAATGGGAGCAAGGAGTTTCCTTTCAGGCTCTGCAACAAACTGGCAAAGATATGAGGTTACATTCTTGTAGCACATCCAGCATCATGTTCCATGTCAAGCAACTATGTGTGGACCGTAACCATGGGGACTGGGTTTGAAATGGACCAGATAAATGTCACAAAACAGTTTAAAAACAGAAGCTGGCTCCAAAGGGCTCAGCGTGGAGCCTGAAGGATACAACCCACATGTTTAAGTTGATCAGGTTTCAGCCATGAGTTTTTAGAGTTTTGGTCCAAAAGGATGCACGGAACATTTTCTGTGTTTTTGTTGCCTGAGGACATGTCACCTTTTCACAAAAGGTTAAAACCACCAAGCTATGATTACTTGATGCAAAAAGTATGTGAACATGATGCTTAGAGTAATTTGACTCTGTAGTTTGATTTTTTTATGCACCAGGCTGCAAATATTTGTCCTCAATCTTAAACCTGGAAACTCAGGGAGTTGTAGCAAACTCAGTCTCTAGGTAGATTTCAGACCAACAATAACCAATGACACCAATACTAATCCTGCTATCAATTTTAAATTAGGTTTTCATTTTGTTAAGTTAAATAGGTGCAGAGTGGTAAGAAATGTTATTTCTTCTTTATATCTGTCTTCCTATTCCAACTCCATTTCTCTTATCACTTCTCTCTCTCAGCATAAGCCACATTTTTATGTCAGTTCAAGGCTGTGATTCTAGGATTCCCAAAACATCTCAGATAATCTATCAGACATTTTCAGAGGGAGGTCATAAACAACGGGAAATGTAAAATAAGAGTGATCTCGTTGGAAACATGACAAGGTTGCTCTGGTGTTAGGTGCTCTTGTTTGGACTGACTCAGGCTGTATATTTTGTGAAACAGGAAAAAACATTTCCAGGATTCAAATGAAACACTATTTTGCAGATTCATGCACAATAAACCCAGAGTGTCATGTCCACTGAGTTGTGTGCAGGTTGGTGTGTGTATGTGTCTCTTCCTTGCAGTGTGTGACGGGCAGGCTTGTCCCCACAGCTGCAGCTCATCAAGACTAATCAAGATGAGCATTTAAAGAGGAGCAGACCCCCTTAGGCACATGCCAGAGTGTTTTGCTCATCAGCATGGTAATCAGGTCTACTTTCACCTGCGTTGTTCTTTTCCTCAGGTTCTGCCGTTAATGCTAGTTGCAAAGGAACCTGTTCCACATTCATGGTAAAGTTCCTATGTTCCAATGCTATGCTTCCTCCTTCCTTGGATTCTTGAAAAAAAACATCTCAAGATCTCTTCTGGGAATCTCCTCACCGCTCTTCTGGCCGCCCTCCTAATATCAGCTGCTTGGATCTCTCAGCAACTTATCCCGTGCTCACGTGGCTGTTCACCCTTCTACACCCACCTCTCCTCCGATGCTATTACCCTGTACATTGTTCTCAATAAGTCTTTAAAACCTTCAGATTGTGTTCATAATTGTTGCCAGCAGTCGTATCCAAACTAAACAGAGTGATTAAAACTTTGAGGGACAGGAGACGACACATGGGGTCATGAAATGATCCACTTTAGAGAGAATATCACAGGTTTCTGTTTCTCTGGAGTTTTATTTTACCTCTTCATATCTCCAAAAACCATCCATCCATCCATCCGTCCGTCCATCCATCCACCTGATCCAGAAGAGAAACCCAGATATACCACTCCTCAGCACCACACCATAGCTTATTTTGTGGAATCTCAAGGTGTTTCCAATCCAGAAAGGATATAGAGACCCTCCAGCGAGTTCTGGTCCTCCTGAGGTCTACCCCCAGAGAGGAACCCTACAAATGGATGGACCCAAGAGGCATCCTGATCAGATCCCCCCAACCACCTCAGCTTATCTCGATGACTGAGTCTGGTCACCCTGTGGAGGAAGCTCATTTCAGTCACTTGTAACTGGGATCTCTCATCAGCCTCTTCTGACTCTGTTGTGGAGGAGCAGTGGCCCTACTCTAAGCTTCTTCTGTACTTAAATCAATGATCTCATTCTTTGGCTTCTGATCCACATATAATGACCATAGGTGAGAGTTGAGATGTTCCAATGCTTTCTTCAGAAAACAGACCATAGCAATGCCCAAATTATCTATCCAACCATCACTCATAAACAAGTCAGTAAGATTCTTGAGCTCCTCTGCTTGAGGCAGAGAAAGACCTCCGACCTGGATGGAGCTGTCCACCTTCTTCCAGCTTTGCCAACTTGATTGAAAGAAAAAAACAAAAATTACAACTTTTTTTTCTGCATTTGCATTTGCTGCATAGTTTAAAGATGTTGTGAGCCTAAATGGTGTCTTTTAGCACTGTTAAAAGTCACCAAAAACAAGTAGCAGATAATGATTCCTTTTTATCCTTGTCTCAAAGGGGTTCTTGTGCTCTGAGGCAAAATTTCCATCTGAAATTTAAGCAACATGAAGTTGGAGAACAGCAAAACATTTTACAAATATATTTTACTGAACTTCATATATCATATGTTGTCATAGATGGATTTATCTTACTTTTTTCAATTAAATAAAGAGTCAGTAAATAAACAACACAGAAATATAAATCAAGGGCATGTTCATATGTGTGCATGGCCGAGTGTCAGCTGAACCGAGTTGAATGAATTACAGTGTTTGAGACTAGTCGCTGTGTTTATTGCTATGTGTTAATAGGAGTGGAGACACTGTCAATGAAACAGTCTGTGTTGACTGACTCTGCACAGAAATTAAGAGTATAAACAGAAAACTCCTCTCACCATGACCTCACTGGAAAAAATGTTACAGATATTGATTTATCCATTATCAAAATTGTTCCAGAATTAATTTTCCACTCTAGGCTGCACTGTCGCAACACCAGAGCCTTTCTCATCTGTGTGCACAGCCCACTTTCCTTTCTGCTCTGCAAGATATAATCAACCCTTTGTGTGTTCATCCTTTAACACGTATCTTTGGGAGGAAGACAAATTGTTTCTTTTGCTTAAGGTTTTTTCAGGTAGCTATGAGACGAAAGAATTTGACAAAGAAATGAATCGTAAAATTGGACCCATGAATATGTAAATTGTTGGTAAAACTATGTATGTTTCTGTTTTTATTCTCCTGAAAAACTCTTAGTGGATGGTCAAGCTTTGTCTTGGTTACAACTCTTACTTTTCTGAGTAAAGCTCAGTTAGTCACACGTAGAAAGTCGTGTACACCTAAACTGACAGGCTGGGCAGGGAGAGCATTAATCAAAGAAGCAGACAAGAGCCTGATGGTGACTCTGGAGGAGCTACAGAGATCTATAGCTCTGTTGGGAGAATGTGTTGACCACTAATAGACATAGGCAACACAGCAAACATGTAAACAAGGTGCTCTGCTCAGATTGGACAAAAAAATTGAACTTTCTTATCAACATAACAAATGCTATGTATTTAAGGAATAGATCAACCAGAATGCACTATCCAGGTAAAACATGATGGTGGCGATACCATGCTGTGGGAATGATCTTCTTCAGCAGGAAAGGGAAGCAGGGCAGATTTAATTAGAAGATGGATGGAGATAAATACTGGGCAAACCTGGAAGAAACCCTACTAAAGAAGACTTGATACTGGGGCCAAGGTTCACCTTCCACTAGGACAAAAACCCTAAACATGCAGCTAGAGCTACATTGGAATAAAACATATTTGTGCGTTACATTGATTCAGTCAAAGTCCAGATATAAATCCAATTGAGAATCTGTGGCAAGACTTAAATTAATGTTCACAGAAACTTTCCATTCAGTCTGACATCATATGAACTGTATAAAAAAACTTTAGGCAGAAATGTTTATTTTTAGATCCTTAAAGGAGAAATATACCCTAAAGGACTTGCAGTTGTAATAGCAGCAAAAATTTGTTTTCTGAAGTATTGCATCTTTAAAGCTAAATAATATGCACTCCACACTTTTCAGATGTTTGTATGTGGAAGATTTTGAAACAGTGTATCATTCTCCTTCCACTTCACAATTATGCACCACTTGTGTTGATCTATCACGTAAAACCCCAATAAAATACATTGACCGTTGTGGTTGCCACATGACAAAATGTAGAAAGGATCAAGAAGTATAAATACTTTGTAAGGCACCATACTTGAATATAGATATACCTTAAAGCAAAATACCTTGAATGTTCATGGTGTTTTGTCTTTTGCGCGTCTGGTATCTTACTGTTGTGGAAAATGTGCTTCTTCCCCACAGAGCATTCATTTTGCATGAGCACAGGTGATATGTATCGTGTCAGTGAGTATTTCTCACTCTGATTTTCTCACTCAGCATATCAGTGCTGATTTAAACTTTCCCTAATGCCGTTTCAAAGATTTTAAAAAACTACGTAAGAAGGAATATGCAGCAAACTATCAATATGAACATTGGCAGATGTTCATGTCACTCGATGCCTATTAATTTGTTAAAATGAAATACTTTTAATAATAGAATTTTCATAGGCTTTTTAAAAAAACATTTGTACAGCTGAAGTTTAATGTTTTCCATAAATGGTCCTCCTATTTTTGTAAAAGGCTGGAATTATTTTGTTGTCAAAAGACAAGCTTGTCTCCTGATTCATTTCGTCCCTGACGTTTCTACTGAGAAATTCCCTGGAAGCAATCAGGAGAAAATGTAAATATCTTTTCATTTAATAGGCTAGACTTGGGTTATGTCATGTCATACCCTGGCTGCAGAATCTAAATATTTCCAGTCAGTTGGCTGGGCTATAAAAGCTTCCTCACTGTCACACTCAAGTTTTCAAGATGCTTGGGTGTTTTCTTTGTCAATACTGCAGTACATTGTGTCACCCCAATTGCCATCATTATTTTCGAGCTGTATAATTATGTTACAGCTGTGGGTAGAGAAGCTACATTGTGTTATCACTGTTACATCACTGCACTGTTTATTACATAGTTTTGTTCACATGGGAAAGTTGGAGTGAACAAATTTTTAACCACATTCTGATGAGACCAAAGGCCAAGAAACAGGACCTAATTTAAAGCCTATGTAAGCAACTCTGCCATATAATTATTACTGGTGTGTCTCAGATTCACATTATCTGCCGAAATTACAGAAGAAAAACAGATTCATTGATTCAACCCAAACAGTATCGGGTTTTTTATATATATAAATTGCACAAAATTTTATTGTAACAAATTGCAAAAAAAATCTTGAATGACTTGACTCAGCTTTTTACCAACTGGCATTAAATCAGCAAATGAATTTAAGTTCAATTCAATTCAAAAATACTTTCATCCCAAAGGTAAATTAAGGGTAAATTAATTTGTAGTTCATATTATACAGGTATCTTCAAAGAGCTGTTGTAGATGCTGATGGCTGTGGGCAGGAAGGATTTCCTGTTGCGGTCTGTCCTACAGCAGACCTGAAGAAGCCTCTGACTGAAGACACTCCATTGTTGTACAACAGTCTCATGAAGATGATGAATTTAAAGAATTTAACTGATTTAACTGTATTGTGCTATAATTAGGTTTGAATATGGCTATAGGGTTGAATTGTTTAAGAGTAAATGGGATTTATATTAATTCATTTCAACTGAACTGAATTCTGTATACTGGCAATCTGTCCAGGTAGTACCACGCCTCTCGCCCATAGAGCGCTGGAGATAGGCACCAGCTCCCCCGCAACCCTATACGGAAGAAGCAGATTTAGAAAATGGATGGATGGATAGATATATTTTATATTACTGGTTATGAATTGAACCTATTTTTACTGTAAAGTCCATAAGAAAGCATCCACTTTGAATTTAGTACTGTGTATAGACTGAATTGAATTACAGTGCAAATTCATGAAAAAAAATCCTTAACCTTGCTAGTTCTTAGAGCTTCACAGCCATTGATAAATAGAGACAAAATACACTTGTAGCATCATAATTCCAGGGTTTCTGCTAAGCAGCTCATTTTGGCTCCCTCTATCTAGAATATTAAGGATCAGGATGTCCTTTTCTGGAATGTGCAACAAAACAATCCCAGATGTCCCTCGTGGAATGCTGGAATAACAGGAATGATGTAAGTATTTAAGCAGGGGTAAATAAAACGTGTAGGAGTCTCCATGAACTTCTAAGAAAGTGTCTTGAGATGTTGTGCATGATGTGGAAAAAAAAGCCCAAAAAATGCCCAATAACTCCCAAATGGGAAAAAAATTTAAAAATCAGGGAGGTTGGGGGTTTTTTATGGGAAAGGGGGGGGGTCAAAAGGTCCCCCTTTTCCCCCCTTTTTAAAGGGGAAATCAAAGGGGGGGGTTTTTTATTCCATTAAAAAAAATTTTTTTCCCAAGTGGAACCCAAAAACGGGAAGTTTTTCAGTCCTCCTTACATTAAAAAAATCAAAAAAAAAAATATTTTCTAAAGGGAAAAAAAAAGGGTTTTAAAACTTCCTTTTAAAAAAAACGTTTATTCAAATTGGATTTTCCCCCTATTTGCAATTTTACTTTTCTTTTGGACCCAAAATTTTTCCAAATTTCTAAAAAAAATAAAAAAAATCCCTTTTTTTTTTAATTTTTTAGAATAAAGTTTTTTAAAAGGGATTTAAAATATTAAAATTTTTTAAAAATAATGGGGAAAAGGGGGGGAAAAAAAGAAATTTGTTTGGGTCAAAAAGAAAAAAAAAAAGATAAAAAAATGGGAATAAAGTAAAAACAAAAATTAAAGGATTTTTTACAAAATAAATTCCCAAAAAATTTAAAAAAATATGCATTTGTTATTTTTTAAAAAAAATTTTTAGGGGGATGGGGAAAAACAGCTCCTTTTTAATTTTCCCCCTGTTTTCCCTTTTTAAAAAAAAAAAAGGGTTTTTTGAAAAAATTTTTTTCATTTTTTAGGGGGGATTTTTTTTTAATTTTAAACCCTTTCTTTTTCCCCAAAATTTTTTTTTTTTTCTTTTCAGAAAAACGGGGGAAAAACTGTTTCGGCCTTTTTTTTTCATCCCTTCCCCTTTTTCTTTCCCCCCCGGGGGGTGGACCTTTAACGCTTATGAAAGGGGCTTTTTTTCCGGGTTTTTCTCCTTTTTTTCTTCAAATTGCTTTTTCCCCATTTCCCGGGGGGTTTTCACCAACTCCCCTTTTTTTCCCCAACCTTAACTTGAAACTTGTTTTTAAAAAGTTTTATTTTATTTATTTAATTTTTCTCTTTTTTAAAATTTTTTAAAAATTTTTTTTTTTTTCCCCTTTTTCCTTTTAAATTAATTTTTTTTTAATTTTAAAAAAATTTGCCCGGTTTTAGTGCAGATATTTTTAAAGGTTTTATTAGAAAAGTGAAAATAGCCCGCATGGAGATGGATGGAGGAGGTGAAGGGGATTGATGGATGGAAGGTGGGCAAACAATAGATGGTAGAATGAAATATGGATGGATTTAGACTATGAGAGAGGGATTAAACGCTGTAAGAAAAACATTTTCCATACTTTCCATACTAATATTTAAATCCAATTTTTTCAGACAACATAGCAACCCTGTTTATCTTAAAACAAGGTTCTCTCCATGTTGTTCACATCTCATCATTTCAGTCTTGTATGAATGCAATTGATGACACTCTCCATTATTGTTCAGCATTTCTTCAAAGACCCTGAGGTGATTCCCAGTCTAAGAAATGTGAAGGCCGGAGTCTGGGTGCCTCTTGGTATGTCATCCCCCCAGAGATCCTTTTATCAATGTTAGCAAGAAACTGATGTCATGTGCTGTAAAATGTTTGGAGTCAGATAAAAACTGACAGGCTCATGTGTGTTGTAGAGAACCCGGTAGTGTCTGTCAGTGTAGAGCTTGTGCCCTGTACTAAGATCTCCATGGAGTTGTTTGATCCAATCTACTCTTGCGGCATCCTGAGGCCCTCTGGTCATGTAGTTAAATGCATTCATGATATCTACCCTGACTACGATGAACTTCGACAGGTGATCCTCTCTTCTTTTATTCCCTCTGTCTGTTTGTATCTATTTCATTTCTATGTTTAATTTCAAGGGTTTTTTTCCTCTTCCAGATGTTGCAAGAAGTGGACTCAGAGCACTACTATGCTGTTGGGAAGATGGAGCGGGAAGAGTTTTTGTTTTGCATCTTCAAGCACCTGTGTCTTGGCGGAGAGCTCTGCCAGTATGAGGACACCATTGATCCCTACATCAGCACCACAAAGAAAATATACAAAGACCTGATAAGGTTAGCACAATCTGGTTGTTCAAGCTGTTGCACGGGACTTCAAATTATAGAGAAGAATAACACAAATGCTCGAAAATTATTTATATGTCTTTTAATCTTCAGTAGGCATAGGCCAGATTCTGTTTTAAAGGTATTATGAGGTTGTATTATGTTACACCTTCAAACCAGTAAAAAATATCTGTCATATTGTTCCTATGATTTAGTCTTTGATAAGATGCCATAAAAAAGTTTAGCTTAAATTAAAGCAGAGCTGCCCTCCTCCACCTATTGCTGCAAACTGCCAGTTAGGCTACAATGTTTTTGTTTTGTAACCGAAAGACATATATAGCTGTTTGGAAATATTTGTAGTTATGAAATACACAGAGTATATAGGTGTTTCTACATGTTTTCCAAATTTCATACTTTTCCAGTCTCAAGTTCCCAGAATTCCTCTGTTACTTTTCAGCCACATTTAATGAATGTATTCTAATGGGTTTCTACATGGGTTTTGGCTTAAATATGGTGCCTACAAAAACTTCAAACCGTGAAGAAGAGGAAGGAGGAAGGAAGACAACCGGATGGATGGATGGATGGATGGATGGATGGATGTTTTAGAAAATGAGTTTGGTAACAAATTAATGGAAAAGCAACAAATGTAAATCTTGTCTTAAATTCCATTCATTAGTGCAGATTGTGCAGGATCCCTGCAAGATCATACTATACTTTGTAGTTTTAAATCTTTGTTTTAAAGCCAAGATATTGTGAAACTTAGGTCTTTTTTATTCAAGGTTATCAAACTGTGAGGATCTCATGCCGGCCCATGCCTGAACTTCACTATATGCTCAAATTAGTCATACTTGCATTATTTTTTAGTGTGCAAAAGGATGCAGAAACAAAGAAGATCAGCGTGGTGTCCACCGTGCTCAAAGTCAGTGCCTATGTAAGTGAGCAGTTCATATAAAATGTAGATTAAATGGTATGGTCTTTCTGAAAACCGAAAGAAAACTCTAAACAAATAACACTGCAGGAAAAGCTGGAGCTGTTTTTGAAAACAAAAATATTTTTCTCACTGATTCTCTATGTTGTTTTTGTTCTTTAGGATGAGTCTGGGCTATGTTTTCCTGGAACTCGAGAGGAGAAGCAGACATTTGCCTATTTGATCGTGGATCCTGTAAAGCGAAATGTGACTTTGTTCTACCACATCTACGGAGTGGGAAACTTTACACTTTAAGAGCTAGAAAAGGAAGACGAGTCCAAAGGTTTCACCACCTAAAGAATTAAATATTCTTTGGTCCAATGAAACTGCTTCCAGGAAAGACTCTGCCTTTTTCCCCCATTTATGACTACAAGTAGTATTTTCGAATTCTAGTTTTGGCTATTATAGAATGAGGCCATACAGTGCCTTGCAAAAGTATTGGCACCCTTCCAGTTCCTTAGCCAGAAATTTGAAAAATGGCTGCAGGCCCTTAATAAGCACAATAGGAATGCATGCTCAGCATAAATATTTTTTTTTATATTTTTATTTTTAAGTGTACTAACCTGTCAGTGACTACTTGATTAAAAATAAAAAGAACTTCTATTAAAAAAATAAAACATGAAATACTTTTCTTCAGAATTATGAACTCCTTTGTGTTAATCCATCACTTAAAAAATCACTAAAATCATTAAGGTTTATTAACATCCTCATGTTATATGTATGGACATTTTAGAAGATAAGGTAGCACCTGATGTCTTGTGTATGAAAACATATTTAAATCTGTCACAGTGTAAAGAAAACAGAAGAGACCCAGAGCAACAAACAGTCCAAAGAGCTTTATTGAAACAAATAAATTAATAAGTTAGTTTTCTAAAACATTTTTATCAGCAGAAACACATTTTGTACCTCTTCAAAAGATCAAATATAGGCTAGATTAGAAAACAAACCAACATTGCATTTTATTTAGCCAACTGCCCCATCATTTGGACTTGGAAGACTTTGTGTTGAGTTAGCATTTTGCTTATTGCTCGTTCAGTTCGTGCTTTATTCCTACAACAGCTCCAAAACCAACCATAGAAAAGCAGCTAAAAGAGTAATGAGGTGGAATGTCAAATGGCAGCAAGTCAGTGAAAAGATGGACAGATGGTAGGACATCACAAATAGATAAGAGAACGTGCAGATTGGTTCATGCATTGCATTCAGTCAGTTGGACAATAACTATTTCTCCTAATCAGTTTTCTAAACTAGCGCCCACTAGTGGCCTCAGAGGTAGTTGTGTGGAAGCCAATCATATCTAATGTGACATGCTTATGACAGCACACATGGCTGCAGAGATTCCTGTTGACACAAATGTCCATGCCTCCAGCCTCCACATATAAAGGGTGTTAAAATACCTTATGGGTGTTTATGGAGGTACGATGATATGCTGACAATACAGTAATATTCTCAAGAAAATTACAGCAGTTGTGAAAGATTAAATCTTCACAATAAAGTTTTTCTTTAGTTAAAGGTTATGCAAAAAAATTAAAAAGCATTCTTGTGTGTTATTTCTATGAAACAAACCACTTCCAAGGATTTCCAATGTTTAACGTAGGAGACAGAAAGCCGCACCACACCGTTTATAGAATAAGGGCAAAGAAGGCACAGGTTATTTGCTGGGGGGGTTCTGGGCCACATAAAGAACAACATCCAATAAAGTGATCTTCCATTAATTATCATGAAGCTCAACATTCTAGGTAACAATGAAAAGACAGCGCTGTTCTTGGTAACACTGCTTCTAATAAACAGGCATTTCTGCAGTAATTCAGATACTAGAAATAAAGCTATCCAAGTATTTTTCATTGAAATTAGCAAAAAGCTTGGACGGTGCAGCAAGCTCTAGCATCGAGAGCCATCAGCATCAAGATCAGACCTATTTCTGGAGCAGAAATAGATCTGATCAGACCAAGCGATGAAGTACATTCACTGTTTAAAACTCTCACCTAAATGGAAAAGTGGAGCACCTGAGTCAGCTGGACCTGACTGGGGATGGAAGATTTTTCACTGGACAAAAACAGCAGGATGGAGGGAATTTTTTTTTTTTTTTTTTTGCTGTTGCAGGCAGGAAATATGCGCATATATATTAAAAACAACATCAATGTTCGATATTGACAAGTACATGAACCAGATCAGCTGTGGGTACTTATCGTTCTGTTAAAAACGCTGCATTTATGTCTAAGGAAAAATATCAACACAAGTCCTACATAAACATTAGCAACCACAAAATAAAAAAGGAAAAAAACAACTTTTTTAACAGGTTTCATAATATACAATGCATGGGAATAATTACAGTAAGCAAATTAGCACAGAAAGACTAAATTAAGCACAGCAATGGTTTTCCATTTATCAAGTGCCAAAGTAGATTAAGTAAAGGGGTTGCATTCATTATTCATATGTATTCTGCACGTGTGTGTTTCTACACCCTCCAGTGTCGTCTGTCAACATGGAAAATGATGCATATGAGCATATATCTGCAAAAATTCAATTTGATGATCGGCTGCACACCCTTTGTTCTGAAGCATCTAATTGGCACGTGCATTAATGATAATAACAATCTGTAATTCATGCATTAGACCTGGATTTCTTAAGCAACATCCATTGTTTAAAACTGCACCCAATTGGGCTTAAGGTTTTCACAAGTGCATGTGACATCCAATTAAGGAAGGAAGGTAAACACTGCCCTTGTGTTGCAGAGTTTGTGAGGTATTACTGACTGCCTGTACCACCTGAACCTGACTTGAGGTCCAAATGTGAATGCTGAAAACCAGCGCAAAAAAGGGTTGTTTCTGTGTCTTTAATTGATGTTCTGTAACCAGTAACAAGGAGTTAATATACATTGTTCTCTTGACATCTTCCTTTAGTATTAATCCAGATTTTTTGGACCCAGAGGCTGACGTTAAAGGTATTTTGATAGGGGGGTGAAACCAAAACGGGTTTCTACTGTCTTGAAACTACTCCAATCTCTAAAGCATCACAGTTTGAAGTTGTTTTTAGATTTGCAGCACGCAAATGCTTCCTCAGATTTGACCTCTGATCCACAAGAACTGGTTTTCTTCAAGTTGCTACAAAATGGCCTCGCTGGACTTTAGATCAGCCAAAATACCTTGAGAAAAATCTCAAAAACATGGGAAGAATGTGACCTTAGCAGGTTGTTATGCTTAAAACGTTTATATACTGTAAATGCCAAACAGAACCTGTTTTGACTTCTTAGGAATGAGACTAAAAACAAGTTTCATTAAAGTTGATGGCTTAATTTAGCAAACTTGAGAGCCAAAGAAGCTTTAAATAAATTCATGATTAGTCATAACTTTAAATGTTGATTATTGTTTGTGTTAAACTCTCAATGTAAATGCTGTTTTAGTCAATGATATAATTACCTAGTTAAAAATGGTTATTTGAAAACAGACCCAGTTAGTGCTGGGCGATATGGAAAAAAACGTATATCATGATATAGACTATTTTATATCACAATAACGATATATATCATGACATACCACAATTTTTCAGTTATTCTCTGAAAAATATGACAAAATAATGTCATTGCTTACTTTTTTCCAACTTTATTTTAAAGTGACATTTTACGGAGCCCACGAGGGGACATGGGGGATTTTCTTTTCTTTTGTGTGTACTTTTTTTCTAAAAAAAGTACACATCATGCAGCAGCAATAAGCAAATAAAGTGTCACAGATGTGGTTTCGTGGAGTATTATTGTCCAGAGTTCAGTAGTTGACAGCTTGTGGATAATAACTGTCTTTAAGTCTGATTAAAGATCCTTTTATTTAAGTCCGATTTTAAAATAAAACTCAATAAATCTCAAAAACAGGTGAAGTGTTTGTTCCATTTTTGCAGTTATCTGGTTTGGAAACTATCAAGCAAAGTATTGCGAGATAACGCAAAGACTATTGCGTGAGAATGCAAAAAGTATTGGGAGCGAACACAAAAGTATTGCGTGGGGACGCAAAAGTATTGCGAGCGAACGCAAAAGTATTGCGTGGGGACGCAAAAGAAAAAAAATTCCCTCAAGCGGGCCCCGTAACATTTATGAAATGAGAAAAATACATTTTAGTGCAGCAATATATGTGTATCAAATGACAACAGATGAGGCAGAGGTAGAGCTGCAGTAGCAGCTTCTTGAACCCAAAATGTATCCAAATCACAGACGTACCCCCTCTTTTTGGTAACAGAGCTTCTTCTTGGGCTGCCTGACTTCAGCCTCTGGCGTCTTTCAGCTCTCATGATTTAAATAACATAAAGCATGCCGCAACCCGGCATGTGAGTCACATAACATAAAGCAGCGTCATGTCGCAAAACCACAAGACGGAGCTTCTTTGCGAAAAATCTTTTTTTTTTATTCTTGTTTATCACTTATATAAACTGAGTGTATGCAAAGTGATAACACTAAACATTCGTCGTAGCCTAAAATATTTGCTTGAATAATTGATAAAATTATGTTAGAAACGATAAAAACGATAGAAGAGAAGAAGCACAATAGACACTTTTCTATCGTCCCCACGATATGTATTGTCTTATCGCCCAGCACTAGACCCAGTCATGATATTCCTGTTATAACTAGCCTAATTAGAAATCCAATTTATTATTGGTTGTCTAACTTGTTACCCTAAATCTGCCAAACCAAGCTATAACCAGGATAGAAAGAACTGATCCACATTCCTGTTTCGGTTGCATGTAGCATAGTGTATGACACTGTTTGCATCATACACTTTGCTATATAAAAGTATATTAAAGCATATTAAAGTGATCTTAACATTTTATCAATATGTTTCTTCTTAACGGAAGTAATATTAACGTTTTATAGTGGCCCAGCCAGGGTTCTAACTTGAATCTGCTAAAGAATGTTTGGATGGAGGTAAAGATTAGGGTGATGTCAAGGAGGCCTTCCAGCCTCAAAGACTTGGAGCTCATTTCCTAAGATAAATCATCCAAATACCAGTGGAAGTGCGAAAAAAACTTGTCACCCATTATAAGACAGTTTGACTGATGCAATGAAAATTAAGATTTTTCTCATGATTATTCAGAAGTGTATATAATTATTTCACTGATCCATTTTTGATAAAAGCAAATTGTTTTTTTTTACTTTTTTTCAAAACTGATACTTCTTTTACATTGTTCTGTATTCTTTTAAGCTATGCTTGTCGCATTTCCTGTCAAAACCAGACTTCGTGGTTAAATTAAAATAAGTATAACTCAATAGCTAACAGGGGTATGAATAATTATGACCTTAACTGTATTAAATAGAGAACCTCTCAGCCATCCAACGAACTCTACAAGAGCTGACAGCCCGCCAGTGTCAGAGTGACCTTCTGGTCAAAACAACAGCTGTCAACCGCACACCTGCAGAGGTCCAAACGGTTTCCTGAGTGAAACAACAGCCAGATTTAGAATCAAGTAATAGCTACATTCATCACAGCATAAACAACGTTGCCAACTTCATGACAGTATGGAAAGGTTAGCAACAAAGATGATTAAAATGCCCAATGTATAATAAAGAACACAGAATTTCTCAAAGTAAGGCACTCTTTTATACTTGTGGAGGTTCTGGTGCTGAAAGCTAACAGTTTAGAGCTAGCTCTGAATTTGGGTTTCATTCTTCCTGTTTTTTACTTTCCTTCTTCTGATTAAAGATGGTATTACAATTCGATTAGATGATAAAATCCCTTTCCTTGGGCTGCAGATAAACTGACAGATCCTTAGATCAGAATGATGTGTGTTATTCTTGAACTTTCATTTTAGTAAACTTCCCTGGTACTAACCAGAGGGTAGATTTGTCTTGATAACTTGTTTTTCTTAACTTAATTGTTCGTAACTGTATAGATCTTAGGGTGTTTAATAGTAAACCTAATTCCTTATTTGGCTAGTTACAAGCACTCTGTTCATCTTTAACCCCTTACAGCAAACATTTATTTAACATTATTTGAAGAAAAAACTGATTATTTTGGTTTTTGCTGTCGAACCAATTCTAATAGGTAGATACAATAGATATAGATTTAGGTATTAGTATGTAGATTAGCTAAATTACACATACCTCTGCTTTAGCTTCTGGGTCCAAACATCAAGCATTATACTAAAAAGACACCATGAAAGTGATATACTGCAGATATATTAACTATTTATGACATTTTAACAGAACTTCACTTCAAAAGTTCTGGATTATCCCTTTAAAGGCAAGTCAAATAAATAAATATGGCAGAAGTGTGGGCTGACAGGGACGTTTAGAGTTTTTGTTTAAAAAACCATAGATTTAGGTCACTAAAATGCACATAGTTTGTACAGTAGCCTGGAAAAATTGCAAAAGAGAGATTTGGGAATTACAACGAGACACCATGGCTCTATTAAATCCTACATAATCCTCAATACAATTTCAACTAAGCTGGAAACGTTTTTGTTTTTTTTGCTGTTTTTTTGCAGTTGGGCTTGTTGGAGTCCAGACTTCTATATAATATACACTAAAATACAGTCCAAATCCACCGTCAATCCAGCACATTATTTTCACTCTCTTCTCAAGTGACATGTTTGGGTGATTAAAGTAGGATGTGGAAAACAGAATTTCCCTTGTTTGGGTGGGACCTTGTGCTGGTCCGGCTGATCCAGGTCCAACTGTGCACTTTCTTCAGGTGTCGATGGCTCTTGTATTTGTTTGGAAGTTTCTCTTGCACAAAGGAACAGCTACACTCATCACAGCATATAAACCTGTGTTGTCACCCTAATGTCAGAATGGCAACTTTCTTATCAAATGACTTTCAGTCGATTCAAGTGCCCAAGAGAAAATAAAACTGGATAATAAAGAGGAATGAGAAAATTCCTCCAAATATTTGCAAAACGACCTTCCACAATCTGTCTACTATTAAAGTTCTTAAAGTAGGTATAGATGTACAGTATGATGTGAGTGGGTGAGACTACTTCAGTAGTCAAGTAGTTTCCTCATCCAGTGAGTTGACAGGCGTGTGCGGTGAGCAGCTTTGGCTGAGGCTCCTCGTCAGCTGGAGCCAGCTGGTTGCCACTGTCTGATCAGCTCCAGGAAAAAGGGCAGAGGAATGGAGATTTGAGATAGGGAGGGGCAATCATAGACAGCTCTGATTTAATGGGGAAGACTGGCATGTCGGGCTGCTCAGAGAGAGGACTCAGCCTAAGGAGGACATACTGTAAAGGGTTAGTTTCTGTGTCCAAACTGTCGGCTCGTTGTCATTCCAAGTTCCCGCTGTCAGACTGAGAGATGTTGAGTGTGTTAGCGGATGGGAAGAGGTCTCTTTGGTCCGTGGGGCTGTGGTAGTCAGATGTCAGGTCGGGGTCCAGGAGGGAGGACAACGTGACGTGGGAGGAGCCTTTCTTCAAGCACTGGGAGTAGAGGTTGAGCATGAGGTCCAGCTTGTTTTCTATAGACTGTACCTAAACAAAGACACACTGGACTGTGAGATATCAGCCAACTCATCTTTTCATCTTTTTTATTTGGTCAACCCATTCACACAGCTTTACAGATTCCTCATATATCATTCCTTCCTCTGGTACCTGTTTCTCCACTTTGACCACACGGCCCATCATGCTGAGATCATCCAGCGGGTCTAGGTCTGGAGGCGTCTTCTCTCCTTTTTCAGGACGTGCTTTCTTATCCGGCTGAACAGCTCCTCGTCCAATTATCTGGTCCACCCTTTCACACAGACAGAACAGGGTAGTGAATAGTATGAAGATTAAACACTTGCTTCTTTTAAATATCTTACTTTATCTTACCAGGAGGGTTCAAGAATCCTTCATGACGACCATTAAATCGAGGCACGTGACGTCGCCCGGTACGGCGGAGCCGGGGTCCCACCCTGGAGCCAGGCCTGGGGTAGGGACTCGTCGGAGAGCGCCTGGTGGCCGGGTTGCTCGCTACTCGGTGAGCTTTGGGGACCGCGGTGTTCCGGGCCATGTAGCCCGGAAGTAGTAGAACTCTCGAGCCCTGCCTAGAGCAGGGTGGGGCCCCCCTGACCTCGCCGTTCACTAGGAGGGCTGGTTGAGGAGCTCTGTTCTTTCGTCTTGTAGGTGGCCCACGGTGGGAGTAGTGCGGCACGGGTCTGGTGAGTTGGTTACGTATAATGCTATAATAGTGTGCCGAGCGCCCAGCTCCCTGCCAGGTGCTGGCATGTTGGGTTTACACCCCCGGTGGGAAGACTGAGCAAGGGTCCATCCCTGTGGCTCTGTCGGGTCAGGGATGAGGGGTCGCGTAGATCTGGAGGGATAGTATGTTTTCCCGTGGTCCCGAGGTACGTGGCTCGTTAGTACGTCGTATTCGGATCGTTACAGATGGAAGAGGATAGACCTGGCCGGAGAGTTCCATTCTGTGGTGGTTGTCCCCTGTGCGGGGTGTGCTTAGTATAGTGCCCCTCCTGGGGACCTCCATTATTCTGCTGGGACTTCAATGCCTCACGGGAGTGGTGAAACGACAGTGACACCTGGAAGGACGCGTGATTCAGGACGAATTGCCTCCCTAATCTGAATCCATTTAGCGGTTGTGTTTTTCGTGTGTAAGTGGACGTCTGTGCTGAGAAGCGCGGTCACGGGAGTTGGGTCCATTGGACTGTTAACGCCGGGTTACGAGTGAAATTGGGGTATCCAGCACGAGGTGAGGTGGTGTCCATGCCGTTGGGCACTTAGTGCGGCACCAGGACAGCGGCTAGGTCTGGAGGTCAATGAGCGACTTTTGTGGTGGGTCTGTAACTCTATCAAATATCCTTTGCGATGAGTGCGGCATGCTGATGGTAAGGGTATCTGTTTGCGTACGGCAGCGAGACGGTGATGGCACGGGGCTGAGCTGGGCTGGTACCGTGATGATCACGCAGCCTGTTGTAATGTCATAGGTGATCCGCTGAGGACTTCTGGGCTGGAAAGCGCGTTTGGATACCATTGTGCATGGGGCGCCAAGCGGCATAGTACGGGCTCAGTCTAGGGAAATTGCCTGCAGAGTCGCCTCCGGGGCCAGAGATGTATTCAACCGCCACCTCCGGGGGCAGGCGTGTTTTTGACCCAGATTCCGGGAGGATGCTGGGGAGACATATATTCCGTGAAGGAGTGTGAGACCTTTTGAGTCTGCCGCTCTATTTTCGATTGCTGTCTAGGCCCATATCGAGGGCTGTCCAGACCATGGCGCGATGCGACAGGCCTGTGGTGGACACCCGGCACTGATTATATAGGAGAGAGGGACCTGGTCAAAGAAGAGAGCTGGAGTGCATCGAGTCCTCAGTCGCTGTGGTTTGGCGTTGTCGGGAGAGATCCTCCATAGTAGGGTGTGGCTTGACGGGGTACATAGAAGAAACCACGCGGTCTGAGTTACTTGCGCCCGGGCTGTGGCAGAGCAAAAACTCGGGCCGGGATGGTGAGAGATTGGAGCGTGTGAGGTGCCATATGGCACAATGATGAAGTGACGGTTTGCGATCTGGCAGAGACTCCGGTGCAGCGTAGGCCCTTCAAGGGCTGGGGGACATGGGGGCGAGTTGACTACTCCACTCACAGCCCTGATTTAGTAGGGGTGGGGGACTCGGATTCTGCTTCCACTCGACTGGGAAATTATATAGGCGGGTGGTGTAAGCGGCAGGTACGATTGAGAGAAATCTCCTCAAATCCTGCCATCACGCAGTCCCTGGTGGAACCAAGGCTGGGGACTCGGGGTTGGACGAGTCTTTCAATCACCCAGCTAGAAGTCACCGGGAGTGGTGTTAAAAGATCCGTGGTGGCAAACTTCGGGGGGATTGTGGATGTTCCTTTGAAGATTAAGCGAGGGCCATCCGGGATCCCGCTGTACAGCGGAGCAGAGACGTTTGGTCCGCTTTCGCGGCATTAAGTCCCGGACGCTGTTCCCGGTGCATGTTTGGACTCTGGCAGGGGGCTTCTCGCTTTAGTTCACTGATCACCTGTTTGTCTGATTTAGTGATAGTAGGTGAGATAAAAAGAGAGATAGAAGAGTGTGGAAAAAATGTATACGAGCAGTAAGGGTTTGAACTGAGGGCCTCATCTGGCGAGCGGGCTAAGGGGACACAGAAGAGAGAGAGGGGGGGTCTGGTTTGGGGACCAGCTGATTTTCGTCTGCTCTTTTGTGTCAGCTACTGTGGCCTGCTGGCCCCCTCTAGCCGAAGTGAACTATCGCGGGGCGAGGAGGTGGCGGATCGTAGGGCAAATTTCCAGGAGCGAGATCTGGGGTAAGTGCTGAGTGCTCTCTGTGTGTTGTATCATGAGAGCGACGCCGTCTCACGAGTGTTACTCAGATAGCAAGACGGAATGTAATACGACAAGCCGGAAAAGGATCGGTGTGTGTGGCTTTGATTAGGACCTTTTTCAGTTGGAGGGGTTTCCGTGCACTCGCATGTGGAGAGTTGCAGATGATACGTCAGAGTGTTCAATATTGTTGAACCGGTCGTGTAGGTGTTGGAGAAGTGTGGTGAGTGGTAGATCGAGAGTATGGATTGCAGTGCGGCTGGAGGTTGCGGGGTAGATGGGGTGCACTTGTGCCGGCACGTTGATGGTTGAAGGGGGAGTGAGTAAAGGCGGATGGCCGTTTAGAAGGACGAAGCCATCTGAGGTTCCGTCAGGTCGGTACATGGTTCCGAGGACCTCCTATGGCCATTACGATGTGATAGTGTGGTTGCAGAACCCGGATTGAAAGAATCGAGATCCCTATCTCTACAAAGTGGTCGTGAATAGTGTGATCGTTCTAGCTCGTATCGGGAAGACCGGTAGCGGCCAGCCAATTAAGATTAGATGTGTAGAAGGCTCTGACACATTGCGGAGGGGCTCACGAGAGTGATGGAGAGCCGTGCGTGCACTGCCTGCCAACATCGCGAGAGGACTCCAGTTCGAAGGTGACTCGTGCATGACAGATGCCGAGAATAAAACCTGGGCGCTGGACGCCTTCCTCAGTGTGGTAAGGGGATTTTGTTTTAACTCGGACTTGAACACGGGGGGTCGACCACAAGGAAAGGGTGGGGTAGGCCCAGGGACGGCCAGGTGAGGCCGCTGGAGGGACTAGTGTCTCTCGTCTGCCTAGGAGTCACGCCTTGCGCATGAGAACCGGACGCCTACGGCTGTTGCAGGATAGGGCGTGTAGTCTGGGATACTATGGTAATAAGGTAGTAACTCTGTTATTCGCTCTTGCTTGGAGGTAGCTAAGACTTCTCCAGTGTACGTTTTCGGATAAGGGAAGACGACGAGTACGAGTACTTTATCTTACCCTTTATTTCTCACCAAAGTTACAATTTATATTTCAGAACTCTTTTACATATTGTGTCTCCCTTTTTGTTGTGGCCTCTGTGGCTGTTTTGTTGTGTGCAATAATTAAAAATAAAAATTCTGCATCTGCATTAAAACCCCTGTGCTGGTAGGCCAAATTTGTATCATTCTGAAATAGTAGCTTTGGGCTGCACAAAATTAGTCCATGTGCTGCAAATGGCCGCCAGGCTGCCCTTTGGACACTCCTGGTTTGGGCAATGTGCAATGATAGCCACACACAGTGTTTTGCATGAAGGCCACAAAGTAAAATTTTTGTCTGATCTAATCAGAGTTCCTTCATCCATGTTTGGTGTGTCCCCCACATGGCTTGCAGCAAACTGCAAATTGGACTTCCAGTGGCTTTTCACATGCCACTTTTCTACTTGGTTGGACTGATTAATTTGCGAGTTGTTAGTAATTCATGAGTAAAATCGGGGCTTGTATTATAGAGGCCCCGGTTTACTCTTTATAATATTTGTGTTGGTCGTTGATGCTGGCACGATGACGTAATAATGACGCGGAGAAAAGATATCAGGAATGTATGTGTGGATCACAGAGCTTGAGGGGTATAAAGACTAAGCTGTTTGTGTGACACAGTGGCACCTGTAATCTATACAATTTGCGATATATTGTGTGGCTGTTGTTTTTGCTCAATGACTACATTGATAGTGTTCAGTAAGTTAAAGTTTGGTTTATAGCGCTATCACTTGCGATTGTTGTTGTAGTAAATAATATGAGATGTACTGTTAGTGAAGAGAACCGTGTATTTTTAAACTACCTTTACTTCTGTGAACAAGAGGAACAAATTGAGTATTGAACTATGGGAATTATAATGCAATCAACGTGCGAGCTAGGATGAATAATTTTCTCCGAAATTTCAGATAGGGACGTTCACTTGTAGATGAATGAGACACTACGCATAGGCATTGTACATAATGGAGGCGTATGATGTGACCTCAACAACACGCGAGCGCACTTGAGTGCTGCCCAGCGATTTGCCCCAGATTGTTCCCTCGAGGTTTAGCTGTCGCTGTAGCGTCGTCACATCATACATTGGCGCAGGCTCCTTAAAATTTTTCTCTTGCGGACAAGAGAGCTAGATCCAACAGAGCCTGAGCACACACGATCCTACAGAGCTCTGCCTCGCATCTCTTATTAACATGTATCTGGAACCGTACAGTTTGCAAACCCCAACAGAGGGAAATCGACAACGAATCCCCTGAGAAGACCTGTTGTGAAATTCTAGCAGAACGCTAATTCATCACATTTGCAGCCACCACCGAGATAACTATACTCGAATCGTTTATCCTTCTTCCGGCTCTCATGGTAATGCTTCCGACACCCAGACATACACGTGGCGTGGTATAATATGAGGTCACGAGAGACATTTGTATATCACACAGTTCATGGTTCTTAGCCTTAGATATTGGCTGTGCGATGTTAGATTAATATCCCGATAGATTAACACATCCCTATACGAGCTAAGTACATTTGTTTACTATGCGTTGTGACGCGTCGGCCACTCTTTACACACACATACTACGACACTCCCCATCCACAGCTCAGTGATGCAACCGCACACCTAGATATGGATCACACCCGACTGATTACACACCCTACAGACCCTGATACCGGACCACCACTGACACTCCTCGGCTACCGTTGCTCGAATGTCATCGGGTAAAACTTTAACATCCGCACCTCTTATGTATACACATAGACACGCCCCTTTAAATCTCAGCCAGAGCTCTGCCATCAGTGTTCAAACCGTAAGCAGCTTGATACAGAATGAGCAAACTACGCTGTGGTCTCAGTGCATTGTTGTGTAAGTGACAGAGAGAGAAGAATGTCAGAATGAAGAAGGTAGAGCAAGAGCAAAGAAAACAGTGTTTTTTTTATTGATCAGAAGGAACCCCTGTGCCTCAGTTGCAACACACAAAATAATAAAAAACAACTAAATCATACAATGCAAACATTCATTTAACTGTGTTTACAAATCTCTAATAGAAAGCCATACAGTACCTTTGAAATTAGTCGTACCCCTTGCACTATTTCACATTTTGTCACATTAAAACCGCAACCTTCAATTTACTTTATCAGGATTTTATGTGACAGACCAACACAAAGTAGTGCAACATTTGAAAAAGAAAAAGGGAAAGATCCTACCATATCCTGGCTTTCCACCTAAATGGTCAAAGGAGAGCATTATTTAGAGAAGCAGTCAGGATCTGACTGAGTTGCAGAGATCCACAGCTCACGTGGGAGGATATGTTGACAGGACAGCTATCTGCAGTGCACTCTACATATTTCACCTTTATGGAAGTGTGGAAAGAAAAAAGCCAATAGTGAAAGAACAACATGCTAAATTGTCTACAAGAAAAAGACATTTATGCAAAAGACCTTCAAAATCATGCACGACTTTGCGTTGATCCTTCAAATAAAAACCTAACACACTGTTTGTGGTTGTAATGCTATAAAATGAGTTATGAGTACTTTTGCAAGGCAGTATGTATAGCTGCAGTAAAAACATAAATCTTCCTCTCATCAAATTCAAATCCCATTTATATGTGTTAAGGTTTCTGGTTGTAACACAAACTAACAAAATGTGAAAAAGTTGCAAAGCTGTGAAGCTGACATAAATTTGGGAGATGAATAATTTTACCATGACAAGTTGAGGCAGCACCAGCATGACCAGTAAAGAAGAGGAGAAGGTTGGAGTGAAGCAGGAAAGTGAGAGGAAATGATGAGGAGTTGATGGTGACCTGATCCCTTAACAGGCGTTAGCGCAGTACTCCAGCCCGCATACAGCACTTGGGTTCTTGATGACCTGTGCGTTTGGAGTATTTTTGCAAGCAGTCTTTTCTTAATTTGCAAGTAGGCGGAGATTTTTTTTTTTTTTTTTTGCCAAGGCGGGTCTCAGGTGTGGGTTAAGGAAAAGGTTGAAAGGGAATGAGGGGGTTTTATATCCTCTGAGGGCTTCTTCAAAATGCTGACTTTCCTTCCTGGTCACTATAATGGCTTTAATAACACAGAGTCAGGTTTCAGCGCCCCACCCTTTTCCACACAATTTCCAGTCACTGCGCTGCACATTTGGCATTGCTAACTAAAAGATATTATCGCTTTCAGTGCTAGGAAGTTGAGATGTAGAAACATAGTGATGACTGGGGACAGAGGAAGTGTCAGCTGTGGCCCAAAATGCTTGCAAAGCCACTGCAAACATTTCTGCAATTCAGCAAAGGTGATTCCCAGATAGTCTCCAATGGCAGGTTTTATCTGGGTATTAAAAATGACTGTTTTGCTGACATGAACCCAAGGTGTGCCAAGACGGATGAGCCACTGCAGGAGCCGGTCTGAGTCTTTCTACATTTAACTATGTGCCCTCTAAGTGACAAAACCCAACCAATGAACTGAAGTATACGTATAACAGATTAATTTAAAACAGAAAAAAATAAGGGCTTAAAAATATTATAGCTGAAAGCTACAAAAAATGACATCAGATCACTATAAATGGAAACCGTGTCCAAATTATTTATCTATTATAGCAGGCACTTCATCAAAGACTGCAAGCTTGCAAGTATTTTGCTATGCAGTATCACATTTTTGCACATGGGGAGTTACAGAAGAGGAGCATACAGGCTTTGTTTTCTTCTCTCCTTCTCCTTCTCTCTCCATACATAAACACAGCACCATACACATTTATTGAGACAACCCGGCACTGATAAACCACATGCATCTAAAGTGAAGTCTCAGCACTAAAGCCTTTCTGTGTTTCCCTGACATCAATCATGAGCCATGCTGATATATTGCACACGTACCTGTGAGTTAACCCAGTGAAAACACCTGCTGTTTACACACCTGCACTATCTATAGGAACTCCCTCCCTTCTATTGTCTGCAGCACAGAGCAGCTGAGGTCAGTTATCTGCTGAGTCAAGCACAAACGTAAGACAGTACCATGCCTTATCAGTGGCATTAGACTGTTACACATCAATGCATGGTGGAACATACCTGTAATAGCAAACGTACAGGGGTTGGACAATGAAACTGAAACACCTGTCATTGTAGTGTGGGAGGTTTCATGGCTAAATTGGACCAGCCTGGTAGCCAGTCTTCATTGATTGCACATTGCACCAGTAAGAGCAGAGTGTGAAGGGTTTCATTAGCAGGGTAAGAGCACAGTTTGGCTCAAATATTGAAATGCACACAACACTATGGGTGACATACCAGAGTTCAAAAGAGGACAAATTTTTGGGTGCACGTCTTGCGGACGCATCTGTGACCAAGACAGCAAGTTTTTGTGATGTATCAAGAGCCACGGTTATCCAGGGTAATGTCAGCATACCACCAAGAAGGACGAACCCACCCAACAGGATTAATTTGGGGGATTGCAAGAGGAAGCTGTCTGAAAGGGATGTTCGGGTGTTAACCCCGATTTGTATCCAAAAACATAAAACCCAACGGCTGCCCAAATCACGGCAGAATTAAATGGGGCACCTCAACTCTCCTGTTTCCACCAGAACTGTCCGTCTGGAGCTCCACTGGGTCAATATACACTCCCGGGCTGCTATAGCCAAACCTTTGGTCACTCATGCCAATGCCAACGTCGCTTTCAATGGTGCAAGGAGCGCAAATCTTCGGCTGTGGACATGTAAAACATGTATTGTTCTCTGATGAGTCCACCTTTACTGTTTTCCCCCCACATCCGGGAGAGTTTACGGTGTGGAGAAGCCCCAAAGAAGCGTACCACCCAGACTGTTGCATGCCCAGAGTGAAGCATGGGGTGGATCAGTGATGGTTTGGGACTGCCATAATCATGGCATTCCCTTGGCCCAATACTTGTGCTAGATGGGGCCGCGTCACTGCCAAGGACTACCGAACCATTCTTGAGGACCATGTGCATCCAATGTTTCAAACATTGTATCCTGAAGGCGGTGCCGTGTATCAGGATGACAATGCACCAATACACACAGCAAGACTGGTGAAAGATTGGTTTGATGAACCATAAAAGTGAAGTTGTAACATCTCCCATGGCCTGCCACAGTCAGCAGATCTAATATTATTGAGCCACTTTGGGGTGTTTTGGAGGAGCGAGTCCGGAAACGTTTTCCTCCACCAGTATCACGTAGTGACCTGGCCACTATCCTGCAAAAAGAATGGCTTAAAATCCCCCTGACCACTGGTGGCAGACTTGTATATGTCGTTCCCAAGACGAATTGATGCTGTATTGGCCGCAAAAGGAGGCCCTACACCATACTAATAAATTATTGTGGTCTAAAACCAGGTGTTTCAGTTTCATTGTCAAACCCCTGTACATCTGAAGTACAGCTTTGCTGTAACCAATCACTGTTGTTGACATCAGTTTCAATTTAGCAACACTAAAGTAAAATCAGCCTTAAACTACTTCACATTTTGTCATATGATAGCCACTTCAATGTTTGGGTTTTTATGTGACAGACAATACAAAGTAGCACATACTTGTGAAGTGCAATGAAAAAGATAAATTTTATCTTTAGCAAACACTGGGTGAGATGCAAAGTACACCTTTGTCAGGGTGATGGTCCATCAAGGGACAAGGACGCATGCTTTTCACATTTTTTATTAATAAACAATATGGTGTGCATTTGTATTTATTCCCCTGTGTTAAAGCTTTTTAGAACCAGGTCTTGCATTGATTAAAGCTGCAAGTCCTTTGGGGAATGCCTTGACCAACATCTATTTCATTCCACTACACAAACGTGCTACTTTATATTGATCTAGCACACAAAAACCCAATAATATATGTTTAAGTTTATGGTTGTAACACAAGAAAATAAGAAAAAAATTAGAAGGTGTGAAAAGATTTTGCAAGGCACTGTGTGTACTGCCGATCCATTGGAAGCTTGTACAAAAGCAAATTAATGCAAAAATGTTTTAAATGTGAAAAACCAAATGGCTTTGTCACAGACTATAGATCCTACCAACGCATTCTGATACAATTAAAGAAACGATCTTCATAATAATCATGCACAAGGTCGTTTCATCCAAGGGCATCATGTTACAAATATAGAACTCCATAGACAGCATCATACTACGTTGAGAAATGCAGTCAGGCTCCAGTGCTGACATCAGGGACCAGGAAACAGAGGTATTACAAACTGCTTTCATCAACCCCCCCAGGAGTACAACCCAGCCCCAGCACCAGATGTTTGCTAGCAATTGTGGTTTTCCTGCCACCATCAGTGAAAAAACTTCAAACAGGTAATCTGAACATTCAGCATAAATGCTTTGCTGCCACATTTACATGTGGGTGGACACGTTGACTTTCACCTCTCCCTTACAAGCTAGCAGCCCCTTGAATATTTGCAAAAAGTCAGAAATGAATGCTGTCTGTATTGGATTTCCATGCAGCTTCTCTGGAACATGTCTGACATATTTTACTGTCAAAGTGCCTTAATGAAGAACCTGAAGCAAGATGTCAATCAGAAGAAAACTTCCAAGAACTACAGAAATAAAGAAGTAAAATTAAATAATATTATACTGTAAATAAATAATCAAGCTAAATATTATAATTTCTCACAGGATGTAGTATTTGTTTCCACATTTTGCTGGTTAGGATGTGTTACTTATTAGAAGAAATAACTGTGTATTTCTCTACTTTTGGCACATGTTATGTAAGGACATCCTCCAGGGAAATAATATGCCTACAGAACATTAGAGTTTGTCCAGTAGTGCTTCCATTACAGGAAGAAATAACACAATGTCAGAAACTGACTTAAATGTCACAAAAGCCCTGAATCACATTTTATTACCTGTTGTCCTTGTCAGAACCGTTCAAAATCGTTTGCCTCGGTTTTATTGTGTTGTGATCCATCTAGATACTGCTTTGTGTAGTTACGTAATAGGCCACCCTATCACAGCACCTTACACATGACCAGCCAAGCTCGCTGGGCTCGCTGAGTGACAAGGTCACATGGAGGAACCAACCGTGCATACAGTAGGGCTCAGTTACCTCCCCAAATTGGCCATTTCTGCATGATCAGCCAAATCTGAATGAAATAAAGGCACAGGTAGCTGGCCTTTTAATGTCGACTACAGTATGTACCACGCTTTTCTGGGCCGTATACACATGCACATGTTTGATGTGGGTGGCCTCCATGACTAAAACCACACTAAGTATTTGCTGTGAATGCAGCCAGCTGTCTTAGAAAAGTGGTTTCAAACTTTTATTTCTGTGGAGTACCTTTTGTTTCGACCATTTCCATAGCAATGTCTCTGAACCAGCTGGATCTACAATCCAAATGACTTCTTATGTGTTCTAACCTCTGTAATGTCTTGAGACCAATGCAAATTATTCTAACTCCCAAATTAGATCATCTCTCACTCTGAACATGACCACTGGAGTACAGACAGCAAATGAATGGTTGCACAAGAGCATCCCATTGGTGAAGGGACCCACCTGACAGCTCGTATAAGCGTTTTCACAGCTGGAATCACCTCATCCATGGCCACATCGCAATACGACTTGTCTTCCAGGCCTTCCTCTCCAACCCCCTCCACTAAAGTCCAAAAAACAAAAAAGAATATTAACGACATTCTTTCGAGCTCTAAAGAAATGTGTAATTTCTGCTTACCGTCAACAGGTGGACGTGGCTTGAGGCGAAGGGAGGTGCGGAATCGCGTTCGGTCGTTAAAGCTCCAGCTCTTTTGGACCTTGCCAGGGCTGGTGGCTTCAGGGACGTTCTCCTGGCTAGGGGAGCGGCGAACACCGGAGCCAGGGGGCAGAGGTGATGCCTTGTTCCGGATGGTTTGGGATGAACGGGAGTTGTTCATCCGGATTCGATCCCGGAAGCCCATTTTACTGCTGACAGTGAGGTTAAAATAGTTAAATACATGGAGGCACACTAGAACTCTTGGAAAATGACTTGGAAATTTTCTCTTTTTGGTGTAGATTCTCAGTCAGCAGGTCAGGGGGTTCTTAGTGCCTGAACAGAAGTAAACTGGATTTTCTTTACTAGTTTCTTGAAGATGTTTTGCCTCTCACCTGAAAGGCTTCTGCATTTCTGATCATTGACAGGAAATGTCAAACTTATCAGTCAATATTAGGCCAATTTGAAAGGTTGGGATTGCTTTTCCATGATCAGAACTAAAAAGACATTTGGACAAGAAGTGAAACACCCTTAAGAAACCAGTAGGGGACTCCAGCTCCAGTCTTTTATTGAAGCAGTAAAATTCTGTTTTTGATTGCACTGTCAGAATGCGTTTAGGTTTAGAAAAATATTACACCATGTTATTGGGAGGCATTCAGGAAACAGCAGAATGGCAACCTAATTTTGTTAGAAAAGAGTTAATTAGTAGAAGAGAGGTAACAGAAAAACTTGGCCTCTTGTAGTATCAGTCATCACATAAAGACAGACAAAACACATACACAACAAAGATGTACATTTAGTGTCAGTGAAGGACAGAGTAGCTGAAATGCAGAGGAACTTTGTGCAACATTAACTGATACTGCCCTAAGGAGTGGCCTATTATGCATGTATTTGCACCTGAATCAGCAAAGTAAAACCGAAGACTTGCTACAGTGCTGGAACAGCAAAAAAAATGGTGCTGCAAAAATCTCAGGAACCACCTTAATCCCGTCAGCAGATTGCATGGGCATCAAAACATTGGCTTCAAAGGGCAGCAACACAAAAGGCATTTCACTGAGCACTCGGTACCACTCACCACACACCAAGTCAGGCAGTTATGTGGGGTCAACTGTTTAGAGGAGAAAAGCTATTTGGCAGGCAGACTACAAAAGACTGCCTCCTAATGCTGCTGGTAGAGCATGCTCTTGTGGAGATCTCCCACAAGGCAGCCACTTAGAGGTTACATACGGTCACGGATCCATAGGCAGCGCAACTGTCATGCACTTCAGAGTAGTTCCGGCCAAGTCGTTCACTCCCACATCTTTTGCGATGGTATAAGCTTTGTTTTGTGTGTGATACACATAGGCCAGCTATTTAAATTAAAATTTAAACAGCAAGAGTATGTTTAGTGGAGACAGCATTTCATACAAAATATATGAAAAGCTTTTGGTAGGAAATGGGGGTGATAGATTGATAGACCTTTGCATGCCATAGTGAAAGGAAGTAAATGCTTTGGATGCTTTCGGAATCATACATTTCTGCACTTTCCAGAACATTGAGAGAACAGTGCATGCAAACAGGAGCACTTTAAACTCTGTAAAAATACAACACAAGCATGTTGATTTGATACAGAGGTTTGGCTGGTTTAAAATGGAAGAGCATGCACAAAGCTTGAAGAACCCTTTTCTTCAAGAACAAACAATAATTTAGCAAAACAAGTAAGCTATTTTCCTATGAAATGTTTTCCACATTATCAAAGACCTTTAATGAGAGGAAAATTCATGTTTTTCTGAGACCGTATACTCTGCTCTACAACAGTATCCATGACCCATCTTATAAAATTACAACTGCAACCTTCAATGTATCTTATTAGATTTTTTGTGATAGACCAATAGAGGGTAGTGCATATTTGGACTGAAAGCAATTGGAAAAGTATGGAGTGCATTTGTATTTAATATATTTAAAGCATGGTTATATTATAAAATAATATCCAAAACTTACAAGATGCTTTTGATTTCTATGAGAATCTCTTTGTTTTAATGTCATGCTCATTTTTAAATGAAACTTCAGACACTCATAGTTGATCTAATTTAACAATGAAATGATACCAACTCAGATGATTAATGTTTTTTACCCATATTAAATTATACTTCTTAAAAAAATCAGACATTTGTTGTAGCATACTCTTTATTTTAATCTAAAGCAAAACTGCACACCTAGAAGCAAGAAGAGCATTAACTGGGGCAACCAAGAGGACTATGGCAACCCTGGAGGACCTGCAGAGATCCATAGCTCAGGTGATTGGCCCTGTCAACAGGGCAGCTACAAGTCATGCACTCCACAAATAGGCCCATTAGGGAAAGACACCATGAAAAAAATTCTGTTTGCAGTTTGTCATAAGCTGTGTAAATAAGGGGCACCGCAAACATGTGGAAGAAGGTGGTCTGGTCAGATGGGACCAAATGTGAACATTATTGCGTAAATGCAATTAGCTATGTGTGATGTACATCACCACTGTGACGTAATGGTGGTGGCACCATCATGCTATGGGGATGCTTTTCTTCTGCAGATACAGGAAAGCTAGTTAGGGTTGACAGGAAGATGAATGGGGCTAAATACAGATCAATTCTGGTAAAAAAAAACTGCTAGAGGGTGCAGTATTTTTGAAATTTACCTACCAACAGACAGCGAGCCTAAGCATACAAGCTAAATTGATGTGTGTTATTTTAAAAAGAATAATGTGTAAAGATTTCAGCATCTAGATGTGGAAAGCTAATAGAGACCCACCCCATAAAGACTTAAGGTGCGTTCAGACTGACTGCGATTTCAGCAAAATTTTCGCCTCATTCGTGTGCTGTTGCTTGCCTGACATTTCGCCAGCCAACGGGCGACATTGCTTCACTCCCTTAACTCCCTTCACCGCATCATCTAATAGGAGGAGCTTCTATCTGCTGCTCACTAGATTCAACTCAACATTGTGCGAGTCACGGTGCTTTATGTACGGAAAGCTGAACAACACCACCGGCGTCGACGTCTCTGGGTTCACAAGAGACAGAACCATTCTGGAGAGTACCACCACCTTCTTGGGGGACGAATCCACCTCCGGGACACCAACTAAAGGCACTGTACCCACACTGCAGAACGCCTGTTCATCTGTCTTCGGTGAGTAAATAAATCTCAGCTCAATACATAAATAGCCAAATTGTACTGTCCACATCTTCTAAATATAATAAACATTTTTGTACCTAAACAGATGGACGAGGACCGCCAAAATACACCAGGCAAGAGCTGACAAAATTAAATACTTATGAATAAAATATAATTTCCTACATGAACATATATGTACCCTGAGCATCTGCTGTGAGTTTTATACTTGTATGACAACTGTTGTGCTGAAAAGAGGGCCCTAGACGCGACACAAATTGACAGAAAAGTTCTGATTTTTTAACTTCAGCGAACTTCGCACGTTTAGGATGTAACTGTAGCAAAAGTGAACAATACTTTCAGTGGCTGAATCCAAATGCACTCCACACTTTGCAGATTTGTCAAACTTTTTTAGAACCATACATTATTTCCCTTCAACTTTAGAAACATGCACTACTTAGATTTGGTCTATCTCATAAAATTCCAATACAGTATACTAAGGTTTGTGTTTGTAATGTGACAAAGTCTGGGGATATGGATACCTTTCTAAGGGAATGTAGTTAGAGTCATAAACCAACTAGGACTTTTGACAGAATTTAGCAAATCAGTCCTAGTTCTTGAAGCATTTACAAAAAAAGACAAGCCTTGAGAATGTATATATATTAAGGACTTCACACAACTATTTGTGGAACAGAATGTGGTGTCTGTTTAAAGCCTTTAATTTGTACCTATGGTTGCACATATAAATTATTGCATCTTATATGCAATATTGATGTAACATCTTTCCGGAACTCACATGCTGTGAATGGTTTTTTGCATTAAAAGTAGGAAAACATTTAGAAAGCCACTGCACCCTGTCCACAAATCTTTGAGTGCTTCAGGCAAGGTAGGCAGGTTGTGTTGCTGAAGAAGTAAAAGCCGAGTTATCGATCTGCGACGTTTTAGCGTGCCCCGTGCACAGTATTGTTGCTGTGGGTACCTCTGCTTGCGGCCAGCATGAATCCGGAAGAAACCTCGCTTTTTAGAAAGGAGCTGACTGGGGAGACACACAAGGCAGACGGAAAGAGGGTGAGGGCCAAAAGGGAGTGGGGAAAGTGAGGGTGCAGGAGGACAAGTAGTCCTTAGATGCAACCTGGGTACACAGTGAACCCATGAGAATAAAGTGTAGCAAAGAGAAAACACAGAGAAAGTGATGGAGAGTGGAAGGAGTGAAGCTAGAGATGCACCGAGAAATCAGATGGTGACCTGAATTGGCAGATATTTAGCTTTTTTTTTTTTGCAGTGATCGAAAACTGAAAATAAAATGCATCATATTAAGCGCTACCAAGTCGAAGATGACACAAACTTAACTACTTTCAATATTGGTGATATGTTTACAAATGAAGAAGGCCTTTAAATGAAAACGGTTTTCTAAGACAAACTGACATATCTGCATTCATTCAGGCAGCAAGAGTAGGAGAGAGCTAGAGTTTCTGAAGATAACAGGAAGGCTGAACAAACTACACCAAAGTTGTTCCGTTTTATTTTTTTCATGTCTGTCTATTATGTAACATGATGTATTTGGAAAGCTGTTAGCAGCCATTTTAGAAATTTCAGAGTTAAGCAAATGGTTTACATTCTGTAGAAAATACACATGAAAACTGCTGTTTAGCAATGCTAATTTGCTAACCATGCTAATCATTAATATAAGATGCTAAACTATTCCATGATTTGAATTTTCTTTAACAATTTAGCAAAACCTTTTTTACAGTGACAGCTATTAGTCTTAACTCACCTCCACTCTAATATAAATAACTGAATGGAAGAATTGCTAAAATATATATATCTTGAATGCTGTTCTTATTTTCCTGTCAAATTATAGTTCTTAAAATTTATTTTTGCCAAACTTGGTATTGGCAGGTTCTTTACAAAAACCGGAAATGGTACATCTCTAGGTGAAGCGTTACTTCTAAATGGTCCAAATAGCCATTTTAAGCATAAACATATGCATCATGGAGGCAATTATGGATTATTGAGACACACTCACTTTGAAGGGCGAGATGAGTGTTTTATTTAAGCAGTTAAGCCATTAAGCACTTAGGGTTTCACCTGAGTATAACCACCATGATGTGACAGCAGAACCTCAAAATAAGAGAAATCTTCCAGAAAAGTTTAATATTCAAGTATGACATGGTTTTTTCATCCAGTGCATGCATAGGGTCTGCAAATAACCAATTAAACAACCAACCCTTTTTTTATACTTGTAAATATTTCAGATTTGTAATAATTTTTTCCAACCAATTTGCTGTAACTAATAATAGCCTTTCGTTTACAAGCACAGCTCATGACGTGAAGAACAAACCTGCATGGAACTTCTGCCTTCCTGGGAACAGGTGAAGGATGGATGCCATGAAAAGGACAAAATTGACATAAAGGAAAGGAAGAGAGGAAGAGGAAATTTATAAGTGAGGAGCGAGAGATGGCAGAGATGACTGGGACATGAGCTTTGCAGACAAAGACAGTAAGAAGCAGGATGGGCCTGCAACAGATACTTAGATTAGTGTAGAACGGTTAGAGGAACCACACCTCCATGCATTTGGCTTTGTGTCAGTGCTGATTTACCATGTGTCTCACAATCAGTGAGTATGACTGTTGGAAGATTGTTTTGGCCACCTATTTGGATGAACTGTAGAGCTGAAAGAGGTGGCGAGGTGCCTACCTGTCCCCCGACAGATAGGGGGAGCTGTAGGGCCGGAGCCCAGACAGCAGCGTGTGGTAGGAGTTCTGCAGAACCTTCTTGGTGTTACGTTGTCGCTGGAGGTGACTGAACAGTAGCGTCAGTTCTCTGACACCCACGTGCACGAATAAACAAAAAACAAAACACATGACAAATGAAAAAAAAACACCAAACAATGGAGAAACACAAAAAGGCCAATTCAATGGTCCAAACTCTTAAAAGAAGAGGCATACATGACAGAAATAATATGTGTGCAGGGTCCAAAACTTGTCATCAGCAAGGCAAACTAAAGAGGATTACTGGGAAGTTTTTTTTTTTGTCTGGGTTGAAGGGCTTTCATTTGTGCATAGACGACTTCAAAAATTATTCCTCTAAGCTATAAAAATGCACTGTCCAGAATTTTTTTTTTTAAACAGATAATTGATTGATGATATCACACTTTGAAAATAATTTGTAGCCATCAAATTACACTGCTACTTTGTAAATATTTTCCTCCTTTCCCCAAACTATTCAAAAGCCATTATGGAGCGGTTGGGTCCTTGTAGAAGCAGGCTAATATGATTTAATTCCCTAACATCATACAGTATAATCAAAGAATAAACTATCATACATGTATTAGTGTTATCTGGTGGTGTCCCAAATTATATTCTAGCTTCCACACTAAAATATCTATTTTAGCTTTTGAGGAACTTTATTTTGAGCCCTGAACACACATGCTATGTGGAGGCTTTTGTCAGGGGAAAATTTCCCTTGATGTTTGGATTTATGTTTCTCATGCTCCCCTACTTTTAAGCAAATACAAATTAGTCAAATTAATACATGAACATGACAATACATGTAAAGTACAAAGGAGTATTAGGGTCACTTTTAAAAAATGCACCTTTTCAATTACTTATGGAAAAAATAAAATCATAATATTAAGAGTAATTTTGAAGTACAAAAAATGTATACATATATTTTTTTGCGGTTTGTTAAATCAAATTTGGAGGGTGATTTGTGGGCTGTCGATATTAGCAGAGCCAGTTCATTGATGTTGGACATAAAGTGGTAGCCTCAGTCAGGAGCACATGCATTGTACTTTTTCTGGAGCGACAACTACATTCAGAAAAACTTTCTAGTGAAACTCAACATCTAGAGTGCAATATTAGGTGTCAATACATGGGAAAATGTTAAATTCTTGACAGGAAAGAGCAGTGTCCCTGTGCATTGATGTCAGATTAAATGTCAATGCCACCCAGATAGATGGCAGGTCTGCAGGACCAGGAGCATCTACTTTGTGTCATTTATGTGAGAAAAATTTAGAGTTACCAAAGTCACCTAGAGAACTTTCTAAATACATTTAACATTTATTGACGCTTTAACACAGGTTTGGTTGGAAAAACCTGTACAATGTGCCATCAATGTTATTCCATGAAATTCAAGCCAGTTTCCTGGAGTTCACCTACCTAGAACTCAGCAGCTACATAAATAAGTGTTGGTTCTGTCCAGGGGCAAAACTTTGAACTCATGTTTTTTAAATATTGCCATTTGGACGGTTTTGACTAAGAGTCTTTTCCTCTAAGACTCTTGGTCAGTTTAGTCAAACTAGGCCTAGCCCAAAAAGGACAAATAAACACATTTAAGCAAGAAATGATTCATACACCCTGGCAGATTTGGTTCTTAAGTCATTTTCATTCAAATAAGTTTATTTCTGATTGGAAATAATGCAGTAATCTCTAAGATAATATGACAACATACCAGATGTTTATTTACATAAAGAATGTCATGTTAAGAAAAGGTTATATCCTAGTCAATGAGAAACAGCAAGGTCTTTAATGACATTGCTGCAATGAAAGGTTTCTTGCAATTCCTGACAAGCATTTTGCATGTTTCCAATGGTATTTTGACTATTTATTTTTGGTATTTTTGTTCTTTGAGGTAGGAAGGCCTCCTTGACATCAGCCTAATCTTCAGCTCCCTCCACATATTCTCAGGCAAATTCAAATTGGAACTCTGGCTGGGCCAATCTGGTCAATCCAAACAGCTAAGATTACTTACAGTCAGTAAAGTTAAAAGATTTCTTTAAACCTAAATCTGCCAAGATATAGGTGCTAACTCTATGTTTGATGCTGGCTCAGTTTAGAAAACAAAACCACTTCTCTGTAACATTAAAAATGTGAACTCATAACAGAGAGGGGAAAAGCTCATGTTAGCTGTATCATCTTAGCAAATGCTTCCACCTAGACCTTTGCTGGGATATACCAAACCTGCTTTATAAAAGACATTCTTAGGCAATGTTTTTTTGCTACCAATTTCCTTCTGGATTGCCTTAATCTATCAGAAAATGAGGGAAACACAGGTTTGGTTTGTCCTTCATAGGAATTGTACAGCTGACGGCACATTCGGATATTTCCTGTGGTGATGCTGATGTCAGGTACTGCAAAACCACTGGAGTTTGAGACTGCAGGAATCAAACAACTAGAACACCAAATTTAGTGTATCTTGCACAATTACAACCTTTCTTTAGCACAGCAAGTGTAGCTATCAGTCTGTCCAGGATGATATTTCTGCTTGAAAACATGCAACTTATAAGTTTTGTATAATTGGTTGTCTGAGGCGACTGAGTTTTTAAAAGTGCTTTTTCAAACTAAAATATTTATAGATATTACTTTAGTTTCTGACCCAGAAAGGACAGACAGTATTTATTTCTAAAACCTATTTTGAAGTATTTAAATAATATTCTTAAGAGGCTGACATTCTCTTTGACATATATACTTTATTTTGAAAAGCTATAAAAAAAAACCACACTTAAATATTTAAATCAAGTGGCCCTAATACTCCTTCACAAATGTCAAGCAAACTTCCCAACAAACCTTTTTGATTTGATCGAAAAACAATCTAACGAAAAGTAATTTTTCATCAATAATTTATAATTAATAAAGTTAGAAGTATTGTTTGAAAAAGTTCTAGAGGTTATTTAACATTTTAGTCTTTGTTTTATTGGATGTTGGTAACCAAAACTGAATCAATGTGAAGTCCAAAAAGTGGCTTTGCATGTGCATATTTATTTAGTCAGTAAATCATTTCTGTTATTAAACAAGGAGACTTACAGGTTGTTCACTGTACAACTGCCGGATGTTATGAATGAAGATAGCGCAGCTGGTCATCATAGACTGCTTCCAGTAAATTTCATTAAATTTGATGCATCATCACTGGCTTTTTTTTTTATTACCATACATCTCAACAATTCTGTGTTAGATTATTAACATTTATCCTAAAATACAAATGAATCACCCTGTTCTTTATAATCAGTAACCTCTTAGCTGCTGCTTTTTAAATGCATTCAAATTAATCCCTTTTTCATCAGTTAGTTTTGGTTACTGGAACTCCTCATATAAAACACTCAATATAAATAATACACTGAATAGTTACACTATTCACCTGTAGTGTCTCCTCTTAGCTGCATCCTCCTCCTCCCTACATTTAGAAGACAACAACTAGTGGACATCAACAGCGGAGGATTTCAGTTGACCGGGCAATATAGAGAGGCGCTGATCACCGGTAAAAGTCTATGTGAAATAATGTGACATCTTGCGTTGTGTTTTAAATAATGCAGATAAATTTAGGCAAACTGACCCAATAACACACATCTTTTACAAATTGATAAATGTACATCTTGGCTCACATTTACTGAACCTCAAAACATGTTCAGTAATTAAAGAAAGAAAATCTTAATTGAAATATTCTCTAATGTAATTGGCTTTACTGTAAAAAGTTTGTTTACCAAGTAGTAAAAAAAAAATTATTTATTAGGATAAATAGTAAATAAAAAATTTGAGGTGGGAATTTTATTATTGCTATAATAAACATGTAAAACCACAAAGGCAAAATTAAATAAAGAAATAAAAATAAAAACGATACTTAAAAAATAATGACTAGATATCCACAAAAAGTGGTAAAATGTACAATTAAATCCTCATTATGTATTTAATCTTGATCGCATACTACAAAATATTGCTTGATCCCACTGATATGAATGGATAAAGAGACTAAAAATCAAATCCAACTTTTTAATTATTTTTATGTTCCTTTTGTGAGATTGTGAATCTTTTAATGTCAGTATTTTAAATAGGAAGTGCCCCACAGGTTTCTGGTTCTTGTTGAGTCAGCTCACTGCAGACCAGGAGGCCTGATGGCAACACTTACCTGAATGAAGGTAACATGCTGTCGTAGAAATACCATGTCGCTGTGAGATACGAGTGTTTGGCATCTGTAGAGTAGAGACGCCATGCAGCCTAGAGAAAGAAAACAATGAAAGTCAACACTGCCCAAATGATTGGGAATGTGTAAAAATAACATTTTATGAGAGCTCATCAGCTCACACTGTGTCTATTACCTGTATGAGATTTGCAGCAGGCATCCTCCTCTTCTCAAAGTGCTTCTGTCGGTGCTGCTCTTGAACCTTCAAGGCAAAGCCTGAACCTAGGATACCCTAAAGATAAAAATTCACAAACCAAATAGGGCTGCTATTTTAGTCTTTGGCAAAAAAGTCACAAATTAAGATGTGTGTAAATACTGTGCACTTACAGCAGGTAGGGCAAAAAAGGAGACACCCAGAAGGGCAAAGCCAGCAGCCAGAAGTCGCCCCTGCCACGTACGAGGGGTCTTGTCACCATAGCCAATTGTGGTCAAAGTTATCTGAATGTGTGAAGAAATTCAGGTCTCAAACACAAGCTATTATCCCTACAACAAAACGTTGTAGGGATAATATGTGCGCAGTGCATTTCCCCTTGAACATTTTCCATTTTTACATTACAGCCACACATTTATTTATTTATTATTTTTTGCAAAGGGAAATCTAAAAACTGTGGCATGCATTTGTAATTGGCTACCTTTACTCTGATACCCCTAAATAAAATCTCGTATAGCCTTCAGAAGACACCTAATTAGTAAATTGTCCACCTGTGTGTAATTACATCTAAATATAAATCCAGCTGTTTTTTGAAGGGCTCAGAGGTTTGTTAGAGAACATTAGTGAACAAACTGCATCATCAAGACCAAGGACCACAGCAGACAGGTCAGAAAATAAGAGTTCAGTGCAGGGATAGGCTATGAAGCTGTATTTCTAGCTTTAAACATATCACACCATCCCATGGTGAAACATAGTGGTGGCAGCATAATGCTGTGGGGATGCTAATCAAGGTAATCCTAAAAGCAAATTTGACGCTTAATTAGATGTTCACCTAACAACAGGACAAAGTCCAGACCTTAATTCAGTTCAGAATCTCTGACTCCAAGACTTCAAAATTGCTGCTCACAGATGATCCCTATTTAATCTGAATGATTAAATTTAAACTATTTTTGCAAATAACAACAAAAATTTTAGTCTATAAATGTGCAAATATGGTAGAAACATACAACAAAAACCTGAAGCTTTTACTAAGTATAGATTTAGGGGGACAGAATGCAAATGCAAGTCAAACTTTTCACATTTCAATTTGTTGAAAATGTGCAACCACTTTTATGTGTGTATCAACCGGAATAATAGTCACACTGCAATAATAATACACTCAAGTCAAGGGTTGTGTGGTTGGAACCTGACAGGAACGACCACAAACGTTCAAGGGTATTCACTAACTGGTTGCCAGCTTACTGGTACTTGAAAAAAAGGAAATCGCGTAGATTAGTAAACGGCAAAGGGACCAACAACAAGAATTAATCAAATATCCTACAGTCAGCTACATTGTATGAACTGTCAGCATTAAGCTATAAGCCTGTTACACCTTAATGTGATTTTAAATCAACATAATTTAATCACCTATTTTAAAGTTGAAGGAAGTTTTGTTTCATTTTTTAGGTTTTATAGCAGTGAAAACAATTTTTAAAGACATTGGATGTTAGTTCTTAAAACAAGCGGCGCCCACCTGACACCGGGCATCTATCTAAAGCAGTATACTTCCCCCCATTAGTCCAACAAGAAAAGTACAAGTAAACATCCGACTGGAAAGGCCTAGTCCCATTAAGTGGGTGGTATGGTTGTGTCAAGTGTACTCGCCTAGCAGGTCCCCCGACGCACAGAGGGAATGTCTGTAGCCATAGGTGCCCAACATCTGAGTGGGGGGGGGTTGTGTCTTTCTCAGCCAAGTAGACAAGAAAGGAAGGCAAAACAGGCATCTGAGCACACACGGGCAAAACTAGGATTGGTCACCAGGCGGTAATTCGCTCCGGCTGCAAGACAGAAGAATGAACATCGATCACACTAGTCAGCAGCCAGCATCTAAACAGCAGGATCACCTACTGTGCAGTACTGGTTCGACTAATATACCACTAGCCTGATCACATTGAGGTGGCACACGTTTAGAGAGCCATCATAATTAGAGCAGTCGGAGGCTCTGCACTTGAGGTGGTGTTGGTCACATGCTCTGCAAATGAGCTTTTACATCAGTTCATCATCATCATCACCGTAGCTCACTACATAATGCTGACTGTAGGATGTGCATCACTTCAGTCAGCAGAAGATGCACCACAAAGCAAGCAGCTCAAGGTGAGATGCATGTTTCAAAGCAGAGAGCACTAACTACCAGCTGATCATTAATTAGTTTCAACACACTTCCTTTTACGTCACCTGTTAATAATCCATTCACCTTATAAGTACCCATCATGGACAATGCTTGTCATGCCACCCACTACAACAAGACGTATTAGAACTCTGCAAAATAAATATTAAAGAGTCAGGTTTGTTTAGCAGAATGCAGAAACAGTAAAAAACCCACCGAGAGTACAAATAGTAGTTTTTCCAGGTGTGCCTCCCCGTCGGTCCATCCGAACCATACGCAGGATCTGCAGGAAGCGCATGCTGCGCAGGGCTGACGTGGCGAAGATGTTGCCCTGTGTCCCTGCAGCGATCACCGCTAGCGATGCCACAAACACGATGAAGTCTAAAGAAAAAAGGTTTCAACCAAACAGAGGGCAACAGAAAGTAAGGTCCCTATGAGATGATGCTTACAAATGTTGTCCACACGAATACACAGAACAGTTCGGTTTGATTAACTGTTCACGCACAGACTCTGACCTATGACACAGAAGGGCTTTCTGGCAAATCTCAGGCGTCCCTGCCATCCCCTGTATCTGCAACAACAGCCAGCTGCCCAGATCCTGATGAAGTACTCCAAGCCAAACACCACGATCATTACAAACTCCTGCAAATCACACACAAAAAATCTTTTGCATCTTAATCCATGCGTTTCTAAATTCTTATTTCTTTCAACATTTTCTAGGTTCTACTTTCCAAGAACCTAGAACTGTCTGGGTCTATTAACTGAATGGGTCTATTAGTAACACATTGTGTTACTTATAGACCCAATCACTCAGCTTTTTTTATATTTGCCTTCTCAACGCTTTTTGCTCTGAAGAAATCTTCATTTGTGAAGACAGAGCAACTACAAGATACAGTATATTTATTTTAGGTCACGGCATTGCTCCTCGGCTCGTCGTCTTCCGCTTCATCCGGGACCGGGTCATGGGGGCAGCATTCTTAGCAGAGCCACCCAGACTTCCCTCTCCCAGACACCACCTCCAGCTTCTCTGGGGAAGCCCAAGGCATTCCCATGCCAGCGGACATAGTCTCTCCAGCCTGTCCTGGGGCTCCTACCGGTGGAATGTGCCTGGCACACCGATGGAAGGTGTCCAGGGGTCATCTGTTCCGGAGGCGTCCAGCGGGCATCCGGAACAGATGCCCGAGCCACCTCGGCTGACTCCTCTCGATGTGGAAGAGCAGCCGCTCTACTCCGAGCTCCTCACCCAAACTCTACGGGAGTCCCCAGCCACCCTGCAGAGGAAGCTTGTTTCAGTCGTTCGCATCCAGGATCTCGTTCTTTCGGTCATGACTAAAAGTTCATCTCCATAGGTGAGGGTAGGAACGTACACAGACCGGTTAATCAAGAACTTAACCTTATGGCTCAGCTCTCAATTTACCACAGCAAACCTTCATCTTTCATTAAGTTACCTCTGTAAACATAATCATTATCATATTCCATTAGAAAATGATATTTTGTAACTTATGGGATCAATTAGTGTAAAGTAAACCACAAAGAGAGTTCTGTTAAAGCAGAGCTACCTTAGACTGAAAAGCTGCTTAAATAATTAGTTTTGATGAGTCCTTCTTTGTAATGCCTGTTTCATAAAAAAAGAAAACTGAAACTAAAGAGAAGTTCACAAACTAAATAGTTGCATCATTGGTTTGTCTTTAATTGATTATGTGATTTACTTGTAATTTATGAAAACAACTAGCACTCTGCTGGAATGATTGTAACGGTATGGCTCATAGAGTAATGCAGAGCTGTCCCTCCCCCACCTGTTGCTGTGCACTGTGTGTCAGCTGGCTGAAACAAGACTCCTACACTTTTCCCATGCTTACAAGACATGCAAATGTGGCTGTTTGGAAATGCTTCTTCTGAGTACCATCTATTACACAACGATTTTCTAAAACTGCAGCTGGCAAAATACAAGCAGGAAATATGTTAAGCAGCGACTGTAGGTTGGTTACCTGAGCAGATAGCCCGACTGTTTAACCATTATTTTCTGTTTCTTATACTTGTGTCTATAAAGGGCAGAACAGCAAAAATGTATATTATTCTGCATGGTTTGCATGCTTACTTGAATACTACTGCTAAATTTAGCAGGTGTTTACTCTAGTTTTATATGAAAACCAGCGTTTGAAACTCAAAATAACAGTTAAAAAAACATATTGCATTTTTTTTTTTATCTGTAACAGTAAATATGTTATACTACTTTACTAGCAGAAGGAATACTAGTTGCTTTTCTGTTTTAAATAAAAGCAATTAGATCATACTGTGTAAATACCAATAACTGTGAAACCAAGATACTTTTTACTTAAGGTTATCATACCAATGCAATGATTTTATGCTTATGCTTTGTTTTTCAGTTTACATCTTTTGTCACTTGATGTTGAATTCAAGAAAGCATATCAACAAAACATCAGCAGAAATAGAGCAAAATGATCCAACACATAAACTTCAACATTTATGATAAATGTGAACAAACTATGACACCTCTTTGTGTTTGTTTTTGTTTAATATTGTGGATTTCTGGACTGCACAGAACCAAAATATCATCTGAACAAACGATGTGTGTAAGTAAAGTCCTCTGACAGCAAATTGGCTGCTAATGGCGAGGTGATTGATGGAAGAGTAAACTGAATGAATGTGAAAGTAAGGAATATTGGAGTTAAAAGACACATAATGATGGGTAAGGCGGGAGAAGAGACGGGAGGAGGTGGATGAGTCAGGTTTGGAAGGGAAAGTGAGAATCCATTAGTTTTCACTAAACAGCTAAAGCACAGAAGAAGAGAGGCGATCAAGGGATGGCTTTTAGGATTAGTGCATCATGTCTGTGATTTCCTGCAAAGTCAACATCACCTGAATCCTCTCAACTGCTTACATAAGTGCCTCTGTGATTACGCCAAGCAACACATATACAAGGATGTACATTTACAAAGAAGAAAGTAAGACTCTAAAAATGCGTGCTAACAAATGTCGCCTGTGTCAGAAGAGATGAGGAGGAGGTCTTACCAGGATGAAGAGGCCTTGGTTGGCCATCTTTTGGTGCTCAGGGATAGTTGAAAACACAGACAACACCAAGCAGCTGAACACCAGCAGGAAACTGAAACACACATTTTTTACTAATTGAGTTGCTGAAAATCTTACACTTCATCAAGCACTTTGGTCAACTACTGTTGTTTTAAATATGCCACAGCAGTTAAATTTGACAACGCATTCACAGATAGTGATGCACAAGCTAAATAAAACTCATTAGAATATGCAGGCTTAACTATCTGTGTGACTGACCAGCAGACAAATACCACATTGTAAATAACCAGGAAAGAAATTATTGATCATAACTTTAGATAACTTTAGAGTGGTAAGAAACAGAACATTGAGACTACATTTAGTTGCAAACTACAAAAAAGGGTCAAACACATAAATAAAACATCAATAAACTGGAACATCTATCCATACGTTTACCTGCTTATACATGCTTATACATTAATGGTCTTCAATCCTTATCTCAGTTACTCAATTCACTAAGTGAAACACATTTTGTAGATTAATTACACACAGACTGTTTTCAAACCTTCTTCTGGTAATTATGATGATTTTTTTTGTTACAGCCAATGAAAACATGACATTTAAAATTAGAACTCCCCTTCTTGAACCGCCACCTTAACGTGGTGGAGGGGTTTGAGTGCTCGAATGATCCTAGAGGCTATGTTGTCTGGGGCTTAAATCCCCTGGTAGGGTCTCCCATGGTAAACAGGCTCTAGGTGATGGGTCAGACAAAGAGTGGTTCAAGAACCCCTCATGACGACTATTAAATCGAGCCAGGTGACGTTGCCCGGTACAGCGGAGCCGGAGTCCCACCCTGGAGCCAGGCCTGGGGTCGGGACATGTCGGAGAGCACCTGGTGGCTAGGTTGCTCCTCGCGGGACCCGGCCGGGCCAAGCCCGAACGAGAGACGCAAGGCCATCCCGCAGTGGGCCCACCACCTCCTCAAGAGGGGCTGGACTCTCTTCTTCTCTGGAGTGGCCCACGGGGAGAGGCGGCGGGCTGGGGTGGCTTTGCTTGTTGCCCCCCAGCTCAGCCGTCTCGTGTTGGGGTTTACCCCAGTGGATGAGAGGGTTGCATTCCTGCGCCTTCGGGTTGGGGACAAGTCTCTGACTGTCGTTTCAGCCTACGGGCCGAGCGGTAGTGGGAGTGCCCGGCCGGCTTGGCGTCCCTGTCAGGGGTGCTGGATAGTGCCCCTCCCGGGGGAACTATTATTCTGCTGGGGGACTTCAACGCTAACGTGGGAAACGACAGTGACACCTGGAGAGGCGTGATCGGGAGGAATGGCCTCCTCCATCTGAATCCGAGTGGTGTTTTGTTACTGGACTTCTGTGCTAGTTATGGATTGTCCATAATGAACACCATGTTCAAACATAAGGGTGTCCATCAGTGCACTTGGCACCAGGACACCCTAGGCAGGAGGTCAATGATCGACTTTGTTGTCGTATCATCAGACCTTCGGCCGCATGTTGTGGACACTCGGGTGAAGAGAGGGAGCTGTCCACTGATCACCACCTGGTGGTGAGTTGGATCCGCTGGAGGAGGAGAAAGCCGGTGAGACTTGATAGGCCCAAGCGTATAGTGAGGGGCTGCTGGGAACGTCTGGCGCAGCCCTTGGCCAGGGATGTATTCATCTCCCACCTCCGGGAGAGCTTTGACCAGATTCCGGGGGATGTTGGAGACATAGAGTCCGAGTGGAACATGTTCTCCGCATCTATTGTTGATGCTGCTTCCCGTAGCTGCGGCCGTAAGGTTTGCGGTGCCTGTCGCGGCGGCAATCCCCGAACCCGGTGGTGGACACCAGCAGTAAGGGACGCTGTCAAGCTGAAGAGGGAGTCCTATTGGCTGTGGTTGGCTTGTGGGACTCCTGAGGTGGCTGACGGGTACCATGAGGCCAAGCGTGCCACGGCCCGGGCGGTGGCAGAGGCAAAAACTCGGGCCTGGGAGGAGTTCGGTGAGGCCATGGAGAAGGACTACCGGTTGGCCTCGAAGCGATTCTGGCAAACCGTCCGGCGCCTCAGGAGGGGGAAGCAGTGCTTCGCCAACACTGTTTACAGTGGGGTGGGAGGCTGCTGACCTCGACTGGGGACATTATCGGGCGGTGGAAGGAGTACTTCGAGGATCTCCTCAACCCTGCCATCACGCATTCCCTGGTGGAAACAGAGGCTGGGGACTCGGGGTTGGACTCTTTCATCACCCAGGCTGAAGTCACCGAGGTGGTTAAAAAGCTCCGCACTGGCAGGGCTTCGGGGGTGGATGAGATCCGCCTTGAGTACCTCAAGTCTCTGGATGTTGTGGGGCTGTCATGGTTGACACGCCTCTTCAACATTGCGTGGCGGTCGGGGACAGTGCCTCTGGACTGGCAGGCTGGGGTGGTGGTCCCCCTTCATAAGAAGGGTGACCGGAGGGTGTGTTCCAACTACAGGGGGATCACACTCCTCAGCCTCCCTGGTAAGGCCTATGTCACGGTATTGGAGAGGAGAGTCCGGGCGATAGTCGAACCTCGGCTTCAGGAGCAGCAGTGTGGTTTTCGTCCTGGCCGTGAAGAATGGAGCGGGAGATCGACAGACGGATCGATGCGGCTGCCGCAATAATGGGGGTGCTGTGCCGGTCTGTTGTGGTGAAGAGAGAGCTTAACCAACAAGCGAAGCTCTCGATTTACCGGTCGGTCTACATTCACCTTTGGCCATGAACTTTGGGTCATGCCCGAAAGCACGAGATCCCGAATACAAGTGGCCGAAATGAGCTTCCTCCGTAGGGTGGCCAGGCACTCCCTTAGAGATAGGGTGAGGAGCTTGGCCATCCGGGAGGGGCTCGGAGTTGAGCGGCTGCTCCTCCACATCGAGAGGAGCCAGTTGAGGTGGCTCGGGCATCTATACCGGATGCCTCCTGGACACCTTCCTCGGGAGGTGATCCAGGCACGTCCCACTGGGAGGAGGTCCAGGGGACGGCCCAGGACACGCTGGAGGGACTATGTCTCTCGGCTGGCCTGGGAACGTCTTGGGCTCCCCCCGGAGGAGCTGGAGGAGGTGTCTGGGGAGAGGGACGTCTGGGCGTCTCTGCTGAGTCTGCTGCCCCCGCGACCCGGTCCCGGATAAAGCGCAAGACGACGAGTACGAGTACGAGATGTTACATCCGACCAGTAAAAAACATTTTAAAACAGAAATGTGGGCTATTAAACATTTCAGCGGTGGCGGTTCAAGGCCCCTCCTTGAACCGCCACCTTAAAGTGGTGGAGGGTTTGAGTGCTTGAATGATCTGAGAGGCTATGTTGTCTGGGGCTTAAATGCCCCTGGTAGGGTCTCCCATGGCAAACAGGCTCTGGGGGACGGGTCAGACAAAGAGCGGTTCAGACGCCTTCATGAAGACCACTAGAAAAAGGCACGTGACGTCGCCCAGGACTCGTCGGCGAGCACCTGGTGGCCAGGTTACTCCGCGAGGGATGAGAGGTGCCCCAGCTGACCCCCAGCTCAGTCGTCTCGTGTTGGGGTTTCACCCCGGGGGATGAAGGGTTCGCATGCCTGTGCCTTTGGGTCGGGGACAGGTCTTTATACAATTCTTTATACTTTTTTATAGTCAAATCTTGTTTATGTATCGCGTGTTTCATGTTGTGTACAGCCAACACCTAAACTGAGAATTTAAATGACTGTTAACTTGAAGGCTTCAAATGCAGGTCTGTGAGCTTAGAGAAAACAGTCAGTTGCATTTCTGCCTTTGTTTTCTGCCTTTGTTTTCCACATCTTCCAAAAAACCACCACTTTGTTAGCACAAATAAAAAGGAAGACTCTGTAAGCATCTTCTCAGACTGTTATAGTGTCATCTGCCTGCGTGGCCACAGTTTGCAGCTGGTGAGACGCCACAAAGAGAAAGACAAAGTGGACCTTCGACAGCTAGGAAGACTCCGGACACCATGTGTGAAAAAACAGACACCCCAAATTACCACTGTATATTTTCTCAGTCTGGCAAAGTGTACACAATGGAGAGCTTATGCTTCATAAACGCAATAGTTAGTTTAAAAAAACGACATTGATGACTCAGTGCAAACAATGCATTTTGGTAATTTATCAGCTGAGTAATGTGCTGACTAAACTCACTTTCTATCGATTAATTAATTCATAGCGCAGCATATGCACGTACGCAACAAGTAAATCTACTTGTAGTGTAGCTTCTCTGATGGTTTCTTTTATTGACTCCTTCTTTATGACAGGAAACAAGGTTCAACACAGTTGGATCAACAGCTGGGCTTTTATACAATATAGACAAAACATTCCCAGAGTAAAAGGTTCTGAACAACTAACCTGCATTTACTTTTACATACAAAGTCTCAATCAGCAGTGCTTGATTGTATTAAAAATATTTTTTCTCAATTGAAGTTTCTAAGAAATGTATAGTCATACTTAATAAATTAAAATATGGGTTCCTATAAGAATCGTCAGATTAAATGTATCCTTGTAAATTAACAACCTTTAAGCAGGTATTAAATATACTTATCTTTAAGCCCAGGTTTCTGCATTAAAATTGTTTTTTTTTTATTGGTCTGATTTAATATTCTAATCTTAAATGTCTTGGTTTCATTAGTTGTAAGCGAGAAATTATCACAATTAACAGAAATACAGGCTTTAAAACATCAGTCTGTGTGTAAAAAGTCTATATAATGTGTTTTTCTTGGTTGAATTGGTAAAATAAATAAACTTTTCAGTAATATTCTAATTTATTAAATATGACTGTCCACATAAAATATTTTAAATCTTGGTATCTTGGTTACTCACAAAGCTCTTCCCCAGTCAGTGAATATGATGTTCATCTGTTTCCATTAATGTCTGAGAGAACTCCCTTTAACTATGTAAAAACTCATTTTTACTCTATTTAAAAGAGCCTCCATTAATAAAGCAATGATAATGGCAGCAATGACAGGGCAGGAGAAATGCAGTGTTTTAAAAAAAAGGCAGAGTCATTTTTAGCGACACACCAGCACAGCTCCTAGAGTGTCTCTGAGGACCTAGAAAGAAGTCTTCTTCTTTTCAGGATGCTTTGCCTGTGGTGGCTGGGGAACTGCTGACAGAGATGCTTTTGGCTATTTCATCTTAGATTAAGACATTAAGATTTACAGAAACTGACTTAGAGATACCACAGCCATTTTCGGACAAATATGTTCTGTCAGTATATATCTGATCTGATAAGTATGTTTGTCTTCCCAACGAGAATAAAACACACTTAGTAGCTTCATGACCTTCTCATCACAATGCAGGCAAATTAGCTCTGCACCTAAATCCATCTTAAAGACATAGTCGGTTTCTCCAGTGTTCTACATGGAATATTTCAAGGAATTTGAATCGTTAATGAAAAGCAGAAAATTATTTTACAAACAATACAAGAAGGTACTGCCAACAAACCAATCATGTCAATACAAATATTTCATAGAGGACAGCCGACAAGGAAAGATGGAGAGGCAGGTTTGGTTTCTCCCTCTACAAAATGTATACAGACGACTTCTTAGTACGAGTAAAACATCTGTAGAGTTTAGTGGGAAGTGCCTTGATCCTAACTTGAACCATGCAAGTTTATAAACAGATGAACAGTAACGTACATCTACCCCTGGCGATGTAGCTTCATTCTTTGCTCTGTGTTTTAATTGTCAGGGCAACCTCAAAGCAGCCTTCATCTTGTTTCAGCCACATCTTTTTTTCCCATTCAGCATTCAGCCTGAAGTAGCCTTCCTAAACATCAAGAATTCCCAGCCAACTTGTTTGGTTGATTGCAAGTTAATTTTTTTACCACAAGATGTCAACAGAGTTACTTTAACTGATGTGAACATCATTTAAGACAACATTACAATCAAAGAAATACTTGAAATAACTATAATTGTGCATTCACTCCTACGTAAGGTTAAGGTGTTAGATCAATGTGCTTAGCCTGCTTTCACCTTTGGTGAATAGAACTGCTGCGGTCTTATAGAGGATGCAACCATGTGGGAGACACCTTAACCTTACGTAGGTGTGCATTCACTCCTACATAAGGTTAAGGTGTCTCCCACATGGTTGCATCCTCTATAAGACCGCAGCAGTTCTATTCACCAAAAGTGAAAGCAGACTAAGCACATTGATCTAATTCATAGTGCTTAAACTGAAGACGTATCAGTCAATATGTGCTGCCAAACATGTGTCAGTGTTGTGCCAGCTTGTGATGGCCACACCTGCAGCCACACAGTCGGTAACACCACACACCAACACTTTTTCATTTTGAGTTTTGATATACACATTTACTGCAGCATAAATATATGGGTTTCTGTTTATATTTTCATTTCACAATATTGAAATACATTAGTTCTGATTGTAGTGAGCACATTTGGTTAACTTTTGTATACTTAATTTTGTCAAATATTTAACATTTTTTGTGCTTTCTTTGCTGGTGCTGTGGGGGAGTACCTTGAACTGAAGCAATGGACTCTGACTGGCACTCCAATCCCAGATTGACTAATTGGGTGATACCATCTGGAGTTCCACCATGAGGGAAGACCATGGAGTCTTTATTCTAATTTTTGGACCTCTTTTAAGGGCCCTATAACCGTTATTTGAATTTTGTTATTTTGGGGAAATAAAACCCATGTTCTTTGAAAATTATTACTGTGTCCTCATGCTTGACCGGCCCAGTCTCTCACACAGCTATTGAAGTGGAAATGCCATGTTAAGCTTTTAAAGCAAAAACAGAATATTAGTGTCATTGAAAAAAAAAAAACTGAGGTGAGGCTACAGTAAGGGCCATGTTAATGAGAGAAAGTCAGAGACCTCTGTGCAGGAATGTGTCATCTTTTAAATCTAACATCAGAACAAACCTGCTGTATGTAAGCAAATAGCATACAGAAATAAATAAATAAACACTAAGACATTAAATCCTTGTGTGATGCATATGAGGAGGGAGTCGTATTTCTGCTGAGAGAACATTTCCTATCCACCACCCAGGACCACCATCCACCATCAATCCATCCCTTTCACGGAAATATCAATTAGGACCAACGGATCAGTTCCACCAGATCAACAGGAAGTGTCTTCGCTACACATTAGAAGGAAGTCAACTTGGCCTTGACTCTTTCTAGACCAGCGGGGAAGCGGGAAAATTTGTGTTGCAATACAGATTCAGTTGCATTGTTCAGTGTCATCGTAATGTGTGGACTTATTGGTCTTGTTCAAAAAGCAGCTGTAGAATGATCTGTTAGCTAGCATTTAAGTAGTATTGTTTTATTTATGCATTTACTTAATTGTATTTCAGCTTTTTTAATGACTTTTATTTGATTTTAATTTAATATACTATTTAATTGTATCTTACATTTTTCTGACATGAGCACCCTGTAATTTTTATCTGAAAAGGTACCACATGTTTGATATTTACTTACAAACTTTCCATATTTAGGGTTCATAGACAAATAATATCAGTTGTTTTTTTTCCATTTATTGAATTATTTGTCAACAAAACCATTAACAGTTTTCCTAGAGAGTAAAACTGACCAGAGCATTGGTTTAATTTCAATTAATGAAACAAGAAACCACTCAAATTTGACCAATGTCTTGTGTACAAATTGTTGTTGAGATTGTGGTCACATTTGATATGAAAAATGATTAAATGATTTTGGAGTTTTGTTGATACGTAAAGAATCCCATGAAAGAGTTGTACTTGAATGCACCATAGCAGAACATGTTTGAGCCAACACCGGTTGTAGTACCAGTTGAATGCTACAGGCGCTTTAGCCTATTTTTCTCAGTACCAATGATGTTTACATTCGGACTGACGTCGTTTCTGGTGAGAAATGAAATTCGCCTCATTAATGATGAGAAGTGGTACCATAAGGCTTTGGTGCGGTCCACCTGTCTTTCTCCATTCTCCCAGTAGCTGAATGATCAACTAATATGTTCCCAATTTGCAGACAAATTTAGTGATAGCTGGGAGTTTTAAAGTTGCTTGGCAGAACGCACAGCTGCGTGCTTTTGTTCTGCACAAAAACGTTCTGCAAGTGTGCAGGTTTAAATCGAAGGTTTTAGTTCAATAAACATGCAGCCGAACCAACAGGCCTATACCAAATATTTTCAGTAGGAAAATGTGTACCATTACATCTCTAGCTCCTAAATGTCATTACTAAAAACTCTATACTTCTCCAGACCCAAATTTCTAGATTTTTTTCCAGCATTTTTTATATCATTCTGGGCGTTTACGTACAAAGTTTTAAACTTGAAGCCTGCATAGAGAACAATCGCATCTAAGTATCTGTAGGTTCTACAATATATGTATATTCTTTAAAGCACAGTTTTTGAACTGTACAACCTTTAACTGTCTAAAAATACTTATTTTAATGCTTTGAGCCACAGGTAGAACAAGTAGTAGACCAACTTAAATTTAAAGTCGTCCAGAGACTAAGCAGATATTAAAATTGCCTTGTATTTTTAATTGAGTATAGATTCAATTTAGTAAGTCAAAGACCAAAATACTAATGGGTAAAAAGGTAAAACAAAGGTTTGATTTGGCAAGTCGAAAACAAAGCACGTGAAATTAATGAATAAATATGAATACCACTGCATTAATTCAGCTTTAATAAACTTTCGCTTTTTAGAAAGTGGAAGAAAGAAAAAAAAACTATAAAAAACTAAAACATTTTTACTTAATTTTCTTTTGTCTTATTTCCATAAATTCTTTACTTTACCAGAATTTTTGAGACTGAGTAGGAACCCTACATTAAATCACATGATTGTGTCTTATTTGCTTCAATCAACAAAAAAAGAAAATTAAAGGGGAGGGTTAACAAAGACAATGACATGCAGTATTAAAGAGCATCTTTGCCATAGATTGGGCTCAAAAAAGATTGCCACAATCTCATGGATGAAGTAACTAATAACCCTGAGCCACTCAGGTGGTTTCCTGAAAGGTTGTCTGTATTAATAATTGCCCCAGAACTTTACCAAAAGAGAATAATACATATGCTGCTTTATAGAGACAATAGCTGATTTTCTGCAAGATCTACCTAAAAGTAATTTGTCTCTTGGAGAATATGAAAAATGCAAGCCCAGTCAAACCAGCTAGAGAGAGTAGCATTATGAAGGAAATTTTTAAAAATAACAGCATTCCTCTGTGCTGAAACTCAAACTGAATGCTGTTACTCTACAAGCCCCTGCACATATGTTTCAAGTGTGTGCAGTTTATATTCAGGGCTGTAAAACTCCTAAGGGACGTCTGACGGATGCAGAAGCAGAAGCAGACAACAGATAAATGTTCAGCAGCCTACATGGCAACCAGTCTGCTTTTAATGGACACAAGGCAAGGTGCTCTTACGGCTGTTTTCCTGTAACCATATACAAGCGAAAACTGAGATCTCAAGTTACTTTGACTGGCCTCTGAGAATACTGACAAGGCAACGTTCTAATAAACATATATGACAGTGTGTGCTGCTACATTGCACTGTGCTGTGTTTGTGTATGTTAACACTTGCTGCTGCATGCCAGCAAGTACAGCAGAGAGAGGCAGACCTGGTGGATTGTGAGAAAATGCAGCCTTGATTCAATCATCTCTGTAAAACAGCTATCAGTTACGTACAAAAAGGCAGGTAAGGGGAGAGGGGAGGACACAGAGGAAGACTGAGCAGGGCGATACAGGGAAGAGGACGAACTGGAGGCACCTAGACGTGAGGATGAAAGGATTAACATGTCAAAATAAATGAAGTCTGTTAAATATCCGTACCCAGAACCTGCCCAACTGGAAACACAGGCAGTCTTAAAGTCCTGTCATTGAACACAAATGCTCTAGAGATATCGACCACAAGGGTATCAACCGAAAAATATACAGGGTCATCTCAAAAAATGTAAATATCTTGGTCACTGAACTAGCCTTTGCTACCTTCAGTACTGTGGGCAGATCCCAAGTCCTGCAGGAAAATGAAATCAACATCTCTATAAAGCTTGTCTGCTGAAGGAAGCATGAAGTGCGCTAAAGTATCCTGGTAGATGGCTGCGTTGACTGGGGACTTCAGAAAACACAGTTGACCAACACCAGCAGATCACATGGCACCCCAAATCATCGCTAACAGTAGAAACGTCACACTGGATTTTAAGCGGCGTGGTTTCTGTGCTTCTCCACTCTCCTCCAGACTCTGGGATCTTGATTTCCAAATGAAAGGCAAACATTACTTTCATCTATATAAAAGATTTTGGACCTCTGAGCAACAGGCAAGTTTTTTTTTCTACTTAGCCAAGATTAGCCCAGACATTTGTAGCTCATGTGTAGGATCGGGATCAGGATCAGTGCGTAGTGGCTCTTGATGCACTGACTCCAGACTCAGTCCACTCCTTGTGAAGCTCCACCAATTTACACCTTTTTTTTTTACCACAGTTTCTCCTTCCTCTCAACTTACTATGAATATGCTTGGATACAGCACTCTTTGAACATCCTTCTTCTTTAGCGAGGACCTTTTGCGACCTATCCTGCTTGTGGAGGTGTCACTGACCGTCTTCTGGACATCTGTCCAGTTAGCAGTCTTCCCCGTGATTGTGTAGTCTACTGACCCAGACTGAGATACTGTTTAGGCTCAGGAAACCTTTGCAGGTGTTTTAGTTAATTAGCTGATTAGGGTCTAACACCATGAGTTTTCAGTATTTATTTATTTTTTTCTGAGACACCGAATTTTAGGTTTTTATTATTTAAAAGCCATAAACATCTAAATTATAGGAAAAGGGGCTTTAGGTATTCCTTCTGTGTGTAATAAATCTGTATATGAGTTTTGCTTTCTCAAGTTAGTGACAAAAATACTGAAAATTTTCACGATATTAAAATTTTTTTAGATGTACCTGTACAGTACCTTGCGAAGTATTCTTTCCTTTCTTTTTTGTAACATTACAAGAACATCTGGGATTTTATATTATCGTCTGACACAAGGTAGTCTATAATTGTCAAGTGGTTATATATAAGGATTGTCCTCAGTACATCTTCCCATAAACCCTGACCAGCTTCCCTGTCCCTGCTGTAGAAAAGCCTCCCGACAGCATGATGCTGCCACCCTCATGATTCACCATGGGCATGGTGCAGGACATCATGCATTGTTAGTTTTCCAACCACACATAGCATTTTTCATGTGGGCCAAAAGTTCAGTCTGGTTCTCATCTGATCAGAGGACCTTTTTCCCCATATTTGCTGTGTACCATACATGCCCTGTGGCGCACTGCCTTTCTTACAACAGTGACCTTCTGCTTGTTACCCTTTCATAAAGACCAGATTTGTCAAAGACACCACTAAAAAATGTTTTCCTGTCAACAGATTCTCCCACCTGAGTAGAGAATCTCTGCAGTTCGTCCAGAGTTACAATCAGATTGCACACAGATAGCCTATTTATTAGGTGATTTATAAGGTCAATTTGTTGCACTGAATTTTGTAAAGGGGCCTGAATACAAATCCAAAATAAACTTTTCTGATTTTCATTTGTAAAAAAAAAAAGAAGAAAACCATCTATTCCACATAAAATCCCAACAAAACACATTGAAGTCTGAATACATTTGGAAGGCACAGATCCAGATGAAATTATGCACTTAAACACCTCTGGTAGGCCTGTGCCTTAGATATGTCAGTACCAATGTCAAATCCACCACTTATAGTATACAAGTACCTGCAGCTCTTCAAAGTTTATAATAGCGGGGTTAATGAACAAGAAATTCGTAGTAAAACAACAGCTTTTTGTACCCAAAGGAGGAGGAAAAAGTGGAAAAGCAGTGAGTCAGAAGCAGTAGAGGAACTGTCGTCAGCAGAGGACGAGAAGGAAAAAAAAGCAGAGAAAGGTGGAAACAGTAAAAAGATATTAATAGCATTTCAGTCTCTTTAAATAGTGACTGCAGACGAAATGTGCTCAGGTAGGCTACAGAATACAAGTGCAGCACAGCTCATAGCAGGCCAGGCTGCAGGCGTCTGTATGAGCCCCCCTCCTAATCCTCTTTCTGGGACAGCAAACTTTTCATGGCAACAACAAAAGACACGCACGCACATGCAAACAAATAAGAGATGATATGTGCATTTTCTGAAACGAACAAAAAGCTGACTGAGCAATTCTTAGGCATTAGTGTTGGTGTATGCTCCACAAAGAAGTGTGTGTGTGTGTGTGTATGTGTGTGTGTGTGTGTGTGTGTGTGTGTGTGTGTGTGTGTATGTGCATGGTTACCTGACATGAAAGTGTTGCACAAAAAAAGAGAAACCTGTTTGTTTCCTTTTGAAGGCCATGACCTTCAGAATATAGCATATTCAGATCAATTATTCACATCTTTGGAGGTCATGAGAGACACAGTGCTGTGGAAGCCAGGCTGTTTACATCAAGCACGGCACTCCTAGACACTTTAGCACAGATTAGTTGTTTTACATACATCGGCCTTCACAAGCCATGTGTTGTAGAACAGACCTACAGCTGGAGGATCAAACACAATCCCAAACAGCCACAGACTGCTGCCGCTGCATCCTCACCGATAACAGATGGTGCTTTTATAACACACTGCCAATTACATTGACATATTTTACCTGCTGGAGATCGTCATCTCTAGCACCAGAATTCTTACAAGTGGTCCACAGAGCCACACAAACAGCATGCACATACTTACTGAAGCCCTTTTGAATCTTATTAGGAGGCAGAGCTGTTTTATTAAAACTATCCCTCTAGACTCCTTGGTCAGTTACTTTCTGACTCCTACACGGAAATCATGACACAAAAAATACAGCACCTTGCGAAAATATTCATACCCCTCGAACACCTACCAAGACATGGCAGTCCATCTACACTGGCAGGCCATGTGAGGAGAGCATTAAGCAGAGAAACAGACCAGAGAAGAGGCCCAGGGTGACTCTGGAGCAGCTGCAGAGATCCGCAGCTCAAGTAGCTCAAGTAGTAGCTCAAGAGCAATAAAGAGGTAAACGTTCCAGAGGATGAATGCGGCCCAAAAGATCGTTGGCTGCCTTCTACCCACACTTGAGGAACTTTGCAGTTCCCGCTGTCTTCAAGAAACTCATAACATCATAAAGGACACTTCTAACCCAGGTCGCTCTGCTTGATCTTTTACCGTCGGGCAGACGCTACAGGTCAGTTAAAGCAAGGACAAGATTCAAAAACAGTTTCTATTTAACAGCTGTTACATAAATTATTTATTCCTCATGCACAGACCAGTAGCTTTTTCCCCAATTTCATTGTACTCATGACAATGACACTAAAGGATATTCTGGTTCTGAAGTATTAAAATCTGTTGACAAGACAATTATTAGTTAGCACTCCACAAATCAGGCCATTATGGAACAGAAACCAGATTGTTCAATTATTAAAAGAAAACCATGAGAGGTCTCATTTCTGTTTTTCCACAACTAAGGGAGGGAGGCAACCCAGAAAACCTGTAGAACCCTTAACCCACCATACCTACTGCGAACCATGGTGGTGGCAGCATCATGCTGTAAAGATCTTTTTCTTCAGCAGGATCAAGGAAGATGATGAAAGTTGATGGGAAGATGGATGGAGGTAACTAAAGGAGAATCATGGAAGAAAACCTTTTTCAGGAGGAGGTCAGTGTATCACATCAAATCGAAAGGAATTGTGGTGATATTTGTGACTGTAATGTGACAAAATGTGAAACAGTTCCAAGCGTGTAAATACTTTTACAAGGCACTGTTGTGTAATATAATTTCGTAGAAGAGATTCTTCTAAATAGGGCTGCATTTTTATCGGTAAATGTTTTTTTCCCCAGTTTATGCTTTACCCACTAACAAGTAGTATTTTAGTGTGTTTCCTGAAGTATAATGTTTAATTAAGTAGAAATAATCCCAAAATTCATTTGGGACCTTTTCAGTGTTTTCAGCTGTTTCTTTTGAAAATCTTTTCCAAACCACAATCCCGAGTGCTATCACTGAAAAAGAGAACGCTCTCACGCTTGTTTAATTTACTCCTCTAGTTAAACATTACACTTGCTCAGCTATTATCCAAATTACTGAGTCTCAAAAAAAAACATTTTCACATGACGTTGTTATTTAAAAAGTGTGATTCTTTGAAATCTATTTTTGGGAAACACCTTCTCCCTGCACACTTGTTCCCATATGCAGGCAAGGTGATTTATCTGCATTTAGAGGGTACTACAGCAATCAATCCGAATTGTTTCACCTAAGAACTCCAGCTATCTGTTCAGTTATGGTTACAACTTCATGGTCAGGGCCATTCCCAGGCCGCATGTGACAAGAACGAAGGAGAAACTTGGACACTCACAAACCTTGTAAAGCTTTCCCAGAGACCTTTGCTTCTTCTAGTGTAAATTGTGACCTTGTCTGTGGTTCTCATGTGTCAAAACATGGCAGAGAAGTATCATTTCTTAATGTAATGCAAAAAATATCCTTACACGTGTATCCAAAAAGCTTACATCTTGGGAAAAATAGTCTCTTACCTGCTCTGACAAAAGAGAACGTTAGGTGGAAATCAGAACCAAAAATGTTCAGTTGAGAATCTACCTTCATAATGTTGTGCATTAATGCACAAATGCAGAAAAGATGTGTAATTTAGTCTGCCACAAAACTTGTATTTCTGATTCAGTTCTGTGCATTTTGTGATCATCTGTTAGTGTCATAAGTTGTGGTTGCAGAGGGCCACCCAGGAGCAGACAGAAGCTTAGGATGAACACAATGATTTATTAAATAAAAACTGAGAACTTACAGGAGGCACAAGGGAAACAGGACAAGGGACACAGGAAGAATCACAGGCATGAGAACTGGGAGTGCAACAAGAGGATCAGGCAGGGAGCAATGACAACGGGTAAGCTTAAATACTGAGGTATGAGTGGAAAAAGGACATAGAATACAGGTGTAAGTAATCAGAAGGATATGTAGATCACCTAAGGAGCTAACGGAGGGAGGCTAATTCACACAGAGGAGCTGAATGGAGATAAATAAAAACCTAAAAATCTAAATAAACAATCTAAATGTATGAAGATCACAAGAATGAACTAAGAAACAAATACACAAAGGAATGAACTAAAATGGCAATACGTAGAGAACATAAACAACAGGCAAATGAAGAAAACAAAGACATGTAAGAAATCCACAACTCAAACATCTAAGGATCAGAAACAAAGCAGAAAACTTCATATATAACTCAGTTACCGTATGGATTTGCCTCATAAGTCACGAAAGCAAATGTTTGCACAAACTTTACACTTTGAGTTAATTGGACAGAGAACAATCAAGCTAACCACTTAGATTAGAGATTCTTGAGCTGCGTTTGGAGTTCTCAGGAAATAGGAGCTCTAACACTTACTATGAAACTTTCTCAGTCACGTCATTGTGCAATTTGCTTGTCTATGTGAACAAAGATTACATTTGGGACGCTGCAAGGTTCCATACTAGGGATGCTTTTTACAGCATTTATATGCTCACCTTTGCTCAGAATATGTGGTATTACAACATCTCCTCCCATACAGTGCGAAGAACAAGTATTTAATACACCGATTTTGCAGGTTAAGGTACTGTTCAACTATGAGTGATGGAATCTAAAAGAAAAATCCAGAAAATCACATTGTGTGATTTTTAAGTAATTAATTAGCATTTTCTTGCATGACATACTGTAAGTATTTGATACATCAAAAAAACAAAACAGAAACCTTTGTTTGCCATTACAGATATCAGACGTTTCCTGTAGTTCTTGACGAGGTTTGCAAACACTGCAGCAGGGATTTTGGACCACTCCTCCATACAGATCTTCTCCAGATCCTTCAGGTTTCGGAGCTGTCGCTGGGCAATACGGACTTTTAGCTTCCTCCAAAGATGTTCTATTGGCTTCAGGTCCTTTCCAGGACCTTGGGATGCTTCTTACGGAGCCACTCCTTAGTTGTCCAGACTGTCTGCTTTGGGTCATTGTTACGCTGGAAGACCCAGCCACGACCCAACTTCAATGCCCTTACTGAGGGAAGGAGGTTGTTGGCAAGGATCTCCTGATACATGGCTCCATCCATCCTCCCCTCGATACGGTGCAGTAGTCCTGTCTCCTTTGCAGAAAACCACCTCCAAAGAATGATGTTTCCACCTCCATGCTTCACGGTAGGGATGGTGTTATGGGGTTCTACTCATCCTTCTTCAACAAGTCACTGGAGCTGTGTGAGGTCCCCTCCTGGTTCAAACACTCCACCATCACCCGGTGCCAAGAAACCCACCATCACAGGGCGAAATGACTACAGGCCTGTCACCCTGACTTCTGTGGTCATGAAATCCTTTGAGCAACTGGTGTTGAAGCACCTGGAGGACATCACAAGCCCCCTGCTGGACCCCCTGCAGTTTGCCAACTGGGCATACAGGTCGGCAGATAATGCAGTCAACTTGGGACTACACTTCATCCTGCAACACCTCAACCACCCAGGGATGTATGCCAGGATTCTGTTTGTGGACTTCAGCTCGGCCTTGAACACTATCAACGCAAACATTCTCCACTACAAGCTCATCCAGCTCAAAGTCCCGGCTTCCACCTGTCAGTGGATCACCAGCTTTCTGAAGGACCGGCAGCAGCAGGCAAGGCTGGGGAGCATCTTTGCAGATGACACCACTGTTATTGGACTGATCCAGCATAGTGATGAGTCTGCATACAGAGAGGAGGTGGATCGGCTGGTACACTGATGTGATCAGAACCACCTGGAACTTAACCCACTCAAGACTGTGGATATGACGGTGGACTTTCGGAGAACACCACCCCCACATCCCACCCTCACCATCGTTTTGGATCCTTAATGCAAGAAAACCTGCACTTAACTAGACACAAAGAGACCAAAAACCACAAAGCAAGAAACATCATGGACCAAGACCTAAATAGTACCCAAGATGTAAAATCTAATATTAAATCAGACTACCGGATTGAGGGTCCCTCTTGCTTAAAGCGTTCCACCACCATACCGGTTCCCAAGAAAAGCACCAACACAGGATTAAACGATTACAGACCTACTGCCCAAATGTCTTAGGTCATGAAATCCTTTGAGTAACTGTTGTTGACGGGTCTCCACCTTACTGACCTGCAGAAGCTGGTGAAGCATCTTCTCCCGCACAAGAACCATCAGCAGCAGCACCCCCCAGTGGTGTGTTCTCTCCCCATTCCTCTTCTCTCTGTACATAAATGACTGCACCTGAAACTTCTAAGGTTTTCAGATGACACCTGGTGCTTAACCCCCTCAAGACAGTGGAGATGATGGTGGACCTTCTGAGAATGCCCCCCACTCTGCTACCACTCATAATTCTTAGGAACACTGTCTACTGTGGATTATTTCTGGTTCCTAGGAACCACCCTATACTGGGACTTGAGGTGGTCCTCACACATACAGACACTGAAGAAGAAGGCCCAGCAGAGACTGTACTTCTTGTGGCAACTCAAGAAGTACCACCTACCACAAGAGCTGCTGGTCATTTTCTACGGGCCCATTATTCAGTCTGTCCTGTGCACATCCATCACTGTGTGGTTGTGGCTCATCCACAAAACAGGACAGGTCCAAACTACAACAAACACATAGGTCTGCAGAGAGAATCATCAGGGCTGACCTTCCCTCCATCCAGGACATGTTCAGGTCAAGGGTCAGAAAATGTGCAGCTAAAATCTTTGCATACCCCACACATCCCTGACAGAAACAGTTAGGACTTTTATCTTAAAGTTGGCACTACAGAGAACTAAAAAACAGCCGCACAGAGAGAGTTTCTTCCCCCATGCTGTCTCTCTGATGAACACAGTGAACACCTTACTGTCGGAGTAGTCAGCTATTGTGAAACAAAGTAAGCACTATTATGACCTGCCTTTCTTTTTTTTTTATATTTGAAGAAGAAAATTGGCTGTATGTACATATGCACGTGCTTCCTGCTCATTTCGCCTTATTTTCATTTTCTCTAACGTTTGTATATGTATACCTTATGTTGGCATGCTCTGGGCGCATGAGTGGATTCTGGTTCTGATTCATCTTAAAAAGACTGCCAGAATAAAGTATTTTGTGTCATTACTCCATTTCACACGTTCACAAAGACTAATTTACACATGCAAAATATTTCTGAACCAAATTTTTTGCCCATAGAGACTTCACAAGTTATCCACCACAAGATTAGTGAGGGTATTAATTTTTAAAACAATCACCAGCAAGACTTATCTCAGCTCTGCATGTTTGACATTTTACATTTGCCTAAATATCAACAATAGTCAAAACAACAGTTTTATGAATTATATTTAAGCAGTACTCTGAGTACAACCAATGTTTAGCACTATTGCAGAAAGAGTTAATCCTAAAACAGGTCATTAGCATGGTTAAACATATTTTATACATGTGAAAACAAGCCAGTGTTTTTTTCCTGTTATTTCGTGCAGTTAAAGCTGGTGGTTTCTCATTGCTACGAGGTATGATTTCTGCATAAATATCGTGCATGGCTGGTTGGAGACTGAACAAAAATGTGCAGCATGGTCACATATTTAACTAGTAAATGGAGTGAAATTAAAATGCAACCACAGAGGGAGGATAAATTTGTGACGTGAGAACGGTTTCATTAGGGGCTGCTTGCACACGTTTCAGAGTTTGTGTGTGTGTCTTTTCTAACAGGATGTTGATTAACAGTAATTTCTTGGTAACTGGTGATACTTTGACCAGCAGAAAAATCAAATGAGTGAGTATTTTACAACATTAGGACAACATTAGTGTGAAATTGTTCTCATAAATTTTAGGAATTTATGTGGCTGTAGAAAAAAAGACACTTTATCCACATTATTAAGATCAGCTGACCACAAAGCTGGAATAATGGTGACCATCATGAAAACCTCACTAAGCTGATAATGAGGTGTACTTGTGGGTTTATAAACAGGAAAAAACTGCCTCTATTTGCAGCCCAGCTTATGGTATCCACTGTATGAGATATTCTACGTTTCAGGGCTGTATCAGAGAACAATACAACAGAGACTGGGAGATCTGAGAGCTCTGACACTTAGCTGTGCTTCAGATAACCTTTTTACTTGCAGCACCGACAGCTTCTTCACACAACTTGTAAAGAAGCCTATATAATGTTCCCTGAATGTGGTTAAACGTCTCACAGCTTCTGTTGCGTTGAATGAGTTCTAGAGGCGAGTTGGGAAAGCAGTGGGTTTTCTGACAAACAAAAGATTTAGACACCACCACCAAGTTCATCTGGATCATAAGTTTTGTTGTAAGGGTTTTAGCTTCAGCTTTTAATTAATTGTGTGGGTGTAGGAAAAAGGGTTTTATTCAGTTTATTTAGATTAGTTACTCACTGAGCTGAAAAAAAAAAACATTTTTGCCCCTTGAAAGACTTCTTCTGTTTTCTCATTTTTGTCACACAAGTGTTTCAGATCATCAAACTAATTTTAATGTCAGACAAAGATAGCCTGAGTAAACCCTAAATTCCATTTTCCAGTCATGATTTCATTTAAGGAGGAAGGTAGTAATTGCCATATGAAGCTATAAACAGGTTGTGCCACCCTTTGTGGCAAGTTCACACTTTCACTAGGGCATTCCAAAACCATCATTTTGAGTTTTTTGAGCTATTCAAGGGACTGGCTGGTGTGCTGCATAACCCAATTGTGCTTCAGCTTGAGGTCCTGAAGAGATGAATGCACCTTTTCCTTCCAGATTTTCTGATAGACAACATGATTTATGGTTCAGTTAATAATGGTACGTCACCCAGGTTGTAAATAAACCCCAGACTATCACACTAACACCACCATGTTTTACTGTTAGTATGATGTTCTTTTTCTGAAATGCTCTGTTAGTTTCATGGGATGCACACCTTCCAAAAAGTTTCACTTCAGTTACATCAGTTGACAGAATATTTTCTGAAAAGCCTTCAGGATCTCTTCTTATTACTGGGAAGAAAAGAGTGTAGTAGAAAGAAGGAAGAGCTTGCAATATTTTAAGTTTTTCAAAAACACGAACTTCAGATCTCATTCAAATTATGTGGATGTTGTAGCAGAAGATGGGAAACAGTCATGAAACCTCTCAGAGGTTTATTGGAAATGAACGCCACCCCATGACCCGCAACACATGTACACCCTACACTCTGATTACCCCTCCCTCCTCTTCTGAGGCTATGACTGAATTTCAAGCCAATCATCATTACTCTGTGACACGTCTAATCTTGTTTCAATGGCTGCAGGGTTCTCAGGTGATGTATTACACATGGCTCGGTGCAGCTCTTATGGATTGAGTGGCAAAACAAAAGAAAACGGTGACGGTTATATCTGAACCCACTAATGGGATTGGCCCACAATTATGAGGTTATAGGGGTGTGAGAAAGTAAGCAGAAAATACCAACAGCCTTGGTGGTCAGCAGTTAGAATAGAGAAACTGACAGGGTTCCCAAAGAGCACTATGAATGCAAAAAAACAGCTTTCACATTGTTTCATATTTTGCCATGTCTGTTGACGAATCTAAAAATGGACCATCCATGGAGTCTAAAAGCGAAGAAACTGACCAGATTTTTGTAGAACATCACGTCGTCCGCATCTCTGATTTACGTGTGATGCTTTTGATGGTCCCTATTTTGCATTGTGTTGGTGAATTAGGATCTGAAATTCACACTGTTCAACTAGGTCAGGACGACAGACCTTGGTCAGGGCATCATCGTCTAGATTTATGTTTTGGGTTTTTTTTAGATATGAAATGATCTCGACATGAAAGCTCAATGATCTATACAGAGTTCAAGACTACCCCTTTGTGGTCAAATGATCATTAGCTAAATTATTCAGAAAGTAGGTCAGGCTACCTCAAATGAAGCCTCTCTGACCATTGAAATTCCAAGATGGGTTAAATCTTCATTGGTGAAGAATGAGCATCTGCATAAATGAGGTAGTTATTATTGGTTTATTGTTGTGACATTTCAGTAGCATCAAGTCTTTAGCAGTGGTGCATATCTCATGACTACATATGAACTCTCAGAGATGAGTGACCCTCATGCCACAGATTTTTTGAGATCTCCAAAATCCTGTCGCAGTCTGGCTTAGCTGTTGATTCAATTGCGCATGGTACCAAGTCAAATGCATGGAAAGGCATTGATGGATGATGATTTGCCTAGAGCTGCACACCTATTCCATTAACACACACTGCTAATATAATCTGGTCTCACCAGAGCTGTGCAAAATTACTGGGCTCCACAATTTATTGCAAGTTAGGCCAGGTATAATGATGGCAGCTACTAAAAAACAAAGTGCATTTTTTTCTATTTTCACTCAGGGTATTTTGCATTTTCTAGGGGTTTCAGGGTCCACTTAAATTTTATAGTTTTATGTTTTTAGATCATTTATGTGCAAAAACCCAAGAATTAAAACAGGGTGTACCTAATTTTGCTCATGACTGCACATTAAATTGTTTTTTTTTTCTCTTGACCAAACCAGCTTCTTTTACCTCTGTACTCTAACCATTTACAGTTGATGGTGAGATCGAAAAGTGAGAAAACCAATGCAACAAGGAAAGAACAATCAAAAACACACTACAATATTTGATCCCTGGCGTGGAAACTGCATGTAATGACACCTTTTTGTCCAAATCAATAGTTGGCTGTTGATATTATGTTGAGGCTGTCAATGAATTGCATTGCCTTTAACACACCAACACAAAATTTTTGTTTTATCGTTCCATGAACAGTAGAAAAATGCCTAAACTGCAAACTTGACCAAAGTTTTTCCAATATTATTTAACGTGCACTTTTAAAACATAAAGATGAACTAATCTTTTACATATATAAAGGAAGATATTAGGCTAAGTGAAAAGAGAAAATAAACATCAAATAGAAATTCAGGTAGGACACTTTGACTCTAGATTTAGTCAATGTCTAAAAGCTTGTTAGACCATGACTTTTTCACACAGGTTATTTAATGCAGGTTTCAAAGGTTTACAATTGTCTTACTTGCCAAATTTTGTCAAGGGACTTTTTTTTTAAACTGCCTTTCATTTCAAAATAAATAATTGATGCCTCAAATGCAGAGACAATTCTAAAACTATATAAAGGATTCTTAGTTAAACAAATAAAGGAGGTAAAGGAAAGGGATCAAGAAAACTTTAATTATATAGTTAAATGTTTAGAAAATAGTTGCACAGTTCAGCAGTGGCTGGCACTGTAGCCTTGCAGCAAGAAGGTCTCGGGTCAAATCTCGGCCTGAGCTCTTTCTGCAAAGACCATGAAGAAAAAAAACATGTTTCCATCTCATGTAGTTTTTCCCTTCAGACTGGTTCCAATGCTTGATTAGCAAAAGTTCTTTGTGTTTCATCTGTTGTAAGCTCTGGTTCTGCCAGCAACAAACTTGTGCATTCTTGGCTCTGACCTGCGCAAGGTCATCTGCAAGGCAGAAGCAGAAGTTTTGCACAAGCAGTTATAGAGCCAGAGCTGGTAAAGCACTGGATCCTTGGATCTTCTTTGGTAGAAAACCCTGCCAAAGAACCAGACGTCTTTAGAGCAGAGGTGCCCAAATCCAGTCCTCAAGAGCTACTGCCCTGCAACTTCATTCAGCTCTGCAGAGGTCTGGTGACGAGCTATTCATTTGATCCTGGAATGGTGGAGCAGGGAGGCATCTAGAAGTTGCAAGATAGTAGCTCTCACAGACTGAACTTGGACACCCCTGCTTTAGAGGGAAAACAAATGAAAGAAATATCATAGATCACAATATTTGTGGTCCTTTAGGGACCATTGATGGCTTGGCTCCTCAGGTTATTCCAGTACATTACTTAAGATGCCACAAACAATGTCAGAGGCAACATTTTTCTAATAAAATATGGAGACGGTCGAAACATAAATAAGGTGGCTAAGTAAAAAAAAATGTTAATGGTTTTGTTTTTTATTACAGCAAAAGTAAAACATTTATAGGAATTGAAACTAATGATAGCAACCTAGGATACAAAGGGAATGAAAGGAAAATCCCAGGCAGGAGGAATACCCCCACACTTCTGCTGCGTCTCCTCACATAATTTATACAAAGACTAACTCACATGTTGGCTCTGGACTGTACCGCAGAATACAAATCCTCCAGTGTGTGCAGAGCTGAACTACAACAGGGACAGGTGTGAAAAGAGATCCACGGAGAAAACAAGTCCAGCTCGGATGTAATTAGGGTTCAGCACCAAAACCCAGGTTACACCACATGGAGACATTGTGTTGCGTTCCTCCTCACTCCCAGTGTCGACACTGTTTGACTAAATGCCTCTTTGTCTGTCTCGCCTGTCTCCGTGTATCTGTCAGTGTCTGAGTTTAAGACACTTTCCAGACTGGGTGAAAAAGGCTTACATCACCTCCTGCCTCCAAGAGAAGACACTTTTCCTGTTAACATGCAATCTATTTGTTGTCACTCTGCCTGTTTCAATAACTACTTCTAGGGTTTTAACTTTTAGACACAAACATGTTGAGAAAAAAAAAACATGTTTAATTAGCTGTTTTGTATTTATTAAATCCCTTGAACTAATAACACAAACTAAACGAATGGGTAAAAAAGCACAGGCAGAGTTAGAGGCTTTTTTTGGTGGGATAAGGAGCACTAATGGTCACATGCTTTTATATCTACTTACAGTAAACACTAGTTCAATAAATATTTTTTCTGGCTGAGATCCATTGAAACCGAATGGTAAGAAAAAAACAATTACTGCAAGCTGCAGTGTTCTTTGAGCTGCAACCACACAGTTTTAGCTCCAAACGTTTGTTCAAATCTAAATAGTGCAGAAAGCAATGTGAAGAAGTGGCCCTCTGGTTCTCCTAATTTTGGGGTCAAGAAAATCACTTCCATTTAAGGCAGAGTGTCGTTTTTCCCCTCTGGCAAACATCCCCCTAAGGGCAAACCAAAAACATTAAGCAGGAGGGGAGAATTTATCAAGTTTACTCTCTTAGTCTATAAGCTGAGTACCTACATTATTATTATTATTATTATTATTATTATTATTACTACTTAAGTATGCTTACATAAAAAATATAGTGTTTAGAAAAAGTTTGTCTTTTTTTGTGCCCAAACTAATACGTTAATCTTTTATGTGATAAACTACCCCCCTGGAGTAGTGCTCTTTTCTTAAGTATAAGGAAAATTTGACATTTTTTACATTTTTTTTAACAAGTAAAAACTGTGGCGTAGATTTATATTCAACCAACCACGTTTAGCTGAAGTTACTGGGACAACAAACTGCTGAGTTTAAATTACACACAGGCAGACTCTATTCACTAATTCTTTATTTTGGGTAGCAGACTAAGATCAGAAACTGAAAAAATAAAATGCATGTACCCTTTTTGTGCAAAAATCTTTTCCTCCAACTTTTTAGTTAGTATAACTCCTCGATTTCCACTCTTCCATGTGCTGCTTGTTAAAACTCTCACATTGTACTCTTGTTAACTTACTTCAGCCAATTAAGTGATTGGCCAGGAAGAGGAAGGCCAACTGAATAATTTATGTTATAATACATAATGTTATAACTAATGCTCCTCTTACGGTCCATTCATAGTTAAGACCTCTGAGATCTTCATCTTGTTTCTATTCTGTCTTTTACTATGCATTCATGACGCCTCAGCAGATTCCAAAATGTCCAAAGAAAAAACTATTTATCCAGATGGATGGATGGATGGATGGAAAATAAAACAAGAAAGATTTGAGCAGTCACTGAAAGAAGTACACGACTCCCCTTAATAATGTTCACTCTGAGACAGGTTCTAGCAGCTGCGGGGTAAAATGATTGATTGAAAAAAGACGCCTCAAAAGAGAGAGAGGAAGAAGGATAGAACATATATAGTACGGTAATATATATTAAGATGGGAACAGGAGGGGTGAGGGGTAGTGATGACCACAAAGAGTTAGTATCAGTCTGGGAGAGATAATGAGGAAAAAATAGTGGACAAGAGACTGAAAGAGGTGGTTGAATAATGGATTGGACAGACGAGAGACAGCGAGACAAGGAGAGCTAGAATGGAAAAGAGAGAAGTATCGTCTGTGAGGTCTCATCACACACTCGCTGACATTGCTTTAATCTTAGGGCCAAGAGGAGAGAAGAGGGTCCACGCACATACTCACACATACACACACACAGTTACAGGGCGAAGATGGCTGCCGGCATGTAGGGGCAGATTTACACTGTGTATTTCTGTATGTGTTTGTGTGGAGCAGCATTAGCAGCTGTTTTTTGTACAGGGAGAGAAGAAAAAGTAAGGCAGAACTTCTGGATGAAATCATAACATGCAAAAATGAGGACAGTTTCATTTGGCAGGTTTATGTTTGTATTTTATGTGTTACAATAGCACATTTCTGTGCTTTCAATGCGAAAACATGTTTTGGCATCAAATTAAACTTTTTCTTCACTGATAACCATTCATTATATTCAGCCAGTGTTGTGAAAGGAGAGTAAATCTTTGCGCTGGAAGCCTGAGCAGCAGATGATATACAGAGTCTTGACAAAGTATTCATAGCACGTGGTTTTTATCACATTTTGTCACAGAACAAACACACATTTTAATGCGTTTGATTAGAAATTTATGGGAGAGACCAGCCCAAAGAACTGCATAACTCAACAAAAATATTCAGGATATTAAAAGGTTTTACAAGCAACAATCTAACAAGTGTGGCTTGCTTTTATATTCACTACATTTATAGTTGAAAGTATTTTGGGGTATGTTTTGTCAGATTTTCACATCTGGACACTAATAAAATTTCACATTCATCTTTGCAAAATAGCTCAGGCTCACTAAGCTTGAATGGAGAGCATCTGTGAACATCTATTTTCCAGCCGTATCACACATTACCAGCTAGATTTAAGTCAGGACTTTACCTGAGCCATTGTAACTCATGAGTATGCTTTGATCTCCAGCTGTATGTTTATTGTCCTGCTGGAAAGTGAACATCCATCAGTCCAGTTTCAATTCCTTTGCAGCCCCTAACAGGTCTTCTTCCAACATTGTCCTGTCCTTTGCTCCATCTCTCTTCCTATTTACTCCAACCACCTACCATGCCCATGCTGAAAAATAGCATCAGCACAGCATGATGCTGCCACCACCATGTTTCTCTAAGGGGATAGTGTGTTCAGGGTAATATACTGTGTTAGTCTTACTGCCACCAAATAGTGTTCTGCATGTAGGCCAAAAAAATCAGATTTGATCTCATCAGTCCAGAGCACCTTCTTTCACATGTTTGCTGTGTCCCCTACGTGGTTTAGAGCAAAACCCCACAGCATGATACTGCCACCACCATGAGCTATCACCTCAGCGTTAGTTTTCTGCCAAACAGTGCCTTTCATATAGAGATCAAAAAGATAATTTTGGTCACCTCTGACCAGGGCACCTTCTCTAACATTTTATGACCACATGATGGGTCACCTATGTGACTTGTGACAAACTTTACAATGGCTTTGTTTTTTTTGTCTTGCCACCTTCTGTAATACTCAGATTTGTGAATTGCAAGACTAATAGTTGCCATGTTGACAGATTGTCCCACCTGAGCTGTTGATCTCTGCAGCTCCCCCAGAATTACCTTTGCTTTTCAGATGAACAGTGCAAACAGTTCAGAGCTTGGGATTTTGCTGATTGGTCTTCTGTGTTCCTTGGTCTTCATGATGCTGCTTGTTATAGTGCCAAGACCTCATGGGGAAAAAAAGCATTTAAATATTCAGCTCTTCTTCGCTTCAGATCAAGGTCCGTTATCGAGTGACTACACCTTTCGGATTTCTGTTTGTAAAACATTTTAAACACCATGCATAATTTTTCTTCCGCTTCGCAATTAAAAGCTACTTTGTGTTGATTTATCACAATAAAATACATTGGGTGTGAGGCTGACTCATGACAAAATGTGAAATGGCTTCAGGGGTGTGAATACTTATGCGAGGCACTGTAGAAGTTAGATGAGAGAGGGAATGTGGCCTATGAGGAAAGAGTCTTTAAAAAGACACCTGTTGGTTGAAAGTTTTCTGCAGAAATAAGAACAAGAGAGACACAAACAAATGGGTTTTAAGGGAATAAACTGAAGTGTTTTGGTAGAAAAAATAACATTACAAGAACAGGAACTGAAAAAGTAACTGACACTGAAAAAAAAAGAAATGATACTGCAAGCAAGCGAAACATTTTGTGGCAGGAGATGCAACACAAGACAAAAACAATCTCAGGAGACTGACAGGCAGCCTGCGTAATTAAGGCTTCCTAGTTAGCATTTGATTATTGTTTATGATCTTCCTGCAAAGCCACTGGCCAGGCATCTACACACAAATATGACCATTCAGGCCGTTAATAAACATATGCATGAATGCTCACACATTTTGCAAATGTGCACCTGCCAATCAAGACCTTTGCAGACAGCAAGCGCACTAAGCGATGACACACACATTCAGACACATTGCGTATTTGTGCACACCGCAAAGCGCCTTCTGCATGCAAGGCAGACCTTTTAAACAGTGGTCCACGTTGTGATTTTGTTTGAGCTCCATCTCCATGGTGCTGCTTCCTCAAATGTTTATAGTGGCTGCCATTATAAATTAAAACGATCTTAACAACACTTAAGATGGGCCGTGCATGCTGCTGCGGCCAGGCAGAAAAAACAGGAGATACACACGGAGCCCTACACTGTCCCAGGGCGTAGAGAAACACGAGACAGAAAAATACTCGACGGAGACGGGTAGACTAGGGTTAGTCTTTAGTAAAAACAGTTAAAAAAAACTGTCAATAAAATTTTACCGAAAAGAAAAGTTGGCTCATGTTTGTGCGCTGTCATGAAACTGGTAACATCTTTGCTTCGGTAAATCGCATGTCTTCAACATTTAACTTTTATCCACATAGATAAAGCAATTTAAAACCAACTGACTGACAGACAGAGAGTCAGTGCGTTAGTCATGGTGTGAAAGTAAGAAAATAAGAGGAAGGAACACTAACACTTTGCTTCAGTGTTTTTTTCTTGTTATGGTTCACTGGTGTCAGTTTAAAACAGCTTTATAAATACAAATAAAAATATTTGTTTCAGTTTAAATATCCATGATTGAGTTTAAATGACAATAAAAGAAATCTAGTAAGTGGTTGTGCCTCCCAATGTGCCAACAACTACTAATATCACAATCCAGTTTAGCCTGAACTTTAACTAGCCCACTCCAAAACCTTCATTTAGATATTCTGAGCCAATTAGAGATGCACTTACAGGTGTGTTTTTGGATCACTGTCCTACTGCAAACCCAAGGGTGAGCATAGGTTTTTGCTTTGAAACTCCTCCATGAATGCAATGTTTGCCCCGTCTCTTTTTTTTTTTTTGAATCATGAACACCGACCTTAACTGAGCCAAGAGAGTCCTGCTGAGCTTTAGATGATGTCCTGGCTTTTTTCTCCATTTGTGGATAATGTCTCTCACTGTTGTTCTCTGTCTTAAAGTCCAAAAGCCTTAAAAATGACTGTGTAACCCTTTCCAAATTAATAGATTTCAGTGGCTTTGTTTCTCATCTGGTTCCAATTTTCTTCAGATCAGTGAATGATATGTTGGATTTTGAGATCTTTCCACCTACTTCATGTTGTCAGACAGGTTGCATTTAAGTGTTTTCTTAATTCTACACGTCTGTTAATCGGGATAATCAGGGTGGCTAGCAAAATCTGAACCAAAAATGTGGTCAATCACAGAAAGAGAGGGCAATTATATTTTCATAGAGCTTCCTGGATTTGCTGCTCCAACCTCCTCGACCCTTAACCTCACGGACAACTTCCATCCACCAACTCCATTCTGCGATCCAGATCACATCATGAACCAACACCTCCAGACTCTGCTCACTCCTCCTTGGCTTAAATCATTAACCTCCAACCTGTGAGAAAAACCTCCCCACATTCTCCCATTCTCTCAACCTTTTTCTCATTGTGAACCCCCAGCACGTGTTCAAGAAACCCACCCCTCCCCTCAGACCCAGACCTCTATTTTGTTTTGCAATAAATCTGTTAAACTTTGATCGCATTCTCCTGAGTGTTTCTCACATGCCGGTCAGAAGCTTGCCACAAAACTTATCTACAGAATGTTTCTCAACAAATATTAGTATTTTGGTTTGAAAGTTTTAAAATTACTTAGACTGCCATGTTACGATAGCGACTGTGTCGCCCAGCGGTGCCCCACATTACACTGCTGGAAGGTCAGCAGAGGTTTTTACGTAAAGACTGTGCTTTTTTTCTTTTTCCACAACTCAAATACATGCATGTTAAGTTCATAGGTGTTCTGTGTAATTATTTCCCCGTTAGCACTTGGATGACTTGTTGAGCCTCAAAGATGGAAAATATTTTTTCTACAAGGACAAAAGTTACTGATTAGAAGATTCGTTTTTGAGCAGTCTTTGGAGTTTTGCAAATCCCTTGAATTAGTGATTGGTTATGTATGAGTGCTGCAATTGTTTAAAAGTTTACATCCATGAGTAAGAGATTCCTTTTAAAGGTGACCTTATACTTCCTTTTAAGCATTTGGGATAGGTCTATGGGCTATACAAGACATGTTAATTAAATTTTTCGCACAAAATCATCTTCAGATAATGAGATTTCACCTTCTCAGTGGCCCCTATTTTTCCTTTCAGAATGAGCTGTTTTAGGGATCTGACACTTTTATGCAAATTAGCTTTATCTGGCCGCGCCCCCAACCAGCACTTCGTACACGTGAAAACAAATCCAAAACCTATAAGACACAACAATAAGTACTTACATTTCTGTTATCTGCTGATTTACCACGGACAGTAGGGACTGAATTTTTCTTCAGTCTAAGTATTTCTGCAAATCCTGACATGAACTGATGTGAGTTCTCAAAGCAGTCCGGGGTGAAGTGATTCGCACAAACTAGTACTGTGTTCGGCAATGTGACTGGAAAATTGCCCTCAAAAATAAAATGAAGTCACGAATCTTTATTATCCGACAGCGGGAGAATATGCATGGACACATGTGGGTCTTTGCAGCCAACAACAGAACATCTGCCTTTGAGGGTAGCCATTGTAAAGCACATGTCAGGTAAAACCAGCCGTAGAGACGTGATCCTCTACTGAAAATCAAGTGGGTGGAGCTCCATTTCAGTTGTTAGTCAGGGGTGCGGGACTCAGGTAACGTTGCTAGGTGCCAGTGTAATTGTGACATCACAATTACACAGCTTTTGAAACGGTGCATTTTCTAGAAAAACTAAAACTTTCATTTATAGCAAAAAAACGGCTGAATGTTTGGGGTTTTTTTGCATTTGGGCTGTTTGTTTAAGCATTAGAGACGCAAATGTAAGTATAAAAACGATCAAAAAGTGAATTTTGGATAATAGGTCCCCTTGAAATCACTTGGGGCAAAGGCATCTACTAAATGAATCAAATGTAATATAATGCATAAACCAACATGTTAAATTAATTTCAGCAGTTGGCTCCTGTACACCGTTTATTTCTACATTATTCAGCATGTGAAGATGATCTGTGTGCTATGGCGCAGACACTAATTACAATAAGCCTAAAGTGCGCTGCAGAGAGATAATGGCTGACACTATTGATTTATTTTCTAGCTGCTCTATGGTTTCAGCAGCTGCTAGCCACACAGACTGTGGTTCCTAAGCGTACTGAACTATCACACTCTCACACACAACCTACAAATCATGAATACTATATGTCACTTGAGCAAATCCTTTAAACCTGACATCAAAATTCAAATGCTAAGCATCTGGACGTAGTTACTGTACTACAGGCCCAAACACAGGAGAGCACTAAGTCTTTGTATGCAAACATAATATACAGCTGGCGTACTGAAAAAGAAAACAAATGTGCTACATTCACAGAAGATGATGCCACGGCAGCTCTGACACGGCTACTGATACATTTCCAGTCAAACAAGAGTCACGTTATACAGAAAGGGCTGTGCTGTCAGCTGCTCTGTTTCACTCACAGTTACACACTGGGTTGCAAAGCTTTGACTGTACGGGGTAATCCGAGAACCAAAACCAGTGACAGGAAAAACAAATGTTCCAAGAGTAGGGTAGGCAGAGAGCTGGAGATGAAATTTAGCAGCTACCATATTCAAACATGCATCAAACCCCTTTCAACCACATGACCCTTTCAGTGCAGAGGCTCATATAAACAACATCTTCCAGAAGCAATTATACCCCTTGAATAATTGTAGGATTATATGTTAACATGTTTTTCAAAATGTTGACAAATTACTCAACCCCTTTAATACACACCTAAACTGACAGTCAAGAAGAGGAGAGATTATTTCAGGCAGGCAGCCACAAGGATAACTTTAGAGGAGCTGCGGAGATCCACAGCTGTGTCACGGTGAGGTTTTGGGGTGGACTGAAGCGCAGACAAGAGCTAGGCAGCAGCATTTTGAGCAGTCCTTAGTTTATTATAAAAACTCAAAAGGGAAACAAAACACTGCGGCAGTTCACCAGAGCCAGAATTCCAAACTTACAAGCGTTCTGCAGGAACATGCAGGACACAAGGCTTGGACGAGGGCAACAAATGAAGGTGAGAGACAAGATGAACCAGCGGGGAACAAAGAGCACAGACCAACTAATATACAGAGAGAATACAAAGGGCAGGTAATCAAAGGAACAGGGAACAGGTGTGACAAGACAAGGTTTATATCAAGGCGATTCGTGTGTTAGAATGGTCTAGTCAAAGTTCAAGCCTACATCCAATGGAGAATCTGGGACCAGACTTGAAAACTTGAAAACTTAAAATAATTTGTTCACATTAGACTGAGCTTGAGCTAAACAAAGCTGTTGGAGACACACCCCTAAAGCCCTAATGGTTCCCACAACTCACACTTTTAATTGTAAAAAAATTTGAAAACTATATCTTGACCCTTCCACCTCATATTTATTTACTACTCTGTGTTAGTCTCTGTATTATATGTTGCACAGAAAGAGTAGAAAGAAGCTGTATTTCCAGCTTTCTGTGAAAGCAGATCTGAAGTGTTTTGAGGGTTTTGACTATTTGAAAAATCTCTTGGCATTTCCTTTAGACCCCAGATGCCAAATATCACACTATTGCTGGCTGGCTTCCACAACTATGCCATCACATATACACAGATTACAGCAGGTTATAAAATGTCAAGACCCATCCTGACTAACCCATCTGCAGGATGCCATCAGTGTCGCTGTTGCTTATATGTGTGCATAAATTTCACCTACCGCAATTTCACATCTCCTGGACTGGGATGATAATTAATGACACGTTGTTTCCCTTCCTTCTGATGCTGCATAGTTGCATGTATGTGTGTGTGTCTGCTTCTCCAGTTCCTCTGTGAATGTGACCACAAAAGTGAGGCCTGGATATTGAGGGAAACCTGACTCCCCCCGGTCAGCCATCACAGGACAGACAGTCCTCTCCCTGGGGACGCCAAATTTTGCCTCGAAAGGAGAAATTAATACAGCACCTAACCTCGACTATCTGATTTCTCCTGCACACTGCCGTTCTCTTTTCCCATCTCTTACTTCATATATGGACTAGTTGTGTAACATTGCATTTTTTTGATTTAAATGACTATGTCAGAAAATGAAAACTACCTGCATCTTTCCCACATATAAGCATTTTCTTTTCATTTAAATCTACTGTTTCTGGACATACTCAATATTTCCCCACATATATTAGATTTCTGAGATATCTTCTGATGTTGACACATGATTCATCATGCAGGAGTCACTATTTGGAAGTATCTAACGTGTCCTTTAGAAAGATATTTCATCCCTGCAGCCCTTGTTGAATGAAAAGCAGAAAGTGATCACTGAAGTATCAAATAATCACTCTAATTAGTCATTAGCAGCTTAAGCTGAGCTCCTCTCATCCCTTTTCTGATTTTCGTCTGCCACACTCTGTTGTTAGAGGGTATCAAGCCACTCTACAGAGAAATGAACCCGTGTGGCCGGCGGGGAAGATAAAACAGTCGCTGCAGAATGTGACAAGACATCAAATAAGACAGAAGAACACATGAGACGAGACTATAGGATGCATGCATGCAGTAGTCTAGTAAAAAAAAAGAGTCAAACTATTAAAATGAGAAAAAGGAGAATTTACAGGACCATGCAAAACGTGTTATTTGTGTAACTGAGCAAAATCTGGTGGATAGAAAAAATCAACACACCCTGTTAAAATCCCAGATGTACGGAGGGGACATGGGGGAATGTTTTTGTTTTGCGTCCTCACCCAATACTTTTGCGTTCGCTCGCAAAAGTTGTTAACCACCTTGAGAAAGCTTTTGGAATAGCAGTACATATAAAACAAACAGCACTGATATGGCATTGGTATGGTTTATTTGTTGTATGCAGGTTAACATGTAGTCAACAATTTGATGAAATGCTTGGGATACGAAGAACCATTCAACTCACTAAAAAAACAAAAGCACTAATGGCGTGCAATAAAAAAGTACACATCATGAAGCAGCAATAAGCTAATAAAGTATCACAGATGTGGTTTCGTGCAGTCTTATTGTCCAGAGTTCAGTAGTCTGACTTGAATATCCTTTTATATAAGGCCGATTTCAAAATAAAACTCAATAAATCTCAAAAACGGGTGAAGTGTTTGTTCCCATTTTGCATTTGTCTGGTTTGGAAACGTTCTCACAAAGTATTGTGTGAGAATGCAAAAGAAAACAAAATCCCCCATGCCCCTTCGTGGGCTCCGTACAGATGTGATGTGTTTCCACCTTTATTTAACTAATAAACAAATAAATAAATCTTTCAAGATTTTATGTATTTATGACCTAGGAATAATATATGGTTTTGAAGAAAAATTAGCAAATCAATGGGACAATGGAAGTAGCTGAAAACTTGCCTAAGGTCACCATTGGGGGCAGCGTAACAGGAGAAAGCGAGCTCTGCTGTTCCTATGGAAGCCTCATTGCTTTCTATTTTGCGTTAAAGAAAGAAATGAGGCAAACTACAGCCGGGATACCAGAAGGATTTTTTTCCCGGAGATGCACTCAAATCTCTGCAGCACAACATTTTAGCACTTTTCAAATGAAAGGAAACAAACAATCAAACAACAAATTTGTTTTTTACATTTAGCAACAGTTTTCTGTATGCTTCATATCTCTGGTCTAAAGAAAGGGGGTTGAAAAGACACAGGTCTCGTCTTTCAAAGAAAAACATTAAGGCCTGTCTAAAAAATAATTCAGCCCTGAATTATATTTAAGACAGACCTCTGTGGAAGATTGTGTTATGGTGTGACGAAACTAGATCTGATCTTTTGATGCAATGATTCCTGAAGGTAAGTTTGGAACAAAAGCAACGCTGAAAATTATGAAAAGAACACAATGTCCACAGTGAGACATGGTAGTGGCAGCATCATGACCTGGGGTTACTTTCCCGACAGTGGATTTAGACTTTTCTTTAATAGGATGAAATCAGGATCAAATTTATAGGTTTTGAAGTGGTCCAACCAGAGTCCAGATCTAAATCTGACGGTATCAGATATTTGTCGCATTAAAAGTGGAAAGAATGTTGGAAATTATTTATCATGGTCTCATTTTTTATGGCACAAAAACCTGTTGGATGGGTGTGGACACTTTATATCCCATTCACATCCCATAATGATTAGATAAAGACATTTCCATTTTGGGGATTGGCAGCTCTTTTAGTTGTGTACCTTTTTCTTTGGTTTTCCTTTTTTTAAAGTGCATCTTCAGTCTTACAAAATGTATAATTCTACAATAAAATATTGAATGATCAATAACAGAAAATATTACAATTTTAATTATTGACAGAAAGATTAGAAATATGTTGCAGAGACAGAACTTTTTCTACAAATTTGTCTTTAGCACAAACCAAAATTTATCTTGTTTGGGTCCTTTATGACGGGTCCTCTTTGCATTCAGAAGACAGATTTCCTGAGTCTCAAGTGTTTATTGTTATTGAGGAAAAAAACATATCTTAATAAGAATTTACATTTATCACGTGAAAGGTAAACACTAATTGATGATCAGTATGGTTGGGATTGATACTTTTTATTCCAAACTATATTTTATTACATTGTTAGTTTCATAAGAGCATCAATTAAATCAGTATATTTGAAAATATGTTTAAATACAGTTATTGTGTATGATTCCCTGTCCAGTTGCATCACTTCATGTAACTGGTGTACTAAACTGTGTCATGATGTTTGGGGTTGTGAGTTCGAGTACTGTTTACTTTCTCTGCACTGCCATGTTCTTCTTTTGCTTTCTCTCAGTTCATTCATATTTATTAGGTTCATTCTGGTGTTTAGGTTTAGGTTAAGTCGCATTTTTTACTTGCTTCTGTTCAATTGGATGTTTTCTGTTACCTCCCTGCACTTCCGACTCTTCTATGTTAATTAGCCACTCTCCCTCATTTCCCATCAGTCCCTCTTCCCCCAACTGCTTCTCATTCCCTTCTGATTAGCCCTCTTGGTTCATCGGTTCATTCTCCGCTCTTCCTCAGCATTTATACCCGCTAGTTGTCAATGTTCACTGTTTGCTACCCGACTCCATGTCTGTTACCCAGTCTATGCTACCTTTGTGAGCCTTTTTTTGTTAATTGTTATTAGAATTAAAAAGCTCTCAACTCACCGTGCTGCTTCCAGGCGTTGTTCTGCACGTTGTTCTAACATGTTCACAACACATTATGACAAACTGGGTAAGTTTTACTTTTAGAGCTGTTTTGTGATGGCTTGGTTCGGACTGGACACAGTGATGCATGTACTGCCAAAAAGAAGAAGAAGATGATGATGATGATGACGGCAATTAATTCACATCACTTTTTCAGGGGGCATTCTTGTAATATCTCAAACTAGAGATGTGCAATAAGGACATTTTCATTACTTCCAGACAGAAGAGCACGTTGAAGAACAAGTTTTACTCTAAACCTAAATCTACCAGTGATATGAATAATTTGGTGCTTAACTCCATTGCCCTGCTTTAAGAAATGTAATTGATTTTCAGTTTTTGCAGTTGTCATTTCACAGCTTATTAAGCTTTCCAAGACTTCTTAAAGCCAAAGGGGTTTTGTGAAGTTTAAGCTCAAAATAACATTCACAAATCTAACTAAATTTTTCTGAGAATTGACATACTCTATCTAAACAATCATTATGTTAATAATTATGTTTTTCAAGTGAAGTGGGAGTGATAATTATTGCCTTTATTTGCTGCTGGTAGAGTAAAATCTGGGTGGTTTGCGACAAAATGTATTTTTTGGAATCTGTGAGCTCTCTGCTTACAGCAGACTGTTACCGTGACTTTTTGTTTTCTGATTTAACTGCCTTTAGTTTTAACTGTTTGTAAAAATGTCAGTCAGTAAGTCATTTTCAACCACTTCTTCCATAGTGGGTCGCGGGGAAGCTGGTGCCTATCTCCAGCAGTCTATGGGCGAGAGGTGGGGTACACCCTGGACAAGTCGCCAGTCCATCGCAGGGCAACACTCAAACAACCATGCACACACTCATTCACACACCTAAGGGCAACTTAGAGTGACCAATTAACCTAACAGGCATGTCTTTGGACTGTGGGAGGAAGCCGGAGTACCCGGTGAGAACCCACGCATGCACGGGGAGAACATGCAAACTCCATGCAGAAAGACCCCCGGCCGGGAATCGAACCGAGGACCTTCTTGCTGCAAGGCAACAGTGCTACCAACTGCGCCACTGTGCAGTGTTTGTATATGAAAAATGTGAATAAAGTCGAGTTAAACAAAAAAAAAAGAAAACCCTTCTTAAAACACTGCATGTAGTGTGTCGGTGTTTTATATTTAGATCACTTTTATTTTGCTCAAGTTTGAGGAGAATCTTCAGGATTTTGAAGGATGGATTGTATTTTCAGGAAAGCTCTTGAAAAGTTGTTTGAAAGTTGTGTTTTTTGTAATGCTGGGAGTCATAAAATAATTCCGATTTAATTTAAAACGTATCTCCTCCAGTAATTGCAATGTTTGCTTTTTTTTTTAGAATCCATGGTGGCCGCATCGAGGACTAAAGCCTCTGTATATGGGTCGCACGCCTAAGCCCTACACCACCAGCGCTACTGCCCCATCGAGCTTAATGCTATGATTCTATACTGCTAACAACAAACAAATGCATTTTTATCTTTTTCGATACATCTAGCTGTATCTAGAGTCAATCTGATGTAGCATACTTACCAACGTGTTAACAACCACATAACATTGCAAATCCTTTCCAGCCAAGCATACTTTAATATAAAATACATAGAAAAGACAATCTTGCCATCCACCTAAACAATGTGCCGATGTGAAAGTGAGATGGTGCTGTCAACATAAAAACAACAATTAATGTCTAAATGTGGTTAAAAAGTTGTTTGGGTTGATCAAATGAGCTAACCAAGTCTGATTTTAATTGTCTTTGTTGATGCTAAATTTGGACAGGACATGTCGGCTTAAACTGTCAAATTTCCTATTTTTATTTGAGGATTTAACGTACCTATTACACCAAGAAATATACTGTAAATAGGAAATTTGACAGCCGATATTTTTTTATTATTTGAATTTGGTAATTCGCTCAGAATAATACACCACACAATTTGCGTAGACACCACAAACCAGCATCAACGCATTGGCATCATTGCCACCTATACCTACACTCAGATCCAGTTTCAGTCCTGTTAATCTCCAACTTCAGCTTCAACACATGATTTACATCGCTTCACACTTTATCATGGTACAACCACAAATTCAATGTGTTTTTTTTTCTTTCACAATAGACCAACACTGCACATTACAACCGATTCATCCCCAACATGCCACATGGTGGTGGCAGCATCATGCTGTTGGGAAGATGTTTAAAGTTTAGAAAATTAGAAAGACAAAAAAAGGAGAGGGAAGAAATTATGAGTTAATGATAGAGAGAGAGCAAATTAGACAGTGCTGGCCTACAGAAAAAGATGATATTCCTGCTCTGGAGTGATGGGGAAAAAGTGAATGAGGGAAAAGGGCAAAAAATACTATGAATACAGCAGAAGTTGTACTATGTGCTGAGGTAAAGGAGAAAGAAGAGCAGCTGTGAATGAAGAACAAGCAGATAATGTGCCATCATGAGAAGGTTGGAAAACCCACACAAAGTGCAGAGTAGCTTTTTCCTCAAGCAGTTTTATGGTGCCACTTTCTGTTGTGCCCCACCTTTCTTTCTCCTTCTACTTAGTCATCAATAAAAACACATTTGTGTGCTGACTAAAAGGCAAACAACAAAACAAAAAGCTATTTTCTGGCAGTACTCAAATGATTAATAATGAAAAAAGAAGGGCTAAGACTAAATGCGTCAGTAGATTTTGGAGGGACCCAGAGGGTCCTGACTGTACAGGGTTTTATGTGGCGTGGTCAAAACACAGACCAGACTGCTTCTGTGATCCCAGTGAAAAGTAAATTAGCTGTCTGAAACTGGGTTCAGAAAGAAAGAAAACTGCACAAATAGACGCATTCAATAAGCAAGCTGTCAGCACTAAATTAGTTTGTTAGTTTTAAAGATGAAAAGGCAATACACCTTTGGAAAAACAGGTTTTGTGAGGTAGTATGGATACAGCACTGTTAACAGAAAGGACGTAAAAAGAATTACCAAAATCAAGTCTCGGGAAACTTATTGTAGTTTGGGAAGCATTAGGTTGTCCCATATTGTCATAATTTATTTTTGCATCGATAAATAATGAGACATCGGGGTCCAGCTTTCATGAACACGTGTTTGTGCCACTTCAGGTTAAAGTGTAAAGTTATCTGTGCAGTCTGCAAAAGAGTAGGTAAGTTGGCAGATAAGTCCTGACTTATCCAAAGAAGGCATTTTTAAGTGATTCATATTATAGTCCCAAACCGAATTCAACTCACGATACCTGGAGCTCTAATGTCAGCAACACCCCAGTCAGCCATGTGGTTGCATTTTGCATGACAAGTTTTTACAAAATCACAGCTAATTTTCATGTGCAAGGCTTGTATCGCTGTACTATAAGCCATGCACATTATTTTTATATCCTGGATTTTACCCTAAAGCTAATTGTTTTTCTCCCTTTATAATGATGTTCATTATGTTGTGAGAAAGAGACCTTATCGGCTGCTGCTGATCCTGTCTGTTTGTGTCATGTGAGCTGATCTTTACGCTGTGATCTGATATTTCAAGACAGCTAGTAAATACATTCAAAAATGTACAAAGCAGAGGGCCAAGTTCCTAAAGCAGAACAACTTTTTCTTTGTTTTTAGCACATAGTTAGCTTACACTGCAGTAAACTATGTCACGAGTCAAATTATCAAGTGATATCAAAACAAAAAAATTCACATGCGAACGTTTGCTAGCTCTTCAGCAAACCACTTCAGAAGACAATATTGTAAGCAGGAGCAAGACCTGAGTTTATTGAAGATTGTAACTGTATGTTGAGCCAAATGTATATTAGAAAAAGAAGAAGAATGTTTTTTAGCTGTCCTGGGCCTAAAGGCTTCCGCTGCAGGCCATCCACCCAACTTCCTGTCTGCTTACTTTTGAAAAAAATTATGAAAATAAAGGCCACAGGTGCTGCAAAAAAAATCTTTACAAGAACTACAAGAAATATCTTTCTATTTCACTCATGATGATGAACCTGCACAAGATCATTCTTAAACCCTAGCATTATAATCCTATGCCATATCTGTGCTCCTCCTCAATGAGACATCAATAATAGATGGCCAGTAAATCTTCGCTCTCCTCCAAACCAATCAATCTCTCTGGCTGGCCAGTGCTCCGCCTTTAATCATTTTCCTGTCCACTCTTGTGTACTTTTCACTGTATTTTCAGGCTAAAGTCCAGTGGAATGTTGCGCTCAGCCAGACGCTACAGCAGTTTACCCAGCCAAGGCTTAGATCGAGACATGTGTTCTTGGATATCAGTGGCCTGGATTTAGTTGGCTCCATGCAGTGCTGTATGACCTGATCGCAGACCAGTCGCAGGATTGGAGACCCACGACCCTGGAAAACACTCCACTGAGATACATTAATGTGGCCAAAACAGAGGGCCTCATGTGAACATCTATATGTGGCACTGCCAATGTTGGAAAAGGGTGGAAGGTCAGATGTGAAGGGAAATACTGTAACTGAGTCTTCTGAATGATGTCGGCCCTCTGGAAGGCTCATGTGTCACGTTTACGCACCCTCTACAACCGTAAAAGTAGATACATTTTTACTCTGTACTTACATAAACACATGTATAACTGAGCTAAAAGAAGAGATCAATCAATCATGTTGTGTAGGCCAATTTCTCATACTAAGAAAATCTGTGGAAACAACTAGCTGTTTAGTAACTGAATCTGAAATGTTTGAAGACACTGAAAAAGTTAGATAGATAACTATGAATTTGAGCTATTAGCTACAGAGTTCAGTCAGTGGGAAAAGCATGCTTTACTAAACTTGGCTTGTCCATTCATTGTCTTTACCTCCTTAGCCATGCAGGGTCATGGTGGGTGAGATGAGCCTCAACTGCAGCTTTTTTACCATGATGTAACATCAAGAAACATTTTTCACTATACTGGATTAAATAAAAGTTGGAAATTTTGCTTAGTGGCAAAAGGCAAATGGCCTGCACTTGTATAGCTTTATCAAGCCCCCAGAGACTCCAAAGCATTTTACACTACAATCAGTCATGAACCCATTCATACACACTTTCACACACCGACAGTGGTTAGCTACATTATAGCCACAGCTGCCTTGAGGCGAGGCTGCCATACAATCTGCACCACCAACCACCATCAGCAGGCAAGGAGGGTGAAGGTCTTGCCCAAGGACACAGTGACTGAGACAGACAGAGCGGGGGTCCGAACCAGCAACCCACCGGTTACAGGACGAACCTCTACCACTGTCGCAACAGTGGTAGTATTAGTATACCGTTAGTATTAGTCGAATAAAATTTCAGTATATTGCAAGGAGGTTTTATAGATTGCATCCAGTTCAGTCATTTATTTTCATGGTTGCTAATATTGGTTTTAACCACTGTGATCACTAAATGATTTACATCCATCCAATCACAAGATTTCTCAGACTTTTAAGATAGAAAGTTGATAGTGAAGAGAATTATTTTTCATTGCCATTAAACATTGTCCTACCACTCTCTACGAGTTTTGGTATCTCAGTCACTAAAAACGTCTATGGACCTAAAACTTTTGTGCCGATGACAATGACAGACTTGGAGCCTCACAAACAAAAATTGCTCGAAAAAAACAAACTTCTTAGATGGAACTATATTTTTAAAAGGTAAAATTTGTGAACAAATAGTACGAACATGAAGCAATCTCAAGCATACAACCCATTTTTCATGCAAACATCATTAAGTAGAGCTTATCATTCCTATCACAATTATTTTTTCCCAATATGCAATGAAGAGGCACGATATTGCACATCCCTATGCCAAAATGTAACCAAGACCATCTTAGTGGGATGAAAACAGAATCAAGCTTCTGTAAACCTATATGTTTAATGCAGGTAGGTCAGATAGTTTAATAAGTATTTGCTGAGAATGACTGAAAGAACCATATTAACACAAGTGGGACTTAACATTTTAGATTATAAATGTACTACTTGAGTCAAGCCCCTATCAGGTTGTCATAGCAACCAATCAGGTTTATATGCAAAGAGATTCCTTGTACCTGGATGATTTTATAGAACATTCTGGGAACTCTGTTGTGTTTTAAGTACGTTTCTGTCTTTTAAGCCGTCCTTTTCCAGGTAGGCAATACGAGTTCAGCAGAAGAGAGGGTGTGCAAGGTGAAGGGTTTAGGAGGATACACTTGGTGCAGCTCTAAGTGAGCACACGGCTGATGCTTAAGAGAAAAGTTTTGAGCAAGGGATATTTTATCTACAAGGAGAGAGCGAAGATAGAGATATTTACAACTATGTAAAGGGAGTGTTTAGAAGGGAGGGTGCTAGAGTTATCTAAAATCATGGCACAGTATGATCAGCTCAGTAAGAAGATTAGAAGACCCCCTTCACCCCCTTTTTTCCACACAAACTTCAACAAACCCCTGCGATGAGAGGCTCTTCAGAAGCAACACATCTGTTTCAGGGTCCCCTGTTACAATGTAGGACAAATTAATGAATCAAATGAAGTTGGCACAGCACCCCACACAGCAGTGTATGGTTCAATTTAATTACAACAGATCAACATACCTTTAATTGAACTACACGGTACACCATATTTTCCTCCCTCGCTGAAAGCATGTAATTAATCAAAAGAAATGCAGAGCTTGTGACTCTGTACCATGGGAAGTATGCTCTTCGGTAGACAGATGTGCACCAAACAACAACATCTCAGTGCAAGGATTTCCGAAGAGCCTGTTATGTTTCCATCTCAGGTTGTGTGTTGGTTAAGACCTTCACCTCCAGCAGGCCATTTCTAGAGAACACCACGGCCAAGATGAGGCAAGCTTCGTTTTTGGGGCTGCACCACCTAAAGCAGGATATGGACACCTCTACGAGCCTCCTTACTGGAGAAATACCAGTAACGGCAGAGCTACTATACAATCCAACATTGGAAAATGTCACTGGCAACTAGCTTGAAAAAGAATCAAAGGATAGCCCTGAAAAAGAAATTTCAGCGTACAAAGATATATTCCCACAAGAAAGGAACATATCCAGTGTCTTGCGAAAGCGTTTATACACCTTCAACATTTTTTTATTATTTTCCACACTACAACTACAAACTAAAATACATTAGTGGGATTGTATGTGAAAAATGCAAAGTAGTTCTTAATAGTGAAAAAGTTAAAGGACACATTGTTCACTAAGATTTTTTTTTTCAAATAAAGATCTAAAAAGTGTGGCATGCATTTGTATTAAGCCACGTGTCACTGAAATAACAGCTCCTAGTCTTTACGGGTATGCCTCTACCAGCTTTAAATATCTAATGACTGAATTTTTCTGCCCATTCTTTTCTAATTAGCTCAACCTGGACAGGATGAAGAGCACCTAGAGAACATATTTATAATAATATATATAAGTCTTTTCTTTGCAAGTCTTTTCAATTGGGTTCAATTAGGTTTGGACTTTGACATGAATATGCTTTGATCTTGGCTTTGAGCTCTGGCTGTGTGTCATTGTCCTGCTGGAAGGTGAGCCGTGAATACAGTCTAAACCCTTTGGCCGCCTCTACCAGGTTTTCTACCAGGATTGCCTTGTATTTACCCCAATCCAGTCTCCTATAAACTCTGACCAGTTTCGCTATCCCAGCAAAAGAAAAGCATCTGCACAACATAATGCAGCCACCACCATGTCTCTCCTTGGGGGTGGTGTTGTCAGCATGTTGTGGAGTGTTAGTTTTCTGTCATGCATGGCATTTTACAGGTCAAAAAGCTAAATTTGGTCTTATCTGACCAGAACCCTTTCTTCCACATTTGCCTGTGTCCCTTAAATTATTAATGCCAAACTGAAAAAAGCCAGATTTGTGGAGTGCAAAAGTTAATAGCTCTCCTGTCAACAGACTCTCCAATCTGACCAGTGGATCTATACAGCTCCTCCAGAGTTGCCATGCTTCTTGGCTGCTATGATTAATGCTCTCCTTTCCTGGTCTGTTAGTCTACATGGACAGCCATGTTTTGGTAAATTCTGTCATCCTCTTTTCCATGTCAGATGATAGATTAAACAGTGTTTTCCAAGATGTACACAGTTGCAAAATTGTTTTCTAACCTAACCCTGGTTGACCTCCCCTTTAAACGTTATCCTGGCCCTGTGTGGCCGTCTTCCTTGGTCTCTATTTAATATTTAGGTGACTTCTGAAGGCATGCATCATTTTCATTTCACTTCACAATTATGCAGTACTTTGTGAGTGCAGAAAATTCCCCTTAAATAGACTGAAAGCTCAAGAGGTATCAATACATTTGCAAAGAACTTAAGAGGTTTCTCGTCTCACAAATGCATTGGCAGTATGTGGTGAGAACACAGTCACAGCCCTGCAGTGGGATTTCCCTCTGCAACAAACACATGATTGCATTGGCAAGCAGACAGCCGTACTTGTATAAACAATGACACGGAAAGCACGACCCGGTCCAAGGAGCTCCCACACGTAACGCTCCGTCCATCGTGTGTCAGACGCAGAAACAGCTGGAAGACAGCTGCTTGCAGCAAAACAATCCAGGGCTTCACTCGAGAAGACGCTGAAATATACTGAGACACTTCAACAATGTGCACTGACTGAACTTTTAACAAATACTTCAGTTCCATAACTAAAACAACCATATCTATTTTGTTATTAACGAGGTTACAAGTAAAGTCTGGCGTAAACTCAGTGTCTGGATTGAAAAAGTGACTAATAATTCACATACTAATGTTAAAATTCAGCGGATAACAGGCCTTCCAACCCGTGAGCTCACACTCTTCCACAGTTTACAAGTTATATAAATTATAGCATATTGGGCATGAGGGTACTTTAAAATCCTGACTGTATGCTCCCAGAAGTGGAGGAGTTGCTTAAGTTTGAGATGTGTTTAGTTAAAGTGTGCAATTGTTCAGCCCTTTTCTCCTTTCCTGTAATAAATCCACTTGAAAAGACAGAAAAAACAAGTTTTTATAACTTATTAGCTCCTCACATTTGATATTTTTGAGTTTCATCTAAATGTTTTAAGCACATCATTCTCACATAGCTAAGCATGTCAACTTAAAATCAAAGAAAAGTGGGTTTTGATTTAAAAGCTAGAGCCTCCGGAGGGTTCGGACAAATTAAATTAAATATCCAAAGTTGTTCTGATGATTTAGTAAGACAGAGACAAGGGGAAAATTGAACAGTTGACCCCATATTGAGATGATGTATGGGGTATGATCAGCTAATTGCAACACAGGAAGCTTAATTAGAAATTCATAAATAGCTGCTCTGTATCAAAAAGCTGGATTGGGAAGTCCAATTGAAAAAGGACTTTTGGAAAACTTTTTTCAAGTTTCTTGTAGGCTTAAGTTTAATATGAATATGAACAATACTTACATGAATGCATGATAGATGAATGCCCATCCTCTTGGTCTCTCTAGCACGTTGTAAAGGAAGTTTTGCAACTTTCTGAAGCGCTTACTTGAGGCGGACGCGTTGGCTCGGGGTCCGGGCGGCCCGGGCAGCGGGGTGCCCAGGAGCCCCGTGCGGTGAGACGGGTGTCCGCGCTCCGGGGTGGACGGCTCACTCCGCTCCGTCTGGACAGCGGTGAGCGCCACGAACTCTACCCGCCTGTCGTCGTTCGGGGCCGGGGGCGCGAGCATTCTGAGGCCGCCGTTGTTGGATGGACTTCCAAGCATTTTTTTTTCTGTCGCGACTGTTTCTTCTGTCACCAATGGATCATACTCTGTTTTGCCTAAAAGTGAACTAAAACATATAAAGTCCTAAAACACTCTTCGTGCTGGCTGAAACCATGCCTCCTGGGTTGTTTTTGCAGTCTCGGTAGCTTGGTCAAGCTTCAAAAGTTATCTGTAAATCAAGACACGGCTGTGAAAGCCAGAAAGCCCAATAGTTGGATAAGTGCGTCGCGCTGAAACGTGATCCTCAATGACCATTGCTGAGAGTCAGGTGTAAGAGGTTGATCAGTGGACTGCAGAGAGGAAATCGCACATGCATTAACTCCAGTAACACTGCGAAACGACCTGGCATCACTTTGAAATTATAGAGCAAACAGTCTTGCTTAAAACTATTATTCAACAAAACAAACGAGAGGGAAAGCAATGCAGTGTTCCCCTGTTGTCTAAAGTCGTTTCCGTAAATAAACGTTGTAATTGAGTTAGTCTTAGCTGTTTCTGTTGTTACCACGCCACATCAGCTCTCCTTGTGCGCCTCTCCGGTCCAGCGCTCCTCCGCTCCGGCAGGCGGGGTGGAGCGCGCAGGAGTCAGACACATCAGGGTGATGGTAAGAAATCACATCTGAGAAAAAAAAACACGAAAAGGTTGGGAACAAGCAAAAAAAAAAAAAAGGGCGTCTGAAGCCGGTTTGCGAAATACGAAGCAGGTTTCTCTTCAGTGAGTTGACGTGCGAGGAAACAACTGAAGAGGCGGAGAAGTCGGCGCACCGGGATGGAGAGCTACACAGCAGCGGGACCGATGAGACAGCATTAGCAGACTTCTCGTTTAGGAAGATTTTCAGGATGATAAACTGATCCCTGAATCCTAAAAGTTGGATAGAAGTGTATCCCAACAAAATAGAATACAACCAAAAGTTGATTTATTTCAGCTTTTCTATTCAAAAAGTGAGTCTATATAGTTTATAGATTAAAAACACAGCTGTATATATCAAACGTTTATTTCTGTAAATTTCCATTATTACAGCTAATGGAAACAAACATTTGAATATTAAAAAAGACCAATGGAAAAAATGGTTTTTAATACAGAAAGTGAAAACTATGACCATGTTGTTGGCGACACAAACATGGGGACGACAGATGTCCAGCAGTGTCAGTGACACCCTCCACAAAGAAGGTAAGACACAAAAGATCATTGCTAAAGAAGCTGTCTGTTCACAGAGCATTTTAATGGAAAGTTGAGTGGAAGGAAAACCTGAAACTCAGACATGTAGCACATTACATAAGATGAATAAAAACTATATAATTTTTAAATACAGAGACGATCAGCTTTGTGGCTCTGCAGAGGTGATAAGGAAGGCCAGGTTGCTTTAACAGCGGCCTTTAGCTTCTCTGCATTGTTGGGTCTGGAGTCTCTCGTCTTCCTCTTGACAATACTCCATAGATCCGCTGTGAGGTTTGGGTCAAGCACAGCGATACTATGGTCATTAAAGCAGGAATTGGTACTTTTGACAGTGTGGGTAAGTACCAAGTGCTGTAAAATGTAATCAGGGTCTCCATAAAGGTTGTGAGCAGACAGAAGCAAGAGGAGCTTTAAAAACTTGGTTGTGAGCAGACTTCAGCCTCAGTCAGCTCCTTGTAAAGCTCCCTCCAATTCTTGAGTCAGTTTAGTTGACAGTCCTCTTAAGGCTGGAGCACTTGAAAGAGCAACCTTTTTCTGTTTAGCCCAGAAAAGACAATTCTGATGTGGTGGTGTCTTAAAACAAGGAATGTGACAGTTGTAGCTCATGTCCTGTGTATGTCTGTGTGGTGACTCTTAAAGCCCTGACTAAACTTTCTGTTAATACAGCACTCTGTAAACAACAAGCTTCATTAGCAATGGTCTTTTGGGGAGGGTGCCACAGACTCTCTGCCGGACAACAGTTTGCTGGACAGTGATTATCAATCATATGATTGTGTAGGCCATAAAATAACATTTTTGTATTAGAAATCCTTTTTTTTATGTCTTTTGTAATATTGTAATTTTCAAAAGAACTGAACTATTTGTTTTTATTGGCTGTAAGCCATAATCATTATAATTAATGGAAATGCACACTGATTTTCCCTTTTTTAACATGAATTACAAAAATAAATATACTTTTAAATGATGTTATAACTTACTGAGATGCACCTACATACTTTATTGGTCATATATTTAAGTTGTCATCAAATGGTAGCTTTGTTTTCCCTTGAAATGTAAATGTCACTTGTGTTTATTGTTAGAGGGGGGCTGGATCCATGGCTACAGCCGTTTGAAACAGTAGGGACAGGTGCTGAGGGACACAGCGACACTTACGGCCTCTACCTCCTCCACAACACACACTGCCTTTCTAAATCCATGACTGTGACACACAGAGGGGCTTGTGGTTATGACACAAACGTGATATTATATGGAGCTCAGGACCCCGCAGCAGGATCACCTGTCTCAGGGCCTCTGAAGAATGCATGGAGAGGTGCCTCCCCAACACTCTGTTGGCCACACCATATTAGGTGGTCACCAAAACGGGCTCATATATGTAGAGGTTACTCACAGTGGTGTGTTTTCTTTAGTTCACTTCAAGTGCTTTCCAAAGTGAAGAAAGGTTAAACAGGGTTTCAAATAATTTCACAACTAAAAATCCTAAATGTTTGGTGTGTATTTATGTTTAGCCCTCTTTACTCTAATAAGACAAACACAAGAGATCCAGAGCCCATCAGTGTGTAATCACACATAAATCCAGCTGTTCTAAGAAGGCCTCAGAGGTTTGTTAGAGAACATTATTGAACAAACAACATCATGACGACCAACAAACACAGCTGACAGGCCAGGGAGAATGTTTTGTAGACGTTCAAAGCAGGTTATGGTCATAGAAACATATCCTATGATTTAAAAATCTCTCAGAGAAAAATCCATCATCTGACAATGGAAATGATATGGCACAGCAACTAACCTACCAAGACGTGACAGTCCACTTAAACTGACTGGGTAACTGCAAGAAGCAGCTTGGAGGCCCTTTGTAATTCTAGAGGAGCTGCAGAGATCCACAGCTCAGGTGGGGGAAGCTATTAACAGGACAGTTGTCAGTTGTGCACTCCAAAAACCTGGCAAATATCAAAAAGTGGAAAAAAAGAAAGTTATTGCTGAAAGAACGACATATAAAGTCTCATTTCCAGTATGCAACAAGCCGTGTAAGAGACCCACCAAACATGTAGAGCAACCCGATTGAGAGTTTGTGGTAAGACTTAATTTTCATTATGCTCTTCATCCAGTCTGACTGAGCTTCAGCGAATGAGCAAACATTTCAGTTTCTAGATGTTTAAAGCTGGTAGAGACATACCTCCAACAGAGCTGCAGCTGTAATTGCGGAACCACTGGGTTCTACAAAGTACAAAGTTCTACAAGTTGATCACGCTAACCACACATGATCCTGTTAATTGTTGTGCAGCAGTTTATGGAACATGGAGTCCCTGGAATGACATGTGGGAATGCAGCTGGAGTGTCACCAGTAAATCTCGACAATATTCCCAGGACCCCCTCACCTCCATGAACACCCTTACATAACACATCACTAATCTTAGGCTAGCTTCCGCATGGACTGATGGAGTTGTCATTGGCTTGGAAGTTGAATCAGCTGCTGGCAGCTCCAGGTGGTTTCAAATGGCTTTAATTCAAGATGGCAACCCTTGTAACTTGTAGATCTACAACAATTTACAGATTCATCTCTTGACAAAAATCTGACCCCCTGATATGTTTTATTTAATATGGAGTGTTTAGTTTATTGGTGAGGAGGTAAGAATTAAAAACAAATCACAATAGATCTCTTTCTTGCATTTTAAAATAATTGAGTTTTTGTGGCTCACCAGTACTTTCAACTTGATAATTTTGGCCCACATGGCTTAACGTTTAGACACCACCTTTTTAAGCTTTTTAAATATTGCTCTGACTGCGGATATTAACATTTACCTTATTTGATCATCACGTTCTCTTGTGTTTCCCATTTTAAAGAGTAGCTAACAGAAATAACCCTGTGTTTCAGGTCATATTTATACCTCAGGGAAACATTCTGATCAACTTAAAAATTGAATATACATTTAAATATGCTGCTGTTCCAATTATTTATTTTAATTGTTTAGGGTGGGCAATAATTAGCACCAGTGACTTGGTTAAAACACCTTAATATGGATTTTTTTTCTTCATTGAATAAATGTACTCAAATTAAAAGGTAAGGTTTTATTAAAATTTTCTAAGAAAGATTATGCTACTGCAATAAAAGATTCATTTATGACACGTTATTTACTGTAGCATTTTTTTTTTTGGCACTAGTGGCCTTTATTTTGTAAGTTGATCAACAGGAAACGGGGAGGAGAGAGAGAGAGAGGGCTAGACATGCAGCAAAGGTCAACAGGCCAGGACTCCATCCGTGACCACTGTGTCGAGGACTATAGCCTCTGTACATGGGTTGCATGTTTTACCACTGCACCACCGCTGCGCCCCACTAAAACACTTTTTTGATATTGGGGATGCCAATTGGTGTGGAGGGCACAGTTTGTAGTCCCTTTTATCTGACCGTCTGGGTACTTTACATAAGTTGGTGGTGCTTCAGAAATGTTCCTACAGTAAAGATGTGTTAGGGAATAAATTATGTACCAATACTGTATTATTCCTAAAATACAAGGCTGAAGGAATAACATATTAAATGCTGTTTAGAGACTTATCTCGTTATTTTAGAGTGCAAAGAGGTCTTTGGCCTTTTCGGTGGTCCTTCTAGGCTCATTTCTGTTTTAAATAAAAATGCTAATCTAAGCATCATTAGAGCAGCACTCCATGTTTGGAATGACCCATTTAAACCCTTCTGGGACAACACACGATAGCTGAAAACAACAAGCCTATAAAATAAAAATAAAGAAATTTGGAAGTTGACAGTAGAAACGTGCAAAAGGAAAATCTTAAGCAAGAGCTTCCATGGTCTTTAACAGAGATTATGCAGAGCTCAGTGTAAAGATGAGGTTTCTGTACGCTCACTTTTCTCCTCTCCGCTGTTTAACAGCATGTAGTGACTTTTGAGCATTCAGTAACACCCTGCAGAGCACAGTGGAGCTCCGGCGGCCCAAAGCCACTCATGTAACCTTTGAGAAATACTCAGATCAGCTCTGCCCCCCACCCCCAATCATTTTACTTCTGTTGCGCACTCTGACGTTTACTTACACCAGTTAATGGCTTTCCCAGACCGCAGTTCTTGTTTGTCTTTGTTTAATCTTTCCTCTCTTACTCCTTTCATGTTTCAGCCATCTTTAACACGGATCCTTCCTGAATGAGGGAACCACAGGAGTGTGGGAGGGGGCAGATTAATTGTTGATATAGTGTCTGTTGTGCAGTGTGGATGTTGTGATAAAGTCTGATTAAAGTCTTTGGAGAGATCGAAGTGACGTTGTCAAACCGTGCTGTGTTTGGGGACAGAAACCCAGGGCGGGTGGCTCACTCTGAACATCACGTACACACTGCAGGAAACCAAAGCAGTTTTACAGTTCAATCCAACAGTCTGCCATTCAGAAATGTGAATATGTAAGTGTGAACGACTACAACCACGGACTGAGCCAGGAAATGACAGCTTGTTTGGCCGGAGGACTCGCTCACTAGCCCATTTATTCCAAGTCAAAAGCACTTCTGTACTTACTACCAGTTTTAAGAGTGATGGTTTAGGCTCCAGTGTGCCTCACTGGACTATTTTACTGGCAAAGACTTTCCGCTGTCAAGGGTACTGTATAGAAATCACTACCTCACTTCCATCTGTTAAAATAAAGCAGAAAAACAGCAAAGCTAAAAATAGACTGCAAAAACAAAAACAGGAAGCAAAATAAATGTTGGATAACTGTACAGCTTTCTGAACATACTGACATATTGACCTACCTGCTTTGCAAAAATATTGATCAAACTTTAAGCGTTTTCACATTTTATAACGCTACAGCTACAAACCTTAATGTGTTTTATTTGGATTTTATGGTAGACCAACATAGGGGTGTCCAAAGTCGGTCCTCGAGGGCTGGTGTCCTACATATTTTAGATGTTTCCCTGCTTCAGCACACCTGATTTACATCCATGGCTGATTAACAGGCTTTTGATAAATTGCTATCACCTGAATCAGGTGTGTTAAATAAGGGAAACATCTAAAACTTTGGACACCCCTTAGTGCAGGGCTGTTAACTGGAAGAAAATGATACAGGGTTTTTTAAAGTTCACAAATAGAAATCTAAAAATTGTTGCATGCATTTGTATTGAGCCCCCTTAAATCCACCAAATGAAATCCAACGCAACCCATTTTCTTTGGAAGTCACCTAATGAGTGAACAGAGTCCATCTGGGTCTAATTTAATCTTAGTATAAACATAAAACAATACCCTAAACTTTAAACATCTCATACTTCAAACCATCCTTGGTTGTTCACCAGTAGGCCAATGGTTACTTAGGGGGAGCTGCGGAGATTTACAACTCAGTAAGGAAAATCGTTTGTCACAAACAATGTGGGACACAGCCTACATATATATTTCAGCCTACATATGAAATACTATGTGTGGTGGAAAACTGGAAATTACACACCTGAACACATCAACATGCTGTGTGGATGGTTGTCTTTAACAGTAACACAGGTTAGAGTTGATGGTGAGATGGATGTCTTACCCATATGGATGGAGCTACATACAAGACAATCCTGGAAGAAAACCTGTTAGATGCTGCAAAAGACTTGAGACTAGGGTGGAGGTTTACCTTCCAGAAGGACAACGACCCTAAACATACAGCCAGAGCTACAATGAAAGGGTTTCAATCACAGCAAACTCACGTGCTAGAATGGCCCAGTCAAAGTCCAAACCTAAATCTAATTGAGAATTTGTGGCAAGACTTGAAAACTGATGCTGATCCAGTGTGACTGAGCTTAAACTATTTGTCAATGAAGAATCTGAAAGAATTTCAGTTTCTAGATGCTGAAAACCTTTGGAGACAACTTAAAGGACTCTCTCTGTAATTGCAACCAATTGGTAGTTTAATGTATTGATTCAAAAGGACTTTGAAAATTTGTGGTTGTAACCTGAAAATAAGTCAAAAGGTCTTCAGTGTAAGAGCGGAACAACATTACTAATTAATGTTATTAAAATAATATGTGAAAACGCTTTGGTTCAGCACATTACTGTAAGGAAAAAGATGGTGGTGGAAACAGAAAAGATACTCAAAGTTTCCTTTAAGGCCTCATTCATTTCTCAGTTGTTTTCAGTTAGCTTCAATTGGCTGAGCAAAGGTGCCTTGAAGAGTTAATTACAACTATATTAAACCCTCATGTTCAGCTCCCAGTGAGCAGTTATTGCAGGCAGTGTTTGAAAAGAAAAATCTAACACATAACACATTTAGGCGCTGTGAAAAAGGTATTTTTCTTTTTAGGTTCTCCTGCACAGAATGGATCATCTGCAGATACTGGCAGATCCTTTAAAGGAGTAATCTAAAGGAAGTGATCAAACTCTGCCTTTATTCTGAAATTCTTAGGACCTGAAAACATTTATAGTTTGATGATGATTAAAAGCACATCTCCTGATGCTTCAGCGGAACAAACACAAAGACCACCTAAGGAAAAGTCCGCTCCCGTTATGGGTTCGTTTCAAAGCTCGGAGGAAGACCAGCTGGTGTGAAGGCCCAATCACAAGGTCTTAACCACAGCCAGAGCATTCAGCAACCAGGTCATATGGCCAAAGCTGCCTTGATCTGACGAGGTGGGCAAGCCAAGAAAAATACCACTAGACAATCCCTTTCACGCTTGACTTAAGCACAAATGTTCTCAAAATCCCCATTCTTCTTATTATAAAGAGCCGAGCAGGAGTCTGCACTCATTAATGCTGTTATTGTTCAGTGATTTAAGTCGATTAAGAAAAGGCCTCAAAGTTTTAAAATGCCTACTTGTGGGTTAAACTGCAATCATTTAACCAGAAATCTACTGTTGAGTGTGCTTTTGAACAATGAAACAAAATAAGATCTAAAATGTTAAGCCTGTCATTTTTCAACTTTGGTTTTCAGTACTGAGCCAGTGTTGACAAGCACACATTTTAAATTAGCAAAGCAGAACATTATGAGCTCCCTTCATCCCTGTCTGCCTAATTACCCGTCAAATCATAATTACCCCTTCCGTTTAAGATTTAGGTAGACTAAAGAATGCAGTCTGATCTCATAAAAGCTAAGCAGCCCGCAGCATAATAACCCGTGACTCGACTGTGCCTCATGAAACAGTTTCAGCTACTCCAGTAATAATAAGATTAGAGCTGTTCATTTAGGCTGGATTGGATTGGGGGGAACGTGAGCAGATACAGTACTGCTGCTTCAACAACATGCTTGATGAAAATACTTGGTGTGTTTAGGAATAAAGAAATATGCTCCAGAAGTTCATGCATGCAGTACAGGGGTTGGACAATAAAATTGAAACACCTGTTATTTTAGTGTGGGAGGTTTCATGGCTAAATTGGACCAGCCTGGTAGCCAGTCTTCATTGACTGCAGATTGCACCAGTAAGAGCAGAGTGTGAAGGTTCAATTAGCAGGGTAAGAGCACAGTTTTGCTCAAAATGTTGAAATGCACACAACATTATGGGTGACATACCAGAGTTCAAAAGAGGACAAATTATTGGTGCACGTCTTGCTGGCGCATCTGTGATCAAGACAGCAAGTCTTTGTGATGTATCAAGAGCCACGGTATCCAGGGTAATGTCAGCATACCACCAAGAAGGACGAACCACATCCAACAGGATTAACTGTGGACGCAAGAGGAAGCTGTCTGTAAGGGATGTTCGGGTGCTAACCCGGATTGTATCCAAAAAACATAAAACCACGGCTGCCCAAATCACGGCAGAATTAAATGTGCACCTCAACTCTCCTGTTTCCACCAGAACTGTCCGTCGGGAGCTCCACAGGGTCAATATCACGGCCGGGCTGCTATAGCCAAACCTTTGGTCACTCATGCCAATGCCAAACGTCGGTTTCAATGGTGCAAGGAGCGCAAATCTTGGGCTGTGGACAATGTAAAACATGTATTGTTCTCTGATGAGTCCACCTTTACTGTTTTCCCCACATCCGGGAGAGTTATGGTGTGGAGAAGCCCCAAAGAAGCGTACCACCCAGACTGTTGCATGCCCAGAGTGAAGCATGGGGGTGGATCAGTGATGGTTTGGGCTGCCATATCATGGCATTCCCTTGGCCCAATACTTGTGCTAGATGGGCGCGTCACTGCCAAGGACTACCGAACCATTCTTGAGGTACATGTGCATCCAATGGTTCAAACATTGTATCCTGAAGGCGGTGCCGTGTATCAGGATGACAATGGACCAATACACACAGCAAGACTGGTGAAAGATTGGTTTGATGAACATGAAAGTGAAGTTGAACATCTTCCATGGCCTGCACAGTCACCAGATCTAAATATTATTGAGTCACTTTGGGGTGTTTTGGAGGAGCGAATCAGGAAACGTTTTCCTCCAACAGTATCACGTAGTGACCTGGCCACTATCCTGCAAGAAGAATGGCTTAAAATCCCTCTGACCACTATGCAGGACTTGTATATGTCATTCCCAAGACGAATTGACGCTGTATTGGCCGCAAAAGGCGGCCCTACACTATACTAATAAATTATTGTGGTCTAAAACCAGGTGTTTCAGTTTCATTGTCCAACCCCTGTAGCTGCAGGTTGTTAGATCAGTGCTGCCCTCTGATGGCCACTTGGTTACAGAACAACTTTGAATCTACTTTAGTGTTAATGCCTTCTTAGTTTTTCACCATCCTATAACCATGGAAGCAACAATCAAGTGTTTATTTCTGTACATTACAATTTACAGATAAAAAAAAAAAAACCAAAATCTATTTTTTTAGAAAATTTTAATATTACGTAAAGACCAATAAAAACTTCAATAATGTTATATTAAGTTGTACAGGACACCAACTCGCTCCACAAGGTGGGAAAGTCTCAAATGGTCATTGCTACAGAAGCTTGCTGCTTAATGTTGTAATGTTGAGTGCAAGGGGAAAAAACATGCACAAGCAACTGGGAGAACCAAACACTTGTGAGGACTGACAGCCCATTAAGGATTTTTTTTTTATGTGGGGAGGAGGGGGGGATTGAACTGTGTGGACTACAGCTCAAGTCAGTGCTTCCAACAGATGTATCCAGGATATGGACTACAACTGCTCTATTCCTTCATTTAAGCCACTCCCGAACCACAGAAAAACACAAACAATGTCTTACCTGGGCTAAGGGTTTAAAAAAAGACTGGACTGTGCTTAATGCCCCAAAGTCCTCTTTAAATACAGAAATGCATGTCTGTGTATTGTACAATATTTGCACCCAATACTTGCTCATTTTACAGGGGTGTGATTGAGGGGGTGAGCCTGTGTTTGCTTCACAATCCTTTCAAGGATGCAGTTGTCCCTGTTGCTTCAGTACTTTTTTAAACAAATTTTCCTTCCACTCAACTTTCCAATTATGAACAAAGCTAACTTTTTCTGTTTTGTAACTAATCCTCCTAATGGAGGGTTTCGATTACTGCTGCAACTCTGTCAAGTCTTTCCCATTATTGTTTACGGGGTAAAAGGATCCTATTGTAATATTTATCTTGATGTTGGCCTTTAATAGTCAAATCCTTTAAGAAACTCAATTTTGTGTTTTCATTAGCTGTAAGCCACACGATTGTGGCATGATGAGTCTACCTGGACGTCTGGTCTGGTTTTAGTCCTATTCTGATGTGCGGCTGAAATGTCTCCGTCTGCCGTCTGTCTGCCCACTAGCAGGCTGCCTCACTCACAAAAAGTAAAGTGACAAACTAGCAAAAAAAAACAACCTTTTACACAAGTTTTGTTTTTTTAATCGTTTTTTTTTTCCACAAACAGAATTGTTTTACAAAAATTAAAAATCCAAAATTTAATTGTACCTAGCTATTGCATGTCACGCTGGCAATTTAAACTACATGCAAAACAACAAGGATAAGAACATTGATAATCAAACTGTACAACAGATAATGGGAAAGTTAAGGGCAAACATTGAAAAGGTTTATTTGCTTAAGATGGAGTCTGTACATGAGACATCAATCAGGGCAGAGGACTAAAGAGGGAAAACCTCCTGGGAAGAGTGGACTGTGGAAAAATGCATAAAGAAGGCAGAGTGGAGGTTCTCTGCTCTACAGACCAGATGAGGACGAGTGTGGATGCTCACAACACAATCACATCCACTCACCTGGGCATACATACACTACTCGCATATACAGTTTGAAGCCCTTACAAAAGAAACCCATGCTTCATCAATGTGGGAAATAAAACAACAGAGTAGATGAAATTATTAAACCTTATCTGAGGTATATGGCTTCAATTGATCCAACTAAACACAGAAAGGAGGCTACCTCTAATCAAACATATGTTACAAATACAGAGATTTTTCCCAGTTTACTTCCACATAAAAGGTGAAAAAAGACAAAAGCTTTCCTGTTTCTTTATAATCAGGATATGTTATGGTAGGAAGAATGAAATTGAGGCTGCTGCATGGTTTCTGTGTGCACAAACCGACTGGGACCTTGTCAACATGCATGCGTTTGTTAACACTACTTGTCCTTCATAGCCACTTTTTCCATTCTGAAGTTACACCATGGCAAATTCAAAATGCACAACAGTAGCCTCCGGAGGACCTGGATCACCATTGTGAAGACTTTTTTACCAATGTGATGTCAAGAGACAAAAGTATAAAAAGAAAACTGCTAAAAGTTTGAAAAAAAAAATTACTTTTTGATTGGAGTCTAACAGTGTCCCTTTGGTTTTCAATCCTGTGAGCTAAATTTATTAGAAAATATGCACGTTGTTGCAAGTTCTCATGTCCCTCATTTCAAATCGGTGGTGCTTTCAAATCAAGATATCAGAGCATCCCTTGGCGAAGTTGGTGACATCTGTTGGCGTCACACGGGCTGGTCTGCGCATTATGTGTTGCTGAGAAAGGTTCTGGGTCGGACTCAGTCGGTGCTGACCTGCGTGACCTGCGCATCGGCTGTCTGGTTGGTGGACTGGATGAACATCGGCTGGGTCAGCTCCTGTCCCGCTGGCATCGTCACCTGTTGTATCTGATACAGCTGCTGTGAAAGGGAATGAGGCAGATGTTTCAGGCTGTCCATGCCGGAAGATATGAAGATCACAACTTAGTCTATAGCTTGTTATCTCTTTAATCTCATTTTACCCATTATTTCAAGCAGTTTTGATCTAAATCTGCTACCAGGCTTCAAACAATTCTTCGTTTTATAAATCTATACTTTTCCACACTGATTTTTCTGGATTCTTAAGGCATTTTTTATGACTTTATTAACCTCTGAGCATAAAAAATATTCACAAATCATGATGCACCCCAGTGATTAAGCTGGCTTGTGGATCGGCAGCATAGTAAAGGCCTTTTTCACATTTGTATGGCATCTGGAGATTCTTGAAAATTGTGATAAATCTATAATTCTTACTCTGACTTTTTGTTTTAGATCAAATACATTTTTTTAAACACTTTGTGATAAGTGATTAATCAAAATATAAATTTTATTGCTCTGTTTAGCATTTAAACCTAATTAAGTTCAAGAACCTTGGATCCAGTAAATGAGTGTGTTTATCTCTTGATAACTCAAAATCAGAATAATCCACGAGTTGGACAAAAAGGCATAGGTATGATGTGGCAAAACAACAATAAAAGCCGTCTAAGAATAAATCACTGTAAAACGCTTAGAATTGATGGAAAAAGAAATAGTCTGGGAAGTCAACTCTTTTTTCCATACTGAATTAAAGAATTTCCACACTTATCCAGATTCTATAAACTTCAAATCAAATCCAATCCTCTATCAGACTTTAAGAGTGCCTACTGTATCCAGAATATTTAACTTCTTTCTGGTTTTATCAGATTATTTATTGACATTTCTAGTGTGCGAATGTCAAATGCAGTCAAATGTAGTTAATCTAATAGATTTATTACCTGTCCATCAGTGAACTGGTTGAATTGCTGCTGTCCTTGCTGCACCTCAGTCTGTGTGATCTAAAAACGTCACAGAATAGTAAGAAATGAGCGATTAAAGTGAAGCTATCTGCACATCTTTGTTGTGTGCAGTTCAAGTGAGAGGTTTACATGCACACATCCTCGGCATTGAATGTCATGCTGATTTTGGGCTTTTATTGATGCAGTTTTTTTCTTAATCTAATTTCTCACAGGGGCAAAATTATACATACAGGCTCAAATATTTGCATACACAATATTAATGTTTGGTTAAATGTGCCTTAGCAAGTTGAAGGGAAACCAACAAGCTTCTGGTATATTTCTGGCTAAATATCTATCTGATCACTCTTCTGATCAGAATTGGTGGAGTTAAATTAAATTGATTGGTTTCCTAGCATACACCTGGTTTTTGAAGGTAGTCTACAAATTTACCCCAGGGTCGAGGTTGTAGAAATTGCTCAAGCTTAACATCAGGCTGCATTATCTATTCCAAAATGGTTTTCAGTCTATGTTTTGTTTCTTTATGTTTCTTCTGGAACACCCAGTAACGTTTAACTTCATCTAGCAAGTATTTAGAGGTAGCCCTCTGTTTACAATATTCTACCCTCTTTGTCCTGCTGGGAGCTCAACAGGCTGGTCATTGTGGCTAAAATAGCTCAGTCATCTCTGACCAAAAAAGTTCTCCTAAAGTCATCCGACTCACCAATTGAAATTGGTTCTATCAATAAGTGTGGTCAAATATCCGGCCACAATTGTGCAAGAGCATGGTGGTTGGCTACAAATGCGTGTTGCTTTTCTGCAACTTGCAAAGGCGACATTTAGCCAATAAGTGGTGGGGATTATATGTATACATTTTAGTCTGTATGCATAATTTTTACACCATTTTGATTACAAAAAAAAAACAGGTAAATTTAAAATTGTGCACCTATTTATCATTTTAACATTTAATGAAGTTATTTGTTGCATCATCATTCCACTCCTGACAAAAGAACAGTTCAAATGTATCAATAACGGCATAAAAATAAAAGAGACATTCATGCCAGTAATGAGTGTATGCAACCCTTTTGATCAGCACCATACATGCGGTTGTTACCTGCTGCGTGTTTGCCAGGGTTTGAATCTGTCCCTGGACCACCTGTGCTCCAGAGACCGGCTGGGCTAGACGGATGTACTGTAACTGGCCTGTATTTAGCTGCACCTACGATGGACAGCCACCAGAGGGAGACAGACTTTGGTTAAGAACAAAGGTCATTCTGACGGGAAGGACACAGCCATTTTCCTATTCTGGAAAATATGGAATGGTTCAATTCCAGCTGTTAAATTAAAACAAACTACATTTCATTAGTTTCCGGTCCCTTTCGGGTTGGTGCAGTCTCTTACCGGGATTTGTTGAATCTCTCCTGTGTTGGTGATGATCTGCTGCATGACCTGCATGGTTTGGCCTTGTGCCTGAGCTGTCTGAGCTTGACCCTGGGCTGCGGTAGCCTGAACAATCTGCACCTGCTGGCCCTCACCCACCTGCATGGCAACGGGCGCGCTCTTGTGGAGGGAAGAGGAGCGAACCGAAAGAGAAACAAAGACAAACACATACATTACTGCTTGCAGCAAAGACGGTGGCAAATTTGGTGACATCCCAGGTTTTCAGTGTTGTCTTTCTCCTGTGTCTGTCACTGTACCCTGCAGAGGCCACCTGATCTCATCCTGCACTCACCCCTACAGGTCTCAATCAGCTAAGCAGGACAGACTGTGTGGGCAGCGGCTTCAAGAAGTGGTCTCTAAATGTGTGATAATTACACGTATAAAAGCATGTGTGTTTACCGTGATGGGTGTGCCTTGTGATTGCACCTGCACTTGCTGTAACTGCTGCATGGTGGCACCTTGCAACATCTGATGGCCGACAGAACAGAATGAGAAAATGAGAGAAGCACACAGTGTGAGAGGGGGCAGCGACTGCAGCAACTCAAGACACAAAACGTAAGCATGGGTGTATGCATAGAAAGCCTCAAGTTTTAGAATGGAAAATAAAAGCCGCAAGCACAAAAAACTAAATAAAAAACAACATTTAAGGCATGTTTAGGATATATTTTGGAAAAAAGGCAAAGACTTAAATAAATAAAAAGTAAGACAAACAGAGAGCAATAAAGAAGCTCAAATGATTTGAAATAATAAAAGGTCAGTGGAGTTACAGCAAGATAAAAGCTAAAAATACTGATGCCTCTTTAGTAAATTTTTTTAAGTTCTGACTTTCTTTCTATAAGCTAGCTTCAAATACAGTATTTCTTTTTGTTTGCTGAAATAACCCAAAAGCCCTGAAGATCACAGGAGGTAAGTGGACCTCTGCTCAGAAGACATTGGTGTGATGTCGTTTTACGTGCTGCAAAAAGTTTGCGTTCCCAACATTTTAGTTGTTGCTCCTGAACATGCTCATAGCATTGGTAGATTTCAATGTTTGAATATATTTCTGGTGAGCTGTCGACATAGCTTCACTCCTATATTAATCAGAAAGGTTTAGGAGGTTAAGGCCTTCCGGCTCAGGGTGTCCTCTGGCACCGAACGGTGGCCGGATATTTGACCATACTGAGTTTGGAAAAAAAAAGGCATTTAAATATGCTTCACCCCATGATTTGAAAACATACTGAAAATTATGGTTATGGTCTTGCTGTTATGGTCAGGCAGTGAGAGAGAGCAAGACTTCCAGCAGATAACAGAAAGGCTGAATGGAAAGAGACAAAGCTGTATAATTTTGGAGCTTTTAACCTTTGCCTGTTATGGAACAGGCTACATTTGGAAATATTGGTAGCCTTTAGGAAATCTCCGAATCAAAAGGTAAGGGTCAACATTACCTTTGACAAGGAAATAATGGTAACCACAGTACTCGTCACACTCTGACCTGTCCGGCAGTTGCTACCGATCAATCAGAGCAAGGACAAGCAGATTCAGCAACAGTTTCTATCCAACAGCAATCCTCAGCACAGTCAGAATGTAAAGAAAGATTCAATAATGGAAATTGTGCAATCAGTATGAATGTGTGTACATGTGTTTTTATATATATATATTTTTAACGGCTTCAATTTTTCTATTTTATATAAATAATTTATTGTTCAGCTTTTTATAATTTTGTTTTACTTGTGACTCTGACAGTAAAGGATATTGTTTTTCTCTATTCTATTCTAAGGTAAGATGGAAAAGTTTCAAATGTCAACTGTGTAATTATTTTGTCTTCATTTTCAAATAATAGTAAAACCTATTAGTGCTAATGCTCTCTCACACACAGTGGCTAGAAAAAAATGTTTAAATACTGTTTTATCGTTTTCTTGCATTATGTTTCTTAAAGAGAAATTGCAATCAGCTAAAACAGGTATCCTCAGGTCAAAGATTTTCAAACATTTACAAAATTCTGTATCTTTGTTTTCAAAAGGGAATGAGGGCAGAAACGTTCAAACAAGAAAGAAAAATGCATCACAGATTACTTCTTTCTTTGTAAAAGAAGACAAAGCAAAGACGTTTGTATTATTTTAGGCGACCCATTAATGTTGTTCTCACTAAACATGCATCGACAGAGTTTACATCGACTGAGTGTCGAAGTGTGACCAGGGACTGCAGCAGTAGGAGGACTGTGAATCACACCAGGCCTAAACTAGTATGACAGCTCAGCTAAAGGCAGTCTGCTGAAGCAGCATGAAGCAGCACAGCTATATAACACGCAGAGACCAAACTAGAGAGAAAGAGTACTAAGCAGAAAAAGTGGCAGGGAATGAATAATTAGAGAAACAACTGGATGACTGATAAATTATCCTGCCGGGTGGCCAGGGCACTAGCCTGAGGAGGAATGTATACTTGCCAATAGCCTGTGAGAGGCTGGATGTGCATATTTTAAGCTTAGAGACAAGAAACAAACACTTACTTACAGTTTTTTAAGTCTCTGAGCTGGTTTTTAAAGAACCTATTAACATGAGGCGCATGGTTTAAACCGAGAAGAGCTGGTGTGACCTAGGAACTGGATTAATCTTCACCAGTTGTGCGGCCTTTTAGGTAAAAGGTATGATACAGAGTTTTCTGTAGAGGACTTTGTTGTCGTAACATGACAAATGGCGGGAAGGCTCGCAGGGAACTGTACGTGGACACAAAATCCACACACTGTTGGATATTCTTCTACATGGAGGAGTGCGTGACCAATCCTGCACAGAGCTCTGAAAACATGGACTCGAATGTACCTGTCCTTGCTGAGGCTGTGTGATTATAATCTGTCCGGGCTGGATGGTCGTGGCCGTCTGTGCACCAGCCTGCTGACCCTGCTGGGTGCCTTGCACCTGCACGGCTCCAGGCTGTTGAGCCAAGGTGAAGTAGTACTGCACCGGCTCTGCAGGAGCCACTGACTGACGCATCTCCTCCTGTAGGTGCAGAAACACACACACACACACACACACATGTTGAATCAGTCTACTACATCTCCATAAATTATTTTCGCAAGTGTAATGTTAGAGTGGAGCAGGGCTGATAAATAACTGATGGGATGTAGAGTAACATAATCTGGAAGTCAGACGCAGCAGGTTAGGTTCTTGCCCACATGGTGGCTTGAAACGTTTATTACAGTTATCAATGATTATTAAAAAATTGACCTGTACCGCCCTGTTTTATAAGCAGGGCTTCATCAGGATGATGCTTCTCCACCCCCAGAAGTGTAAACATCCCTCTCCCAGCTCCATGACAACACAGCTGAGAGTGTAGGATGTTTACATGCCTGGAGACAGTCCACTTAACAAATTTTAATATCTCACTTTTCCATCTGGCACACTAGGTTGAGATTACAGCCCATCATTTGCCTGCTTCAACATGATATGTCCTTAGATCCTGTAATATACGCTGAAATGATCCAGGTAGCAAACAGATTATGTTACATTCAACACCCCTATTAACCACTCAGTAGTCTAAGTTAGTTTTATTTTTGGAGATACTGTTGGCAGTTTGTGGCAAAAAGAAGCTGCAAACATCCGACTGAAAGCCCTCGCTGTCAATGCCCAGCTTCCAGTCAAGGATGTTTACAGCACCGTGGTGCCAACACAGAAAAGGGTGAGATGGTCGCTCAAGTGCCTGGCTCATGGGTATGTGAATGTATAAGGAGCAGGTGGATCCGGTTTATGGTTGATTGCATAAGTAACGATAACTGTCACAACTGAGATTTTACCTGTATTACTAGAGCATCTCTAATCATCTGCATAAAAATAGCATGGAGAAAATAACAGACATCCCACATTTCCACACTTTATCTCCTGTTTATGAATCGATAATCATTTGCACTGCTACCCATGCTGTTACTACTGTCTTTTCCAATTATCACTGTGCTAGGTTGGATGCCTCTAGAAGGCCGGCTGATGATGGGATTCTGGCGATTTCAGATTTACCGGGCCTCACCCATGAGGCCCCCCCCCCAATCAGTGAACTCACCATAGTTAAGAGCTACCTGTTCTTGGTAAAAGCAACACTCTTCAGTGTGGACGTTGTTACTGATGGAAGACGACTCAAAAGTCACAGCTAAGCCCCAAATTAATCATACCCCTGGAAGATTTAGGTTTGAAGTAATCTTTTTCATTTACCGACATTTTTTTTCTGAACAGAAATAATGTGAATGTTTAGGAGTGACTGCATCAGAGTCTTGACTTGAAGCTGGGTAGGAGGCCTTCAACCTCATCTCTTGTCTTTAGACGGTGTAGTTAAACGTTTTATTCTCCCAAGTCACGTTTATCCTCATTGTTTCTATTTTTAATCTGCTTCTGTTTTGTTATGTATGAATTTAGTAGATTAGTAAAAACACTCTTCTTAAGGGAAAAAGAAATGAATTGGTCGCAGTAGCATTTAATAGGAATTAGTCCAAAATGATGTACTACACAAAATGTAACCTGCTGTGTTTTTTCAGAAAGACCAAAAGACAAGATGATGCTTTCTAAATATTTCTGTACTCGTTTATAAAACATGGCTGTTTGCTTATTTATAGTTTAATAAGTAAAGGGCACAATTCTGAATTCAGTTGTGTTTGACACCTCGATGTGTTGTGTCTTATGAAAAACCCTCAGTTTCCCCTGTGACTGCGGAGCGACAACACCTCCAGCAGAGTGCGTGTTCCTACCTGTCGTTTAGGGGGCTTTAGGTCGTCCCGGGGCACAATGTCAATCAGGAAGTCAAACTGGTCAAACTTTGTTATTGCCATAGCGATGTCATTCCTCTGGAAAAACAAGAGACACAGAAGGACGGGCTTAATTATCCTAAATCCATATCCTAAATATGCTACTCCTATATATAAAAACATGCCTCATAGTCCGAGTTCATCACTCCCAAAATAACACAGTAGAGTTTTCAGCAGCAGCAAAATGTTTGCTTTAATAAAGGAGGTAAAAGAAGTGCAAACTTAAGTTCAAATGCAATTTTATTTATTTATATTACTAGTTTATTAATAATTAGTAAAATTTAAGGAAAGAAATGTGCTCGTTAAAAGCTTCAATTAGTAAGTGTTGGTCGTAATTTTAGCACACTTCAACAGCAAAAAGAATGCAGTTTGGTTCTGAAATGTTTGATGAATAAACATAATTGAAAAAATATTACATCCCATTGTTGGAGTCATTTTCTGATAACACCAGTGTTTAATGTAGATAAAAACAAGTAAGCCAGAATAAATACAAAAATCAAATGTATAACTACTGTTAGCCTAGATCAGTGAGAAGAACGTTCAACTTTTACTAAATAAAGGCCAACAAGTCACTATAACACCTCTGCTAGAATGGTGTCCGAGATAACCAGGAAAGAACAGGAATGACATTTTCCTCCCGGGCACACGCTCTGCTTCTGTACCCTTTAGTACATCCACAGCTGTGTGGATGTGGAATTTTCCACAGGATATTGGCTGTCAGGACCCCCCCTTTGTGGCCTTCCTTGTAATACAGGCTATTTATAGTACCATGATTAATATCTGGTAACATCAGGCCACATTTACACTTGCTCTATTGATGAGTGTTGTTATGGTGACCCAGTTGGCGTGGTCTCTCCGCACACGAGGAATCTGCATATGTGTGAGTAAATGAAGGACACTGCTTTTTCCTCAGTTAAACCAAAGAAAATTAACAGGTTCTACCCGGGTGATGTCTCATATTCATTGCACAGAACAAATATTTTAACCAAAAAAATCTGAAAAGTGTGGTGTGGATTTGTATTTACCCTGTCTGAATCAATATAACCATCTTTCACTGCAATAAAGTGTTTTGTGGGAATTTATTTACCATATTTCCATTTCTAGACAAAAATACTTGCTACCTGGTCTGCAAAATACCTCAAGCTTGGAGACTGGATGAAAACTTTCTGTAAACATCAATTCCCAGGTTGGATTTAGGTTTGGACTTTGACTAGGCCAGTCTTATACATGCATATGCTTTGATCTAAAACCATGGCATTGTGGCTCTGGTTTGTTTAATGCTGTGCGGCTGAAAGAAGAACCTCTGCCCCCAGTCTCAGGTATTTTGCAGCCTCTGACAGGCCTTGTCAAGTTCAGTATTAGGTTTTCTACCACACACAGGGATTTTTGTTGTAGGCCAAAAAGTTTAACTTTGGTCTTATCTGGCCAAAGGCCATTTTCTTATCCGGCCGACTTACTGGCTTTCTTTTAACAACGAATTTCACACCACACTTTTCAGATCTTTATTTTTAACTTTGGAAATACCACGCATTATTTTCCCATCACTTCACAATTAACTCTTCCCTCTTTGATATGTTCTTTTTCCTCATGTATTCTTATTATAAAGTTTTCGTAGAGCAGACCAGGACAAACAGCAGCAGTAAAAATAGGTTTTCATCTCTGTGCTTTTAATATCAATGGAGGAAGAAGGAACTTAACAGAGACATAGTCCTCAATGGGGAATTGGTAAGGAGCTTATAACAGGGACACAGACAAAGGTATTTAGTGAACAGAAGGCGACAAACAGAAAAGATCTTTAAGCCCTGAAAGGTTATAAAGGTAGTCGAAAAAGTTAGTTGGTTTCTAAGACTCAAACTTTAAAAGCTGTGGTTATCAAACATCACAGAGGAAGAGAAAGTGAAAACAGGAAAGCAGACGCCATGCCAGTCAGATGTCCCTCTGACCTGTAGTGTACGTCTCTTGTTGTCCTCGGTGTGGATCCACGCTCTCAGGGTGAGCTCAGTGATAAAGATCTGAGCGGCTTTGGCAAACAAGACCGGAGCTTCAGCGCTGATCATCTGCAGAGAGGACAGTGTCACACCTGACTAAACACACCTGTACACAGTAACACGAACAGCCCTGACTTAAGTCTGAAATTTCAAATCCACGGATAATCAACACTATGGCATATTATTTATGTTAAAATATAAGATTCTCTATACAGAAGAACTAAAGGAAAAGTATCAATAACAGAACCTTTATGCACTCTCATTAAAGCTGTGAGATATTTTCTAACGGACTCCGTCTTATTAAAACGCATTTATTTCATTTGAGTCAGTAAAATCAAGCTTTAATTGCCATTAAAATAAAGTCTAAATGTACATCATGTGCTATATTAAACACACACCCTGAATAAATGCAGTAAAAGCTGCTGCGTCAGAACAGACGGAAGGGTCTCTCCCAGATATGTTAGTGATCTGCTGATCTCTTTACTGCGTTAAGCTCCTGCTTTACTTAAAGGATAGGGCGGTACTCTTGACACGGCACATTTAAAGCACACGCATGTTTTCTAAGCTTCCGGCAGGAGGCCAAACCCGTTGTAATGGGAGGAAAAATAATCATACCTTCATGAGCCAAGACAGAATATGTCAGGAGAAAAGTAAAGTCTCTTTTGGGGGGGATTTGTCCATCACATCCATTAAAGCCAGAGATAACCTCGGCAGATCTGAGAATTGGGTTGTAGGATCAAGAGTAGTGCACTGTAGGAACTTTTTTAGCCACTCAAGACGTTTGCCCCTTTAATGCAGCATTGTTTATAGACTTTAATTCATGCATTCATCCATTTTCTATTCCCGCTTAATCCTTGCAGGGTCATGGGAGGCTGTGTCTACCTCCAGCTGTCAATGGGTGAGGCGCATGGTACACTTAGGACAGGTCTTCTGTAGGAAAATAAATACTTATAGCATTGCTGAGAGTGAGAATTGGAGTGAGGGTATTGAACACGATTACCCACATTTCTGGCTCTTTTCTTTCTTTTTCAATACACAATATCCCCCCCATTCTCTGTGATCTTCAGAATCTCAGCCTCTAAAACATACATTAGCTGTAGTCAGAGTCCATATAAATATATTATTGGCATGGAGAGAGTGAACCTATGATGCACTTTATCTTACTAAATATTGTGCCCAACAAGTGCTTTGCAATCGCAATATCGCACAAACTGAAATGGCGATGTTGGTTGTGATCTGATTATACCGTGCAGTTCTTTACGACAATCACTTAAAGTCATCTGGGGTTTTTTTTTTTAGAGGCATGCAGCGTCGCAGGTGTGTTCAGCACCTTTGAAACCCATTGGACCAGTCACGCTCAAGTGCACAGAGACAACACAGACCCCCCCCCCCCCCCCGGCCTTTTATCAGAAGCAGCAAAAATCCTGAATGGAATTGGCAAAGACAATGTCTTGGTCACGGCAGGGCTTAGTTTCTATAATCATATGTTGTCATGGAAAGTGAACCAAAAACACCCTGAATGCACAACTGCAAAAAGCATCCCCATGAGTACCTTCACAAGAGGACAGACCGACAATGCAGTCCAGGGTTTAATGGGTCTATATTAGATAGGCAGTGATCGAGCTTTGCAAGGCGAAAAATGATTTCTGATTTTTATTTTGGAAGTCTGACCTGCTGGTTCCGATTTTTTGTCACAGCACTGTAACACATAAAAGGGGGAGAATGTGTTGCATGTTCCTTGATAGATGCTGTAGTTTTCAATCCATCAGAATAGGAAATAATTAGAAGAATGGGAATATTTATGCCTCAGTGTGTGTCCTTAACCTTACTTTTCATTAATTTAAAAAAAAAGGTGCATCAAAGTACATGTTTCCCGATGCAGTTCTGATGCATTTAATGAATATGGGACGAAAATCTATTTCGCTAGTATTTGATCACCAATTAGAGTTGATCGTGGAAAATAATTCAGTATTGCAGTTTATCTAATTCAACATAATTTACTACGACTGTAATCACTTTATTATAATCTATTATCTAGGGGGCTATTTAGCTTATGCAGGACCTGCCCTAATGACAAAAAGTATGAAGGTGGGTCGGTACGATGAGCCCAGATCACAATCTGGCATGCTTAACTTGTAATAAACAAAAACTGTTTTTAGATGAGCATTTCATAAATATTTTACATTTAATGTATTTTATTAATAATAATGCTCACAATATGCAATGTCATATCTGGGAAAGCTTACATGTACATAAATTTACATTTTGTTTTGATTATAATCCCCCTTTCATTAATATTTTGATTAATTGGTGTATCTTTTATGATTCTAAATTGTTGTTTTATTGTTTGTGTTGCTGTCCAGCTGTTTGTGATTTTTAGCTGTGAAAAGTGTTATATGAAATTACTTCACTTAGGTCCTTAATGCTAGATTATCAGAAGGGATAAATAATAGCATTTACATGATGCATAGATTCTCTAAATCCTTGACTGAAATAATCATTTCGAAGTCCAGTAACGTTAACAGACTCCTGCAAACTATGGTTATTTCCTGAAAACAGCTCATCATTGAGGTCCTCCTGTTACCTTGACATCCTCATCCAGCTTCATGATTTTCTTGATTCGAGCCAAGGGCAGCTCCTGCACGCGGAAATCCTTCTGAGAGCACAGATAACCACTTGGTTATAACACATCTTAGAAGCGGCTGACAACATGAAATGCTTAAGGCCGATGCATGAATGTTTGCTGAACTTGTAAGAGGTTTCAACGTACTATGGTCAGGTTCCTGATCTCCTCCATGACTCGAGGCCAAAAGGACTGAAGCGTCTGCTGGGCATCGCAGGGTCCAGCTGCAAATGCATCTCCTGACATCTTCTACTTGGCTGCGTAGAGGAAAGATGAGACAGATGTGAGCAAATAATCAGAGGAGATCACAAAACAAACGCAAAGCATATGGAAAAAACAGCGGTGTCAACAGGCCAAGGACATAAGATATGTCGGTCCAGACCAGGCCTGAGCTGCCAAGAGCTCTCCAACTATGTCTGTACATCATATCTTATCATAACCTATAATTATAATAGACTGAAATCAAAAGAGAGTTGCAACAGGCTTCAAGTCTTGTGGATTTAAGATGTTGACATGATAAATGATAAAGAATCCAGGAGCAGAGCAGCTGCGCGCTCTCTGACCATCAATGGCTCTTTCAACTTTAGCACTCAACCGAAGCTCCTCAACAAACACACACATCTCATGTGCAATTAAATGCAGCTTGTGACCTCAGCAGTAGGGATGACGCTAAACGTCTGATTTAAGAGTGTTTGCGGGGATAGAAGAGCCTCTTTATGACAAAAAGGAGCAATTTAAACAAATCCAGATGAGAGAAATCTCACAAAGAAAGTCTTGATAAGCGTTCAGCCAGTTTGAAAGAGGATCCAGCAGGTTACTATGGTATGCCAGGAATCTGGTTTGGGAATACTGGCCTGCCTGTCTGAGCTTTTAGAGCTTAGAGGGTGTTGATCAGAGACGCTCTCCCCTTTTCTTCTTAACTTTATGAAAAGACTCGGGAAAGATCCGTGGAAATGAAGAGACGAGGGTGGAGGTATTTAAGAGAGACGATAGGTGGTTTAGAGTTTATCAGGGAGGAAAGGCGCCTTGTCAAGTTCAGTATTAACCCATCATTAAAGTCAAAGTGCCAGCAGCTTTAACTATGGAAGCTGAGAGACAGACAGGGCCACAGATGAAATGCTGAACAAGGAAGTGTTGTGGGTCAAATGAGACGAAAAAATGGGCCAAATCATGAGAGACAGGGGGACATGACGCAACAAAGGAAAGCCTGGGCTAGGGGTGGGTGATATAACGATATTAGATCGTGAAGGATTAGAACATAACCTACCAAAGCAGATGGACTGTGATATTTTGTTCATTACTGTTTGAGCTCTTGCACGGACTCAAATGACGTTTTCCTCCTGGTCCTGCAGCTTTTTAAATGATCTTTTGTGGAGTGGGAATAAAACGGTTCCTGCATCCAGAAGACGGTAAGACAAAGCAGGGATATTTGAGCCGCCAATGATCAACAAGTCTTTAAAATTGTGCAGGGGAGAGTCCTGAAGATGCCCTCACTTCGTGCAGAAAGCACGAGCAGTCCTCTGCCTCCAGCCCCCTAGTGGCTAGCATTGGGTTATTGCAAGTTACAGTAAGTTAGATTAAAGAGATTTATTTTGGTGAATTTAAGACAAACAAATTACAAAAAACACACTAAAGAGCTTTACAAGTTAAATAATTTGTTAAATATAACTGTCAACTTAGGTGAATGCTTTGTACCAGAGTCCAATGCTTCTATACCTTGGTTAATCAACTTTAAAGCCCTCTTACAGCATACAGTAAGGGATATAATAGTTGCTTACACTTGGTTTTAGCCGACACCTGAAGCTCCTGTTTTCAAGTCAAAGCCTGTTAAATGTAAACTTTCTCATGAACAGGAGGTGGATGACATAACAAGTACCTGTCCAAACATACAGTAAACCGGTTTCAGAAGAAGAAAATGTGTATTCTACTCACAAAGATGATGGAAAAGGCAATCAAGGCATGAATCTGAGACAGCACATCATGAAATGTAAATCTGGATGCATTTAAGAGGTCCGAAGTTATTTTTATTAAATTTAGAAGTATTTTAAGACATTGCAGAGATCTTGACATGCTAAGTTAGCATTTAGCTGAACGTCTCTTCAGAAGGGTCTGCTTTGACTGGTTAACTCGTTACCAGCTTGGACAACCAGTGACGCAGCATATGGTCTTCCAAAACAGTGTTTTCTGGCTAAAGACACTAGGCTGGCTTCTATTTGTAGTAGTAACAACAAGCATGAGTGGCTCTATTCCTGGTCCAGCAAACAGGGTACGATACAAAGTACACCCTTTCACACACTCAATACCCCTGGGTCTGCAGCAGCTTCTAAGCAAGAGATTGTTTTGACCTTAGTTCTACATCAGCTTCTTTCTTCATGCTTACCTAAGAGCTGTTGTAAATATTTTACACTAATATATCACTGATTGAAAATGTCGGGTCCTTCAACTGGTTGATTCCTGACAGGAAAGAGGAGTCTCTCTGGCAGTTGTACAGGTTACTGAATAATACAGAAGAAGCGCTGCTGCATCCTGCTCTGTCGTTCAGTTTTTCAACAGACAGTAGCCTAAATCAATAAGACAGAATGGCGGGTGAGGATGGGGAGGGTTTATATAAATCAATCGGGCCGCTTGAAGCTATGCATGCCAGGCTAGTGATTGACCTTGACAGTGTCTCCCCTTCCCTCTTTGACGCTCTAGTGTCCAGTTGCATTTCAAGGTTGATTGAAGACCTGCAGTCTCCAGAACAATCCCAGCATTCCACGGGACAAGGATGACTAATGGGAATTGTAGTTTTTTGGTTTTTTTTAAGGCCATCATGCTCACAACTGATGAACCTACTGACTTCCAAAGGTTCTTTAAAATGCTCTCAGTTCTTTGCAACACAAACAGAGTTATTTGGTTTTTTGGCTTTACACCGCCTGTATCAGCACTCAATCCTGTGATAATGCCAAACAAGACAATCTTATGTTTCTGCACATGTACAGGCTTGTCAGCTTGTGTGGCTTTCTCCAGCTGGTAGCCAGATAAGGAACAATAATTAGGCTACTTGTTTAAACGTTAAAGACGACCATCAGGCTGCTAACGATGATAACGCTGTGCCTCTAAACACACGTCTCCCCAGCCCTTTAATCGGCACTTTAATCTGCATGTACTCTAAAGCCTTAGTTTAAAAACATAAAGTCTAGAACAGGAATTTAAAAGCACTTAGAAGCGGCCCCCACCTTCCTCTAACCATATAACCTTCAATGTAAATATACAACCAAACCGTAACCACAGCGACAGGGTGGCGAGCGGGAGGGTGGGCGGTCGAATCGACATGTGAGAGCGAGACGAGCGGAGCTAGGTATCAACATGCACTTTTGGCATTTAGCCTTTCTTGTTTCTTGCGTTCTTCCTACATTAAACCATTATTAACATAATTTTGAAACGCTTTGCAACAATGGAAAATTTGTGTGGGAGCCTGTTAGGATGTCAAACACCAGTAGACTCAAACAGGCTGGAGGTTGATGCAAACAGCCACAGAAAGAAGAAAAAAAAATTCAAGATGTTATTTTATTTCCAGTGACTTTTTAAGCACTTCAAGTTCCTGTCGTTTATGTTTTTGTTACCAAAGTAGAGGTGCATCAATCAGATTTTCCTTCCAAATACAGATTTCTGAGTTTCACATTTTAAGGACTTTAACAAATAAAAGTGAAAGCATGTCTTCCCCATGTGCATTTCAATAGCTGAGATGCTAAAGACTAGGAAGTAATAAAAGAACAACTTGGCAAAAAAAAAAACATCCGTGAGAAAAAAATTATTGATTTTTCAGTATCTGATCTACAGAGCACATAGAAGAGCCTATCGAGGAATCTGGCCGGTTGATGAATCGCTAGCATTACTTAGATGGAAGCTTGCATTACAGAAATGATAAAGCTTGTTAATTATGGTCACTCATTTATGTCGTCACTGAAAATGACCTCTACTAGAAGATTTCTGCACATTCAGCTTATTTTAAACTTCTCATTCCAGAAGAGACTGCATTACTCCACTGTACTGGGCAGCTATCCTGACAAACGGATCTGTGCTGCTTTGTTCTAAGCTGCTACTCTATGCTATATTAGGACAGAAAATGCTGAACTCTTCCCTGCAGTGCTGTTGTCCTTCCGCAGGTCACAGGGACAGAAAAAAGATGGTGTTTGGTTTCCTGAAAAACACAGCTCGGTGTCTGAGATCCTGAGTGCAAAACGTTTCTGCCGAAACAAACTTTGACCAACGCAGCAACTTGCTCTTCCTCCTCTGTGTCTTCCAGATCTTTACTCCTGTTTCTTCTCTGGTGCGTCTCGCCCCGCAGCTAAGTGTTCCACGCTTCCTCCATCCTATTTTGTTTCACCTCCAATTCTCTCAGAGAAAGTCAATGCTGCTCTTCTTGCAGTAGCTGAATCGGCGCTAATGTTGGTCTAATCTCTCTTTTTGCTCTCGCGTTCTGGAACGTCACTTTAAGAAGCCTCTCATGATGGCAGCACGTCAACTATGACGTCTCACTGCATTCATGGAGCATTTATGCCTCGTCTAAAACCTCATAAGACCCTTGGTTAGGCAGAGAAAGCAGGAAAAAAATAAACAAGCTTGGCAATTTTTGAAGAGAAAATGAATAAGAGAAAATAATAAAAATACAAACTTTTTTTTGCATTAAATTATGCAAAGTTTCAATATTAAATTTGACTTAGAAATTGTTTGATTTTCCCCAGGTAGAATGTTCTGCATTTAACTTCTTGATGCATGATGACAAAGAAATCGGAGGCCTACGTAAGGATAAAGTTGCTTCCCAACATATGAGCTTCTCACGGTGTAATAACCCTGGTATTACAGTATAACTGTTTTTACACAAAAAGTCTTCTTTCAGTCAATTTGCTGAGCAATGTGCAGCAACAAGTGGGGGAGGGTCAGCACTGGCTTTCTCTGCGCTCCACAAGGTCACTTGGGCCCTTTCTCTCGTATCTTATGATTTGAAACTACACCAAAAAGTATGATGGAAGATTTTTGCAGTTTTAAAACTTGAACTTTTTAAATCTAATAAGTCCACTGTCCAACCTTGAGGTCAGAATTGAATAAATTTCAGATCCTGATAAATATCCGATCATTTTTAAACAATAAAAGCCTGGAACTGACAAACGAGTCCTTTCTTTTTTATGTAAAAGATTTTCAAAAGAGCTATGCACCAATCAGGATCTACCTGGCTAAAACCAGCTTTTGATTTGTTCATTTTAATTTTGACTAATTAGTATTTCCCCCCTCTAAAGGAATATAGAAAATAAAAAAGGGCTGCAGGGTCTATGACAGAGGTAGCAGGTTTAAAAACAAAGCAATTACAAAAACAATGCCCATTTATGCATCAAAACATGAATTACTGAGTTGAAAACAGTTTGGATGACCTTTCCTTTTTAGGTTTGATGCATTTCAAGAATATGAACGAAAAATTCAGATATTTTTCATACTTTTTCCTGCCGATTCCTGAGCAGGGGCAATCAAAGAAAAATCGAAGTCTCCATTTGATTGCCTGGTGCATCTCTAAGATCATTAAATTCTCTCAGAGTAATACTTTTATCTGAAGCCCTGCCCGGTTTCTCTTCTTGGAAAGTAAAGCGATCAAACACAAGTAATCAAAGAGTAAATATAAAGCACACACATGAACAGAGCGCTGCCATTTCACTGTAAATGATTAAATCACTTGAAAGAAATTTCTCTCTAATGTGACACCACCTCCTGCAGGATTACTGCTCTGCCGACACGTCTTGAGCAAGAGGTCAAATCCCAACAATCCGATGTGTAAAACTGTCAGTGATGCAGACTAGATGGTTTTGAAGGAAAGTTTATAAAAAGCTGAAGTTTTACCTAGCTTCCTAACCAGACTTAAACTCTGTTTTATGTCACTGTTTAGCAGAGAAATTGCCTAATGTTTTATAAGACAGCTTTACTCTGATGAATGAAACAGTGTAAATATCGAGTGTCACTCTGACATTTATTTTGAAGCATAGCCCTGAATAAAGGAGGGTTGTACATGCAAACTGTGAACTATTAAAGCACTTACACTTATGCCTCCCTCGTCACAAACAGCACACAGAAACAACCTGGCATGGGTACGACATGCAGGGTAAATAATCTACCCGATCAAAAAACAAGAAGTTTCCACCCAGGAACTACAGATTAACAACTCGGACACTCTCCTGTTTTTTTTTTTTTTTTTTGCATATGTTGGTACAAATGTTTGTATACTGCAAAGAAAGAGGAGTTGGGGTTTTAATGATGAACACCCACACTGCTCATCAACCTGATCCCGTTGACCTGTCCAGATCAAACTAGCTGACAGACTGGCCCTGCAAACTTTGCCCTGGGTTCTGCTTCGAGCGAACTCCAGGAAGTGCTAGTCAGTGATCTCCCAAGGTCATTCAAGAGAGGAGCGAGAGAAACCAGAGAGGGAGGAGGGAGAAAAGGGAGATGAAATGGAGAAAGGGAGGGAGGGAGGGGGGGGTGGGGGGCTGAAAAAGGACTGGTTATTCCAACTTTCACTGCAGCAGCTAAGTGACCCCGGCAGTTCTGGCTTTACACTTTCTAAGACGCTTAATAAAAACATTGCATACCACACGCATTAGGTGCGTTTGGCATTTCCCTTTGACTGTTACTACTTCTCCAGTTTCTCCACATGTCTGCCTCTTGTTTGCAGACAGATATACTGCAGGAGTCAGTCTCACATTCCTGTGACCTTCATCCAATGCTAGGCATGGTCTCTGGCATCAAGGAAGGCAGGGCTAAAGGTACCTGCATGCAAAAAACCCACACACCGTCTTTAGTTATAGTATACACATGGACACAAAACAATATAGACAAGGGCAAAAGAGTAACCCTAACCCTGTTAATTATAAGATGAAGACCGGTTCATTAACGAGGAGTGTTTAGGGTTTTTTTCTACTCTCTGTAGGCCTGTAGTTTGGCGTAGTTTGTACAAATGTACAAATCTCATTCAGACAGCAGCCAACCCTGGGATTTAGCAACAAGGGCTTCAACTTAAGAGTTATTTTTAGTCTCCCTCTCTCAATCTCTCGCTTCCCCCCCAACAGGACTCTGTTTTGTCAAAAGCACCAATGGGAACTTTGAATCCGGGAGCACGAGAGGAGGAAAGAAAGAGTCAGAGGCAAGTGAGAGAAGACACATCCTCTGAAGACTCCATCAGAAAGGATCAGATCAAACTATTTGCCTGCTTTGCCCCTGAAGCTGACAGCCTGACAGTCTGTCCCATCTGTGTGTCTGACACTGTCGGGGAGGGGGGGCCCGGGGGGTCCTGAGGTCACTACCACCAGCTGCTCCTCCAACTCCAGGGACCCATCATTTAAAGTAGAGTTTTGCCAATCAATTGATAGATCGGAATTGGCCGATTTCCCTTAAGTACGAAGTAAAAATGCATCAGGTCATGACCTGATTGCATTTTTTTGAGTTTAATAAAGTAAAATCTGACAAAAGCAAAAGGTTTGAAAAATTATCTTTGATGCATAAATCCCTGTAATTCCCTATTTTTGTGTAGGGTTCGTAACTCCTACTGAATGGCCCAGAACAGTTGGAGAATCTCTCATTTAAAGCAAATCTCCTCTCCTTGGAGATGCAAGAAGGTCAGGGTAAAAAACAAGGCAGTACCTAAAGGGACTCCCATGATGTCAGCCCCAATAAGACAGTGAAGTCCATCTGAGCACCAAATCTGATCTTGGCAGGAGAACTCATCCATACAGTCAACATCAGAGCACAGAGTACATGTTTGTGTACACAGTGGCCCAAAGTCAAAGCAAGTGACATCCAAAAATGACTTTAAGTTATTAAAATTACTCTAACCAGACATAATTTAGTAAAACCATCAGTGGTGCAATGAAGTGGCAGGTGAAAAACCTGGATGAGACCCATAATACTAATCTAGGAAATCTGGAAAGGGAGGGGGTGGGGGTCACTGAGGACAGCTGTAAAGGACAGAGACACTCTCTTCCCTGCAGAGTGATGGTGAAACAGCCTAAAGTGACACGAGATAAAGAATTTATTCAGAAACTTAAAGCAACTTCAGTTAACAGATCCATTTCCTCTCTGTAAGCATGTTAACCTATAAGACTTACCCCCGTGCCCTTCATGGAGAACAGTCTGGCCTGTTGGAGTGCAGCAGAAGAGATGGAAACAGATAGCCCTGCTCAAGTCTCCTTGAGGGTAGCAGCACTGAACACAGAGATTGACAGAAACACTCTCTCATGCTCCTCCACTTCCTGCAGCTCCCTGATCGTATCAGCAGACAAAAGGCACTCTGGCTCCACGGGACAGCTTTGAAAAGCTCTAAACCCGGACACGGAGTAAGGAGCAAGATACCCCGCATGTCTTCTACCCCTCCCCCTTTTCTTTTACACATTGCTCCGTCTCCTTCAGCAGTCCCCAAGGTCCTTCTAAACATCTCTACCAATTCTCTTCTTACAAAGTCCTCTCAACTTGCTGACCATCTCTCTTTTCCACTGCCTTTGTTCTTGTTAATCTTCCTTCCCCACTTTGCTCACTGACCCATGTGTTGGTCTTTGAGCTGACGCCCGGCTCGGTCCAGAAAAAGAACCAAGAAGAAAGCAGAAAAGCAGCACGTAAAACAGTACAACGGCACTTCTGACACAAGCAAGAATCTCTAGCCTTCTTCCCCTTTAACGTTCAAGCATAATCAATCTAGCATGCTACATCACACTAAAACCCCGCCTCTAACCAAGCTCTCACATCGCTCTGCCGAATGCAGCCAATGCGAGGGTCGGGTGCTCACACGCCATTGGTCGGCGCTTGTACCAATAAGCTCTGACATGTCTCCTCCCCCTCTCCCTCCCGCTCCACCGCTTTCCTCTGCCCAACCCCCTTTCACTGACAGCCAACTTCCTGCTCTAAGTTACCTTGAGCTGCAGGATAGGGGTCAGGGAAAAGAAAAGAGGAAGAGAGAGTGCAGCTGAGCGTCGGTAGAAAACAGCAAATAAAGTTGCGGAAAACTCCTCAGGGAGTGTGTGAGGGTGTGGTCATAGTTGCTTGCCTTGGCATCGTTTGTTCTCAGGCGGTGTCCGTCCCTCTAGCTGCTGGTTGGATGAGAAAGGCTTCGCAGGCTGCTCTCTGACAACTGCTCTCTGCTTATTTACAATGTCAAACTAAATGTCTCCGTCGGCCCCGCCTCCGAGTCCTTGTTATAGGCTGACAGATCGGTGATGCAGGCAGCCAAGCCCGCTCCTCATTGGCCGAGAGAAATGCCAGACCTGATGCCGCATGTTGCATCCACATGATGTAAAGTACAAAAGCATACTAAACCAGCCTCCCTGTCTCATGCGTGTGTACACAGTCTCACATGCACATCCACACAAATGCACATTTTGTCCTTGCCTCCTCATCTATCCTTGCTCAGAGGCACAGGTACATACTGCAATCATTTACCCTCAAACCAGCCCATTTGTTGTAATGACATTCATGAGAAAAAATACTAACAGAACATTTGTCTACATGCATAAAGATTCCCAACAGATAAAAAACAAATGTATGACTCCAATAAATATTATTTCAAGAAAAAGATCCTTTCTAATACAGATTATTTCAGAAGCTTTGAACAAAACGTCCTGAAAATAAATCAGCTGATTGGACGGCAGTTGTCAAAGATGGAGAGGATAAGACAGAATATGATTCTTCTTCTATTTGTGGTTAAACAAGACTCAAGAGATATGGGTGAAAACCTGTAAACAAAGACATTGTTGCTTTGACCTCAAAAACCTATGCCCACAGCAACTTCTACAATTAAACCGTCATCAGAAAAGTCACATCAGCAAAGACACACACAATGCCCTTTTTGTTAAACAATCACTGCTTTGATGTGTAAACTTTCTATGAAGAGGACTTAACTTTCATGTACCGAAGTAGGATATTCCTGCTCATGTGTAAAAATAATAATAAATGAGATAAGCTATATGTAAACTCATGTAAAAAGGCGCATGGTAGATAGGGAAGTTTTTGGAAGCAGCTACATATGACTGCAAATCTCCCCAGTAATGTGAAACGCAGAAAGGTTACGATGGAGAAAAAGAAAGCTAACCTGTCCCATCAATGAACAGCCTAGGGGGGGAGGGGAACCGGAAGGATGGAGAAGGACAGAGAGGAGAGTTGTTATGCGACGGGAGGGGTAGAACAAGTAGAGGGAGGGAGAGGGAACATGATAGAAACTCAAGAGACACAAAGCTAAGTGTTCCCTTTTCTATTTTTGCAGGGAACACGGGGACTGGAACAGGTACTGCAGGCATCAGGTAAATGATTGCATCGGAGCTGCATAAAGATTAATCTCTCCAACTATAGTCGACATGCTTCAGTGCTTTTGAGTTGAGCTGAGCGCTGGGCTACCCAAAAGACCTCCGTAATGACACCTAACAAGGTCACCATACTAATGAAACCTTCCCATGACCTGCACTGCCCGTAGCATGGCCGTTTTTGCTTTCAGTGACGCTGTTTGGAGATAAACATGTGCCAGCCAGACGTTAGGTTTCATAAACACACAGCACCCACAGGGTGTCGAGCCAAGCCATGCGTTCACCACAATAGTATAAACACATGACCACCTGCAAAATCAAATGGTTAGCAGGCTGGTTTGCTCAAAGGTTATTCACACTGAGACAAACATCCTGTGAGTCTGAATGCGAAGTAAGATTTGGATTAAACATACAGTGCCTTACATAAGTAAGCACACACCTTGATTTTTTTCCATTTTGCCAAGTTACAACCACAACTTTCAATCTATTTTTTGTGTTTTAATGTGACAGATCAACTCAAAGTAGCACTTGTTAAAAGAAAGGAAAATGAGACATGGTTTCCAAACCTTTTGCAAATAAAAAGATAATTCTGGCAAGCATTTGCATGCCCCTTGCATGTCGCAAATTGCTTTCAAAAGTCTCTTAATTAGCAAATAAAACCCACAAGAGTGCAGTTATAAATGAAGATGCATTTTATGGCTGCACGATTTTGGGGAAATATTTAATTGCAACATTATTGCTGAAAATTGTGATGTTATCGCTGATAATTAACACTCATTTTGCAGATAGCTTTATGTCTTTATAATTACACAATGTCACCACCACTCTCCATGATCTCTAGCATCTCAGTCACTAAAGAAATACTTCCAGTGAGGGCAATGAGGGAAGTTACATTTAAATATTGTGGGATTATAGACTGACAACTATTAGTCATGCTGTCAACAAATCATTTTATTTTGCCTCCATTTTGCACTCTAACCCTACGTAATAGTTTGTGTTGCTCTATAAAAGAAAATCCCAGTGAAATACACTGAAATTTGTAGTGCAAAACGTTTTAACACCTTCGCAAAAAGATTAAAAATAGGAAAACAGCTCCTAGGTGGAATGTAAGCTAATTTGTGGGAAAGGCTGCAAGACTGAAGAAGGCTTCTAACCAGTGTCAGAAAAAAATGTGTTTTCATATCTCCAGGGGACATTTACAGCAGTCCTAATTCAGAAACTACTGTCACTAAAACAACGCCTAAACATTTATTTTAACACTGTTACATTACAGATAGCAGAAAAAAACAAGCATACAACTAAATAAGTTACAAAAAAAACTAACAAAAAATATCACATTCCCAATTTCTGCAAAGCACTTTTGATGACAATTTTATTTTATTTTTCACAATAATTTACTTCAACTGTTCTGACAGGTTTTTTTTTTCAAATATATATATATTTTTTGTTTGGCTGTTGGGTTTTAGAAACATTTACATGAAACAGTTGTTCATCATTGCTCCTACAACTGTATAACTAGGGGAGTAAGTGTAGGGTAAAAGTCAACACAGTTACCAGGCTGTTGACTTTGCAAATTAGTATAAAACATGCATGATTGGCGTTTTAAAAATAAATGCTACTCAAGTTGACCAAAGGATAAAAACAAAACACATTTTATAAGCAAATTGTAAATAACTCCTCGCTTTACTTTCTTGCAGTCAGTTGTGTACATTTTAAGCTTCCATTATACTGTAAACAAGGTAAAGTCAGCACACAAGACGAAGAATTGCTCGATTCTCACACAGTTTGATTCCACATATATCATAGCAAAGCTCAGCCAACTTCAACGCCAAACGCCTTAAAAAACAGCCGTAAAAGGACAGTTCTTTCCGTTAGTGGATAATGTCCGGGTGGTCAGTAACGGTGGCATTGTACAACAAATGGTTGAAGTTTACGTTAGCTTGCCGGGGATTTTCACTGGTTGTGTAGCACAGATATCTATTCGCCGACTGTGTAATAATAGTCACTAATTGCCAATGAGTCCTGTCACCATTTGAAAGTTTGCAAAGCTTGGAAGAAACAGTCTAACCAATAAAGACAACGTTTGGATCTGTCCTTCAGACCAATCAAACCTCGGACTAGATTCCACCAATCAAGGTTTTTAAGGCTAAGTTCGTTCTGCAACTGACGCCATTCGGGCTCTCCCGGAGCTGGCCACTGGGCTTCTCTACCTCTCATGTGAGAACCAAAATGGCGTACACAGAACAGCATTTTCCTGACCGCCCGTGATCCTTTGAGCGGGCCACCAATAAGCGCCTCAGAGAGCAGGGAGGGAAATGGCGCCTCTGTTCATCTTCCAAAACAAACGTCTATTGGTCAAGAACAGCAAATGAAATTAAGCAAAGCAATTACCCCCACTTTCGTACATCACAGACAGCTTACGCGATACTACTACATCCGTAAATTAATTTCAGGTTCTTACTTTCGTTTACGGGTTCGTTCGAAGTGAAGTCCGGCTCAGCGTATTATTTATTTTATTTAGCTTGCAAAGAGAAACAAGATGGCTGCCGACTCGAACCGGAAAGATATTTACGCGATGACGTAGGGGGTACGTAAAAGAAGACCGGTGGAGTTCAATATGCTGTACACGCAAATCTTTTAATACCTATGAATGATTAAAATGATTTTAATTCATGTATCTTTTATTTGAGATTGTTTTATAAGTACAAGTCATTAAAAATATATTCATAGTTATGTTAAATAATTAACACACAGAATGTAGTTTTTGTACTCATATTTTCTTGACTATTGTGACATTACTAGTGGTAAAACGGCTTGAAAATGACTGTACCAATAAGTTATTTAAAGCTGAGAGAATCTTTCTTACCTTAAAGGAGAAGACTAATTTGATTTCTAAACAAAGTTGTTTTAAAGAAAACAAACTTTTGACTTGCATTAGTAAAAATCACACTGTGTTGTTTGGTGAAAACCTTTAATTTTAAATGCTGGTGCTTCATCAATCTAGCAGTCACTCTTTCAGTTTCATTAAGCATGCATTACCAAGTTGTACTTGCTCTTTTTTTTTTTTTTTTTTTTTTTTTTTTTTTTTTTAGGTATTTTAATTATTTAAATGTAGTTTAAAATATTGTTTGTTCCACAAAACATAGGGCATCATTTTAGAGACAAGAAATAAAAAAATCATTGTGTATACTTGTTTTAAAGATTAAAACTAGTTAATTAAAACCTGCATTAAACAGTAAATGCATAACATTGATCAAATGTATACAATTTCGTCTGTGAAGGAGAGAAAAACAAGTACAGCAACAGAGGAAGCTTTTATTGCTCACACAAAACAAGCAGGCTTTAATATTTTAAGAACGAAACTTTCACTGATATCTAAAGCACATCACAAAAACATAAAAAGGTAGGATGGGTAACTTCAAAGTATATACTAAAATCTAATTATTCCATCACAAGTGATCTTTTTTTATTTTTCAGAGTTGTGTTTTAAATTATTCAGACTATTTTCTTGCAACAAGATCCATGAGGGCACAGGTGATTTTATCCATATTGGAAGAGTAGCGAGGATCCCGGTGCATCCTGCTGTCTTGCTCCATGTGGAGGGGAGGTACAGAGGAGTGAGGGTCAAAATAGTTCTCAGGAGAAGGTTTGTAGTCATGAGGACGCATAGGCTCAGGATAGTGAGGTTGCTCATCTAAACAAGACAAAGCGTAGATTATTACTGGGTAGCAATGCCTAAATATTCCTGTTTTTTTCATTAAATAGAACACACATAAACCACAGATTTATTAGAATTAAAACAAATATTTCACAAATCAAAGTATATTTTAGGTCACATGGATTTTGTCGTATCAGCCTGAGAAAAAAAAACAAATTGAGAGACTGAGTCAAAGATGAGAACAGCTGTCCTGTTCAACGTCAGAGTTCCTACAAATGTATGAATGCTGTATTTTTAAACTCAAATAATCAAAGTTCTCAGTCACTTGTATAAGTCCAGAGATCACTAGGAATTCACTTCAGATTGTCTATGGAGGTCAGGCTTCGAATACGAAACCTGCGATAAAAATCAGACTGAAGGACGAAGGGGGTGGATGGAAATGGAACAAAGTCAGGATAAACACATTTCCCACACCCATCTAGGCCTGGAAAATTCTAGCAGCCAAATCAAATCAACACAGATAAAGAGGAAGGTTTAGGTTTTGGGAACAGATAGTTCAGTTGATCTCCAAATATGTTTCATAAATGCATTCTATGTTACATTGTTTAATTTAGTAAAAATCAGTTTTTTTCTGTTCAGGTTCACAGTTGTGTCTTTTAACCATCCGTTCACTGCAGGTAAAAATTAAGCAGCAGTCTGCTTTGTGTTTTTGACAAAAAAAGTGAGTGCACAGATGGTGTCTCTGTTAATATTCTTTTGTTACCATTTGAGTGCAAAAAATCCTAGAGTATAGACATTATTTAATTTCAGGGTATTTACACATTGGAGCATAAACATACGACCTTGTGGTCTTATGGATGCGCCACCATCTGCTCATTCAAAGTAAAAGAATAACTCGCCCCCCGTGACAAATTTTGAAAAATGCCACCAAAGTGGGCAGTGCCAAGTGAGGGGGTGAGCGGAGGGGGTTAGGCTGGGATGTGGTGAGGAGGACGAGGGAAAGTGGCAGCTAGCTTAATTTGGGACATTGAAACATGGGGAGTGAGCAGAGCGACGCTGGTACTTTCACCACGGATAGATCTTTTGAGGTGGAAATTTTTCACTCCTCTGTTCAGAGAGGCTTTATGGAGCCCAGCAGGCCTGAGCCTTATGGGTTCGAACTGCTGGCTCAAGGCGCTGACTTGGCGATGCCCGAAGCCGGTGCTACCGAGGCAGTGGAGGAGCAATTGGGGGCTGTAACGTAGACATGTACCAAGCTGTACCGTTTCGACCACTAGGAAGATTTAACTGCAGTAGCCACCGTTCAACCCAAAGAGGGCAGCAATAAAATGGTCTTGGGACAAATTTTGCAGAATCAAAACAAGTTTACATGAAATTAAAAAAAATAGCACAGTAACAAAGATAGCACTCTTAAGGCCCAGTTTATATTGTTTATCTGCAAAAAAAGTTTATTTGGGGTTTACTTCCTCTTTAAGGTGCAGTAACATTAGTAAGGATGGATAAAGGATGTGTCACCTAATAAGCAGCCAATGTTTTAGCTCTAAATGGACTTCAGAGTGGTATTTTCCACCTCAAAGAATTCAAATCTTAATAGGGACAGCCCTTCAGGAGCTTACCAAGGGAATTATTGTTAAACAGTATTTATTCTGCTACAAGAAGAAAACCTGCTAGGTCAAAAATAGGTCAATAGTTGCAATCAAAAACTCAAATACCTTATGGTCTTGTGACCTTATTAAATGTGAACAGAACAGTGCATCTCTGCACTCATCTACTCACGTTTATATAGATATGTGTCAGTCATTAATACCCACCTTCCTAATACTTGTTAACAGAAAGAAACACAATGTCCGTCTTACAGTTTAGACAGAGGGTGACGTGGCAATAGGACGGCTATGGTGAAGTCTATGAAATACCATATTGGCTGAAAGTTTGTGTAGGCATACGAAGATCATATATTTTTGGTATTCTTCTAAAAATCTCCTAAAGTGACCTTGCACGACATTAGGAACCTAACGAGTGGAGAGACATTTTGAAAAAAAATCGGTATAAATCAGTCAAAGGTAAACAATTTAAGCACAAAAGCTGAAAGAAGAACAAAACAATTAGTAGAGAAAAGCTAGACACAGAGCAACTGTAATTTTTTGAGACTAAAACATTTAATCTGAAACTGATCATCCAACTGATCATACCATTTGTCCATTTAAGCTTGTGCCAGGTCCCTATTATGTATCCAATTTCAACCGGAAGCATCAAGTGTGTACCCTTTAGTGCCTAGTCTGCATTAGGTTTCATGTAAATGATATCATACCTTCAAAACGACCCCTGCTAGAGTGTCTGGGTTCCCCGTGGTTGTATTCGTGGAACCGCTGCTTCGGTATCTGATCACGCTGCTCCCAACCAAGTCTGTGACCATTGTTGAAATCGAGCTCCTCTGATCGTCTAAGGTCAGACTCCTCTCTCGGAGGTCTCGCATACTGGTATGGTTGAGAATGCTGTAGGTCAAGGTTTAAATCAATGTCATTTCTGGAGACTCCTGCTCAACCATGGTCATCGTATTGCAGTAACAAAATAAACACATGCTGTGTTAATTCCAGTGGTAACACACATTTCTCCATATTAAAATTCTATAATTTTTTAGCCAAGATTCTTAAAGTCTCTTAAAGATATTTATACACTGGTCAGACTTTCAATATGAAGACTGCAAAAACCAGAGCAACAAAAGAGCCAAGGAAGAATGGATAGTTAAAGGATGGATGAAAACTTGCACAGACGTGGATGAAAGAACAAGCAGACAAACAGATGGACAGACTAATCCAATTATTTTACTTTTTTCCAGGGATACCTGAATCAAATTCCATGCTTTAAAGACAGAACAGAAACAATGAATATGTTATGTTCTCTTTGGCAAAAAGTACATCTTCAGGTGGAAACATACCACAGCTTTCTCCATCTTTTTGGTCTTAAATTCTTCCAGAAGGTTGGAAAGTTTGCTCTTTAGGAAGTTAGCCTCTTCTGCATTCTCAATTTCAACGTTTTTCTATGGAAAACAATAAAAAGGCATATATTAAGCATCAATTTCATGACTTAATCTGCATTACGTACATGGAACAGCGACTGCTGTAAATGTTCCAAGCATGATCTTACCAGAAGGTCGAAGACGCTGGGTTCAGAGCCTCCTCGACTGTAGCCGTCTCCCAGATGCGGAGGCTTAAAAAAGCATCAACATGAGATCACTACAACAGCCACGTTGCATCACATATTTAAAAAAGTCTGCGTACCTGTGATTCTCTGTAGAGGATGTCCGATCTCACTGGTGCATCACCTGGTCGATGATCTGCACCAATTTGTGAGTATGGAGGTCCATAATCATCTCTGTACCTTAAACGGAATTTAAAAAGCATTGGGTCAAAAAACAGAAAAAACAAGTGTCAACCAGAGAGTTTCTAGGAAAGCAATCGGTACAGTCTTTACACTCACATCTCCTTCGCCATCTTTACTTCCTCTGGAGTTGCATCAGAGAAGCGGCTTTTGCGTCTGTCTCGTCCTTCTTCTTCTCCGCTACCTTTTAGGAAGCGCCTGAACGGCTCTGGTATATTAGACATGGTCCTGGGAACGTCTCCAAGTTTCTGGGCCACAGTGGGTCTTCCTCTCTCAAACGCCTCCTCTTGGTATGGGTCGTTCCTTTCGTGATGATAATCTTTAAACATGTCAAATGATGCCTCGCGTGATCGATCACCTTCAAAGGGAGCAGATAAGGTTCTCCTCTTGGCTTCTGGTTCACTTGATTCATGTCTTCTCAAACTGTTGTGTCTACCAGATTCCCTCTCCAGAGACCATCGCTGATTACTGTCTTCTGTATACAGCCTCTTTGGAGAGGGCTGGTATCCTTGCAAACGAACTTGCCCACGGCGAACTTCCTCTGAGTAGAACTCCTCTAGAGGATCTCGTTCTGGGTAGGGTCTTTTATGAGAAGAAGCTTCAGGTGGGTAATCCAGAGAACTAGGCATCGTGTGCCTATTATCATACCTGGAAACATCTCGTGGGTCTAGTATTGCTGCTTTTAGTGGATCTTCAGCATATTCCGTCAGATACCTAGTAGAATAATCAGGGTCTTCTCTGTACCTAGGACCTCCAATGAAATCCGTTCCTCTCAGTTCCTCTTCAAAGCGATTACGGCTAAGATGGTCTGGATAGAACCCAGAAAGATCCCTCTTTCGGTGATAGTCCTGTAATTCAGGTAAGAGTGGTGGCACGTCTTGTAGGGATCTCTGGGAGCTACTTTGCAGCCTATTTTGCCTCTGCTTTGGATGAACTAGAAAAAAAAAAAATAATCACTCATTTAATATGAAAAAATTGGAAAATTCCTTAATCAAATACAACTAACATTATCAAGTCCAAGCGTCAAACAGAAGGATATTAAATTAGATTACCGTGACACCCATTAAAGCTGGGTATTACATTTTCAATACCTTTTTGATTCTACATTTCCTGTGCTGCTACAACTCTCCTCATGGAAAACCAGAATGTGAGATAATGAAAAACAATTTTTTATTGTTTGCTTTTTTCTTTTTGCAAATTAGTTATATTCCACATTCCTTTGACCTCACTGGAAGCCAGGAGCTAAAAGACCAGCTTATAAGCCATGCAAACATCCACACAGTGACACACAACACAACACAATGACGCCACCTTTGGGAGCTGCCACTCAGAACAGGGAATGGTATCCCACTAACTGATTGCAACACAAGTTAGAAAGCACACTCATCTGGCTTGTTTTCTTTGAACCATGTGTTCTGGATATTTAATTTGGGTTTTTCCTAACATCTATGTGTTCTTTTCCCACTTAAGACTCCAGTAAAAGAACGACTGTAGAGACGCTGCTAAATCTCCACACATTTAAAATTATTTTCCAACAAGTCATATCGAAACAGAGAGCTAGCTTCAACCTAGCATTTCAGATCCCTCCCTCTGGAAGAAAAAATCATTAGTATTGTTAGAATATTTTGATTTTTTTTTTTTTTTAAGAATTTTTTCAGCACTAGAGGCCTTTATTTTTGATAGTAGGCAGACAGGAAGGAGGGGCAAAGAGAGGGGGAGACATTCGGCCGCTTCGAGGACTATAGCCTCTATATGTGGTCGTGCGCTAACCCCTACACCTCCAGCGCCGCGCCCATATTTTGAAATTTTAAGAGTTTTTGATGAGTGCACTCGTGAAAGAAAAAAAATTGTTTAATTAACAGACAGGCTCAATTATGAGCTTTTAAAAAATGGTAAATTATTAAATTAATCGCATTAAATTGTGGTTATTTTAGATCAAACTGCTGAAATTTATGGTGACCGTATAAGTGACTGAAAACAAAAAAAAGCTTCTTTTTTTTTCCAAACAACTAGAAATAATTAGATATCCTTTAGGTGAAAGAACATTGTAAAAAATGGAACCCAGAAAAACACAAATATAAAACAAAGGAATTTTTTTTTAAATAAAAATGCCCCAAAAAAGGCATATTCTGTCCACTCTCCTATTCTCTATACTATTTTTACTATAGACTCCTAAAGAAGCTTATGGTTATTACTCTACCTTGTTGGTAGCAATATACTTCGATTGTAGTTGACATAAATTGTTAAAATTGGTCAAATGATTTATAATCTGTCAGAAAAGCTTCTTTGGCCTAATTTAGTTTGCTTTAACTAAATGCTTTAATCTTGATTTTACCGACAGTCGCAAATATACAAAAAAAAAAAAAAACAATTGAAAGCTTATACTTCAACTCAAATACACCAAATTGGGTCAGTACTGAGATTTTCTTTATAATAGGGTTCAATACCAATATCTACCTGCAGAACTGACCAACCATGAACTAAAAAGTTGGTCACTACATCCATTAAAGCAAAAAATCTTTTTTCTTCATAGATTTCTTTGCACAGCCTTCTGTTTCCTGAATATTTTTACATACTATATATCATTATCCGCAGATCTGACTGTACCTCTTGAGATGTTCAGCTTTCCTTCAACCCCCTTTCTCAACAATTGCTGAAACACAAGAATGTGAACAGGAATAAAGTTACAGAACAAATATAGTTTTAAAACATCTTTAGAGAATATTCAATATGTCAGTTTAAGAGCATGTCTAACTTCTGGAACTCCTCGTCCGTTCTGTCTCTCAATTATCTCCGCTTTGGCTCGCATGATCTTCCCTCCTTGGGTGTTTATAGTCTGACTATCCCAGGTCACCAAGTCGGGCCGTTTTAACTCCTATGAAAGCACAGGATTTGGTAACGTCTGAAGAACAAGTAAAACATCATCAAAAGAAGGTTTTCGGAATACATCACTGAAGCTTTACCACATATTTTTGCCGGTGTTTCCGACCAATCACGTGACAGACCATTTCTGCGAGATTGGCCGTCTGGCTGCATAACTTGCAGGTGTATCTTGTACCCAACTGTGGATCAAAATTCACTACTTCCTCCAAAAAATTCAAACCTAAGACAAAAGCACAAGAAATTTTTATTTATTTTTTTCATACAATGCCACAATAGCAGGAAGTGTTTATACCGGTGTATTTACCAATGATGGGCTCATCAAGGTTCAGGTAATCCAGGTAGTGTAAAATGTCCTTGAACTTTGGTACGATGTGTTGTCTGACAGCCTTCCCTGAGACACCAAACACAACCAGTTAGTAAAAGCAAACACAGAAGGAGAAGGGGTTTAGTTATCCAAATGCTATTAAAATTACAGCTCAGACCGGAGCATGGCATCACATTTTTTAATTTACGTGCAACCCAACGTAGCAGTGTACATCTTTTACCTTCTGTTGGGAGTTTCTTGTTTTAGCGATCAGGAGTCACGGCAATTGCTGGGAATATCATTTTAGTTAGAACCTTTAAACTGAATAATGACTCACAATAAGTTATGTCTTAGGCAATGGCTTCAGTTAATTAAACGAGTCTTAGAGCTTGAGCGATAACAGAAATTGCTCATCCAGGGATGTCGTTAGTTCGATAAAACAAACTGATCCATTGGGAAACTGGACTCCCTCCTCTACTGGTGTTGCACAGGCGCTGTGTCCTGCTTTCTGGAATCGTTTCTTTCTTAGTTTCTGCTGTGAACCAATGTATAAACACCAAGATAACGCATCCATTTCCTAATATAATGTAGAGGATTGTGCAACAACCCTGTGGAACGTGCTCATTTCAGTCACTTGTCTCCAGGTATTTGTATGTATGGTCATGATCCATATCCCATAACCAAAGGTCAGAATGTAGACGGACTGAGAAATCAAGAGCTTTACCTTTCAGCTCAGCCCTTTTCGTCCCATGAGAGACTAGTCATGCTGATGTTACTGCACAAGAGCCCCCTTCAGTACATCCATGTCCTGTTCCGTCCCTTCATCATTTTGGAATAATACCTCGAGGGTCTTGTGATCACCCTCTAAAGGCAGCTCCTTTTTTGTGGTTGATAACAATTATCTCAGACTTGGTAATAGTTGGTAATAATCATTTCAGCCGCTTCGCATGTTGGGTGACTGGACTCAGCCTTGAAGACGCAGAAGGTAGCTCTGTGGTTGAGGTCAGATGAGGTGGTTCTGGCTTCTGGCCTGGGACCACCTTGGAATCATCCAAAAATGAGCTTCAAAGAGGAAGTGTGGCTTTCCCCTATGGACTGATCACGGGACCTTCGAATAAATGGAGAAAACAGACAAGCTGCTGGAGCTCCAGCTCCAGCAAGTCCTACAATCCTGGAAGAGCAGCAGAGTCCATTTATTTCCTGGGACAAAACAGCTTAACTCCAGCCGTCAAAATTTTTTCTGTGTTTAACCAACACAGCCGTAAGGCATGGCCATAAAGATCCTTAACGCCACATTCCAATTTCAGGCCTCAACACTCCTGAGAAGCACTTCTTTCCACTCAGTCCAGATTTATCACACATTGTTAATGTTGGCTCCTTTTCTTTGAGATCTTCTTCTCTGCTCAGGCTCTCATTTGTCTCTCATGACTAGATAAAGAGACTCTGGCGGCTGGATGGCAAAATAGTTGTCTAGGCTTTGAATAGCTCACCTAGCTATCCAGCCCATTGCTGCACTATAAATACTGAGGTCCAAAATCCCATTAAGGTAGATTATTTACTCAAAACATGGTCCATGGAGACGCTGGAGGCAGCAGTTGACAGAAACTTTATTTAAAATTTCCTATGGTGGCAACTGTTATTAAAGTAAAGCAAGAACGAAATGGCAGTGGTCTCTGCCATCATAAGATTTATATTTTTAAAATCAGGTTCATGTAGCTTACCCGAATAAAAAAGCATAATTCCTGAAATAAGCCAAATCATTTATGCGAGACCACCAGAAAATCAATTTTTTCAGTGACGCAAAACTACATATTTTTATTTTGACTGCACTACAATCAGCCATCCACCCATTCACACACTGATAGTGGTAAGCTACGTTGTACCAACAGCCGCCCTGGGGCAGACTGACTGAAGTGGGGCTGCCATACAATCGGCGCCACCGGGCCCTCTGACCACCATCAGCAGGCAAGGCGAGGGAAGTGTCTTGCCCATGGACACAACGACTGAGACAGACATAGCGGGTGATCAAACCAGGAACCCACCCTTCATAGGACAGACGCCCTACCATCGTTGCCACTGTCGCCCCGAAATGTTTCAGGTTGTGGAAAAAGATAAAAGTTAAGGAGCACCACTGGTCACAGTGATTATTATTATTATTATTACAGCTGGCAAGCTACAAGCGGCATGTCTGGTAAGAAGCAGACTGTAGGTTGGCTACATGTTTCATTATCTAGCCTCAAAGATGAGCCCCTCACCCCAAACTGCCTGTCGTTGCTTTTAATTCATCCAACAAGCCGTCCACATGAACTTCCTCATGAACTTTCAGGAATTAAGCCGGCATCATGTGACCCAAGGAGGGGTGGAGTGGAACCCCGCGGGTCGACTTAGAGCCGCATGCGTAAAATTTGCATCGCATATCTCCCATTCTAAAAAGGTATATTTTATTTGACGCCTTCGATTATTTCAGACAACACAGAAAATAGGGGTTTATGTCCATGCTCATGTCTTGTGAAAAAGGCTAATGATACCGGGCCTTCCCGGTCAATAAAAAGGAATTTGTGGTAATGCTGCTGAAAATCATCTGATAGCGTGTGGCGTAGTCAGTGCCGAAGCACATCCAGCATGAGACTCTGTTGAATCTGATGCATCGTTGCTGCTTGGATTGCTTACCAGGAGTTCTGGTGAGTTAGACCAACCTGTGATTTCACCAACTGGAGTTTATGGTATTTCATAGTACCAAACCATAAACATAAAACACTGTGTGCACAACTATTAGGCAAATAAGCATAATTGTTACGCACATAAGTTGATGTGTATTTGGTCTGATGAGAGAAGATGTGGCTTTAGGAAATCAACACCCTTTATCAAGGTGTCCATAAATGTTTGGCAGCTTCTACCCCTCAGGCCAAATGGGCCAAAAAGGAGATTTAACTGACTCTGAAACCTCAAACGTTGCAAAACGAAATCTGGGGAGGAAAAAAAAAATCTTAAAATGACCAACATATTGAGGAGGGATTACAGACCATCAAAGATTTTGTTGTAAAAGGGTTTCAAGAAAAATATTGAGAAAGAAAAGAATACACAAATTAACTGCCAAAGATTTGCGAAGACTCAAACATGAAGATCCCAGGATCCTATTCATCTCCAGTGCTGTCGTTTTCCAAATATGCAACCTACCTGAAGCCCCCGGAGGTACAAGGTGTTCAGTGCTCAGACATATGGCCAAGGTAAGGAAGGTTGAAACCCTGACGACCACTGAACAAGAAACATCTGAAGACAGATGTATCAAAGGTTTTATTGATTGATGTGATCCATGTGACTCTTGATGGGCCATATGGATCCCATGGCTGGATCAGTAACAGGCACAGAGGGTGCCAGCAGGGTGGAGGTAGAGTACTGGTATGGGTCTGTTATTTTTCCCAAATCTACAGAAAATCAGTAAGACAGGAGAACATCTGCATCTTTTAAGAAAAACTGGATTTTTATGCAGGACAACGCTCCATCGCATCAAACTTCTTATAGGTGGCCTGACGTGACTCCTGACGTGACCTAAACCTTACTGGGCTCTACTTCGACATAACACCTCTCTGAACAGCCTGGGAGGTTGTGGCTGCTGCTACATAAATCGTCAACAGGTTAAGAAACCGACAGACTCAATGAATGAAAGATTGTGACTTATTGAAAAATCGTGGTTATATTAGTCATAATTTTTTCATTTAGTTTCATAATATTTCTGCACAGTATTAGCTACCCAATAATTCTGCACACAGAGATAATTTAAGAAAGCTTAAACATCACTGTTGCTTTCTTAAATAGTCTTAAGTTTAATAACGTTTCAGAGCTGCAGTCGCATACAAATAATTATTAAAAACACAGCTTGCCTAATAATCGTGCACACAGTGTAAAAGGCAGAGGTTTTGGTTGGCGTTTTTGCCTACTTGACTGTACACAGCTACCGACAGTGTTAGACTTAAATTCTGTCCTTTAAAACAAACAAAAACAGAATTTGATGCTTCTTTCTCGAAATTACATTATTGAATATGGATTGAATTTCAGAGATTCATTTAAAGACGAGGCCTACTTACCCTCAGCAACAAGGGCATCCTCTTTCTGCCAGGAATAAAAGGAGAACAATACATATTAAGTGAACTTTTGCTGAACAAAACAGCACAATTCCAGTTTTTCTCGACAGAAAACACAGAAATTGTTAGATCATTAAAAACAAACATTTTTTTTATACTCAAGCTTACCAGAGGGGGGAGTACATGTATTTTTATCTTACCCAGTCATACAGAGCCCAGTTATACTTATCTGACCTGTACTTGTTGCATTCATGTTGCAGCAGATCCAGGTCTGCAGAAGTATGTACACCCCACAAGCACAAAAGTCTACATAAATAAAGGAAATCTTAGCAGATACGTGCACACGGGTTCTTTTACGCATAGATGACAATATTTACATTATACAAACTGTAGCTGTCCATTTGTAGAACCAAATGATCCTATTGAAATATCTCTGCAGTTGATGTAGGGTTACTGCTGACCTTTTATACTCTCCAAACTGGGAGAGCTTAACAGAAGATCATGCAAGTTTCTATTTTCTTATTTTTAACAGGGCGCCTGTATCCAGTGTGGCATGTTCCACTTTGTCAGCTCACGGTTAAACAGACACATTGCTTCCAAGTTCGTTTTCTCCGGCACTCAGTGGTCCGATTAAAGATCCATCTCCTTTGGCCTAGATGATTTCCAACTCCATACTTACAGTACAAGTTAACTGTCCAGGTAAAAGAAATGTGCAGACATCCTTCATTCTTCAGGCAATTAAAGAAAAGTAGCTAGCTTTGCTATTCTTTTACGAGATGTATTAAGTCATAAAAGATCAAAACTTCTGTACCAAAGCATCTTTTTCCAGAGAAGCTGCAATTAGCGGCAAAAAAACTTCCAAAAGCAGCAGAGTGGTGCGAAACATCCATTGTACCCAAAAGTGGAACTGAAGAAGTTGACAAGTCACCGCTATTGTGACAAGGTGAAAGCTAGTTACATAATCCGTTCTCTGCTTTATATTCCACCATAAAATTTTGATCATCTGCTCAGAAAAAGCTCCTTACATTGCCAGGTCAAAACTTACTTAAAGATGGTTAAGCAAATGATCAACCAGGAAATTCTTTGGTGTCGTTTGGACCAGCTCTACTAATTTTTTATCCAATAAGATGGATCCTGTTGGGCGGGTGACTCTTGTCACTGCAATAAACACAACAAAATATCATGATAACATTTTAAATCCGCCCCCATCGCCAGCTCATTCCACACAAAATAAAATCATGAAAATCTTATATGGGCACCGAATGAGTTCTGCTCCTCATGAGAAAAAGAAAATGACTAAGGTTTAAATCAAAACCTTAGAAATCTGATCCCGTTACGGTTTGGGTGAAGAAAAAAATATATTATTAGACCTTTTCTGTAAAATGTTAAATTTATAATCCTTTTGTCCAACACACATATAAGGTGCAGGCAAGATTATCACATCGTCACGTGTGGGAATATTACTGAAAGTATATGATTTGTTTATGTTATGTTTTCCATCTCTTTTTTGCCATTTTATAGTGTGGTGGTCTCAAAGTTGGGGTCGGGACCTCAGCTGGTCTCCTGAATTGATGAGAGTTTGTACTGAGATAATACTTAGAAATCAAGTTAAATAATGAAAAGTGTATGTATAAAAAGAATCTTTATGTTACAGATAAGACCAATACCTACAGATGAGTAAAAACAATGTTATTAGACATTTATATAATATAGTATAGTATTGATGCTGTTTGTGCTAGTTGTCATACCAATTTTATTGGCTTAGTAGTTATATTTGTACAGTCCACCAATAGTTAAGAGTCAACAGGCTTTTTTACTGTTATTTTGTGGGTCAGAAGCAGAAAAGTTGGGGAACTACTGGTTTAGTTCACACGTATATGGGCCAATTTTGCTTAATCCCCTAGAATGCGCTGGAGGATGGTGGTGGGGTAAAAGATATTTGGGATTACCTCCATAACCCCAAAATCCAATAGGTGAAAGCCAGACGAATGGATGGAAAAAATAAGACACGCTGGAGTGAATATTGTGAACCAGGACAGATCTAATGTCACCTGAAGCGAGAGGCCTCAACAAAAAACCTCTTTAGGCTTATTTCAATATTTTTTATAAAGCGTAGTACTTTTATAGCCCGCTTTACAAAAACAACCGATATATTTGAAGGTCCTGTGTGAGCAGAGGAAAGAAGCATTGTTTAGGCTTACAGTGCCAGTCTTACCTCAGTGTATCAAGTTTTACCTTCACGCCTGGAAAAAAAACTTGCAGTGTTCATTTTTTGAGGAAACTGCTGCCAAGAAACCAATGAGACAAAGTCTTCCTCTGCACTGGCTGAATACGTTCCTGAAGAAGGCCCATTTTCAGTGTTGCAGTCACATCTTTAAAGTATGCGTGACTGAAGAGGTGGATAACACTTTTTACTTTCTTTTTTCCTCTTGGACAAACCTGAGTGGCTTCAGGGACAACTGGGTTCTCCAGATCAAGCGAGAATCCATCTTCTCAGCCTTCCAGCTGGCTGTTTGTGACCAAATCAAAGTCTTCCAGATTAACCAACTCCAATAAGGATAAACAGATGACTGGTGCTCCATTAACAACAATGAAACGCATAGAAATATTTTGTCAGTTTTGGAGAGGTTTTTCCTTTCTTCTTCTTTTCTCACTAAATGCCACCATTTTTCCAGTCTTCAAGAAGAGATTGTTCTTTACCTCAGACAATTTGCCAGCTCAGGGTTACATAGGTATGCTGTTGTGTGGAACATACCAACATTTTGTATTGTGGTGTTTGCCAGAATTAGAGCAAAATTATTCCATTTTGCATATGAAGCTGTTTTTAGTTTTAATAACTTAAAATAAAGAGCTCGGCAGAATAAAAATAAAATTATCAAGAACCAAGTCAATTGCTAAAGTAAATATTGATATAGTTTGCCAATTATCTGCTTTCAAGGCAAGTTTCCAAGGCAACAAAAACTTTACCCATATGTAAACTATGATGTATACCTTTAAATGTCCCGGTGTGGTCAGGTGTATCTTGTACAGCGTGTCACCTCTTAAGGATTTTTCACAGACCTGAATTAAACAGAAAAGAAGTCCGTTCCAGTTAGTAGACCGTTTATTAAAGCACAAATATCACAGGGGTTTTTGTTTTCTTTGAACCCAGAGTCAATGTGTAGGGAATTCATAATGATCAGAGAAACAGAAATGTTTTCAATTGGGATGGGCAATTATCGTATCATTATCATTTAAAAAAAATAAAACAATATACTATAACTGGCGGCTGCAAAACACAAACTAGTACCTAAACTAGAATTGGTACTTTTACTGTTACTGTTAATATTTTGATATAATTGGTTTCCTGCCAGCCTCTTTACTTGCTGTATTCATGTTTTCAAAATCTAAATGGAAACATTTACTTTGTAATGTTTAGCTGAACAGTTGGGATAGGGTAAATGCACCACTGGATGTAATTGTGAAGTAGTCTATTTGATAATGAATACGTTTTAATTTGAGAGCATTTGTTCGGGTGAACTCTGACAGTATGTAGTGATATTGTTTTCATTACTTCTCTGCTGTCACTTTTATATGCATCACTACCTTTCAGAATAGATTAAATGCACCAGATTTTCCAACAGAAACTGTTTTCAATTTTCTCAAAGGGATGGCAGCATGATTAATCTGCGGTGTGATTAAAAACACAGAAAATATATTAGTTATAGTCTGGATATCTTGAAAACATATTCCCCTTCGAGATATAAACAAAATGTTTTTTTTTTTAAGTTTGCAGATATTTAAACGATAAATTATAAAAAGCAAATTATACCCGATATAATACTTCCCATTGATCATATAATTACATCATACGTTACAATATATATTTACAATTATCCTAAATGGGTCGTTGTAATAAAAATAATAAAATTAGATTTAGAAAAGCATACCTTAAATATATTGTTGGTATAACTTGAATGTTAGCATCATAGCATCGTTGCCTAAGTCATATGACTTAGAGACTGGATTGCTAATTATGCTATGATGCACATTTTAAATACATTTTGAGATACTTACCCCTGGTTTATATACAATAGTAATAAATAGCATACATGCAGATAAAGTGCCATGCTTACATTGTTGGAAATTGGATGAAGCTAGCTTTGCGTGGCTAACCTTATAAAACCCACGCTGCTTCCGATTCCTTTAACATTAGATTTTAAATTCAGCTGCTAGTCCATGCTGCCTTTCTTACCGTGCATTCAATGAAACCATCGTCCTCTTCGTATGGTGTTTCGAGGTTATCCATTTTTTTACTTTTTACGTGGCCACAAGGAGCTAATATTAGCTTACCAGAAAGCAATTTAGCCTAGCTAGTTTTTTTCTGCAATGACGCAATAACTTGTATGGCAGTTTGACAACAAATGACGACTGTTCTCTCACTAATACTAACTGAACAATATTAAGTGGCTCTTAAAACATAAACTTTATAATTCAACGGGCATGTTATAACGCAATGACCGCAATGCAAAAATGCAATTGCTTTAAAATTAAGACTACTTCCTGGATGTTAGTGGCGTTCTCTTTCGAAAGCAGAGAAGGGGCGGGACAATTACCAACAAGTCTTACTACAATAAAAAAGATTCGCCGGTGTTAAAAATAAGCGCACACAGAAAAACGTACTCTTGTCTAAAGAGAGTCCTTCTACGCCCCCTGTCGGCCATTCTTCAATTCTTCAATTGACAAAACAGTGTGCAGGTCTATTTCAGACAGGACTGCCGACATTATGTATATTTTTTTGTTTATTCTGCTCTGCTCTTGATTGAAAGCGACAAAAACAAAGCTGTTTTTTAGTCTAGCTTTGGAAACTGGGGCACTTGTCAGGCTGTATGACGCATTTGATTTAAACTATAAAGCATCACAGTAAACAAAACAGACCTTTTCACTCACTATGTAAGCACACTACAGGTAAAAAATACTCAAGGTACATGTATACTGCTCAAAAAAATAAAGGGAACAGTTAAACAACACAATTTAACTCCAAGTAAATCAATCTTCTGTGAAATCAAACTGTCCACTTAGGAAGCAACACTGATTGACAATCAGTTTCACATGCTGTTCAAATGAAATAGACAACAGGGGGAAATCTTTGGTGATTAGCAAGACACACTCAATAAAGGAGTGGTTCTGCAGGTGGGGACCACAGACCACTTCTCAGTACCTATGCTGTCTGGCTGATGTTTTGGTCACTTTTGAATGCTGGTGGTGCTTTCACACTCGTGGTAGCATGAGATGGACTCTACAACCCACACAAGTGGCACATCAATGCAAGGTGTGGCAAGAAGGTTTGCTGTGTCTGTCAGCATAGTGTCCAGAGCCTGGAGGCGCTACCAGGAGACAGGCCAGTACACCAGGAGACGTGGAGGAGGCCGTAGGAGGGCAACAACCCAGCAGCAGGACCGCTACCTCCGCCTTTGTCCAAGGAGGAACAGGAGCAGCACTGCCAGAGCCCTGCAAAATGACCTCCAGCAGGCCACAAATGTCCATGTGTCTGCACAAATGGTTAGAAACCGACTCCATGAGGATGGTATGAGGGCCCGACGTCCACAAATGGGGGTTGTGCTCACAGCCCAACACCGTGCAGGACGTTTGGCATTTGCCAGAGAACACCAGGATTGGCAAATTCGCCACTGGCGCCCTGTGCTCTTCACAGATGAAAGCAGGTTCACACTGAGCACATGTGACAGACGTGATAGAGTCTGGAGACACCGTGGAGAACGATCTGCTGCCTGCAACATCCTTCAGCATGACAGGTTTGGCAGTGTGTCAGTAATGGTGTGGAATGGCGTTTCTTTGGAGGGCCGCACGGCCCTCCATGCGCTCGCCAGAGGTAGCCTGACTGCCATTAGGTATCGAGATGAGATCCTCAGACCCCTTGTGAGACCATATGGTGGTGCGGTTGGCCCTGGGTTCCTCCTAATGCAGGACAATGCTAGACCTCATGTGGCTGGAGTGTGTCAGCAGTTCCTGCAAGATGAAGACAATGAAGCTATGGACTGGCCCGCCCGTTCCCCAGACCTGAATCCGATTGAGCACATCTGGGACATCATGTCTCGCTCCATCCACCCACGTCACGTTGCACCACAGACTGTCCAGGAGTTGGCGGATGCTTTAGTCCAGGTCTGGGAGGAGATCCCTCAGGAGACCATCCGCCGTCTCATCAGGAGCATGCCCAGGCGTTGTAGGGAGGTCATACAGGCACGTGGAGGCCACACACAATACTGAGCCTCATTTTGACTTGTTTTAAGGACATTACATCAAAGTTGGATCAGCCTGTAGTGTGTTTTTCCACTTTAATTTTGTGTGCGACTCCAAATCCAGGCCTCTATTGGTTAATAAATTTGATTTCCAGTGATGATTTTTGTGTGATTTTGTTGTCAGTACATTCAACTTTGTACAGAACAAAGTATTCAATGAGAATATTTCATACATTCAGATCTAGGATGTTATTTGAATGTTCCCTTTATTTTTTTGAGCAGTGTATCTACATCTCGGTGATGAATACAAACCATAAACACTTATGATTTCCACCAATTTTACATGCAAATGTGTATACACTAAACAAGGATTTCAGACAATCTTTTTACGAACAGGTTTTATGGAAAGTGTGAACACACATGGTTTGCTTTATGGTACCTGGATTTCTAATGTCTTCTGAGAATCTCAAAATATACTCTTTTCTTCAGTAAACTTCATAAAATCAGTGATTCCAGCTTGAGTGACTGCCATAGTGATCTCTAACAAAAAGCTATGTAAATGAATGTGTCAAAACAATAAAAAGCATTTTACAAAAAGATCCCAATACTGGAACTCATAGAACATCACACTCTGGTGCATAACCCTGGGTTACGAAACAAATCCCACAAGTCACACCACTTTAAAGCTGTAAAAGTTAGACTGCAGAGGCCAATACATGAACATCTTGTCACACAATGTTAGCTTATCCATAAGTAAAAAATATGAGCTTGTACATGGAGATGTACACACTTGGGCTCAAGAAGAATGGATAAATAGTCCAGTGGAGACAGGTGAGAACAGATGCTGCTTCGGTAACGCAAAGGTGTTTGACAGGCAGTGAGAAGGCGAGTCGGCGGTCATTTGGAGTTTCGGTGTCCTTCTGAAAGGTTACTGAGGCGCAATCGCAGCTCCTTCCGGACCTGCGACACCCTCGACAGTTTCCTCTTGTATTCCTGAAAAGTTTCCCAACAGAAGATACAATAAGATGCTTTTCTTTGTAAAATTACACTTTTTTTTTTTTTTTTTACAGTTTTGTGGTCTAAACTTAACTGAAGCCCATTAACACCACAAATACGTTCTGCATGACAGGTTTATACAAGTGCGTTGCCTTTGCATTCTGCAGGACGGAACTGCGTTTCTCTGCTGTTTGTTTGGAATTCCAGACAAACCGATAAAATGCTTACCCCTCATATGGTAAGTCTAAAACATCAGTGCAATAACTTAAAAAGAAAATGTTGGGTGATTTAAATTACAATCTCTGGCATCCTTAAACTGAATTGGGATTTAAAAGAGTATCACCATTTACTTTAGTTTCACCATTGCTTTAAATTATATACTCATTACATAAAAACCCATTAGTTCTAGTGCTTTTGGATTGATGTTGATGCAAAATAAAGTCTTATTTGAACATTCATACAGTGAAGCTGGCTTGCTAACTAGCATGCGATTAAGAAGTATGACGAGCCAAAACAGCAAACGATCTGGATAAACTTATAAACCCGATTTTTAGGTTATTAGGTTTTGCAAATTGTTTTATTCTCTGCTGTTTCTGTTGTGTACATAAGTTTTAAGATGTTTATCATTAGGAGTTTGCCTACAGCAGATGCGTGTATATGAGCTGTGCAAGCTGAATATCTAATCTCAGGCTGGAGGTCTCGCTTCACTTTTCCATTTCTCATTTCAAAAATTTATTTGTTTTAAGTTCTGGTTCGACTTATGGGTCACATCTCTATTGGACAGAACTTTATTTTTTTATTTTTTTCCAAAAAATGTACTTTCCAATACCATAACTGCAAAAATTTCAATTGAGCTAGAAAATGTTCAGTGTAAGAAGACATGTTTGTGAGAAGTTGCAAGCCTCAGAGCAAAATAAAAGCACACAAAAATCATTTCAGTCTTTTTTCATTTTTTATTAACATCGTAGTTAGGACATGAGATATACTTTTCCTCCTGGATTCCTGTGGATATAGGCTGCACACCGCTTTCACTACAAAAAGAAGCATGGTTATGGCTATCAAGTTTTTTTCCATTTTCAGAGATCACTGAGCATAAAATACTTACCGTTTGGAAGGTTCAGAACCTGTAAATTGAGCTAAAATGAAAAAAAAAAAGGCTACAAATAGTTTCTTAGAGGTAAAAAGTCAAGGTCAACCTGATTTTAGTTTTCGATCTGTCAACAGCCTGTCTTAACATTAGGACACTCAGATTTGAGGATTCTTTAAAAAAAAGCTTACTACAGCCTTCAATGTTTCTTTTAAAATGTGAACTTGAGTTTAATCTCATTGTTCAGAAAGAGCAACACAAATGTGACTCAGACAGGACATGAAAGTGAATTACTTGAATCAAAACAAAAGAGAGATGTACGCACTTCAAGTTTTTGCTCGTTCTGGGCCAAGCCGTCCTTCTGGCTCTGCAGGAAAGCTGTCAGTGTGCGCGTAAGCTGCCTCCTGTCGTCGATCTCCGCGGCCAAGCGCCCACTGTAGTCGGCTAAAAGCATGCAGGCTTCCTCGACCAACCTAGAGAGCCGCTCGCCAGATTCTTTATCTAAAAGAAAACATGCAGAGAGAAGGGCACAAAGCTCAGCAGACAGGTATTCAGTTCACCAAGGTGGGTAAAGTAACCCTCCCAAACCATCAAGAGTTTAAATATGTTGTTATGTTATGTTGTTATGAGTTTAAATATAATGTTACAACAAGCAGAGTTTTGTTAAGGCTACACATTTGAATAAGATAATTCAACTGTAGTTTACAACTGTTTACAAACTGGTTATAAATTGTTCGGATTTATATTGGTTAGTATAAATTAACTTGTTGACCACCATGTTCAGCTCATCCAGAAAATAAAAATAAATGATAGCATAAAGTGGTAGAAATTACTCTCTGATCCTCTGCTGAATCTGTAAGATCACCCTCTCAAAAGGAAACGAAAATCCATCATTTTTGTGGTAGGCTGAAATGTCAACAAAAACAACAAAACAAAAAGCCCAGAAAACAAAAATAAATGAAAAAGGTCACAAATTGATTTGTATACGACTGAAAAACTATTTGATCCTCAAGCAAAACATGACTCACATGAGAGTGTGGACCATTTGTCACAAAGTAACGAAATCAGGCCACCTAGTGGGCCTGGTTTCTACACCTTTTCTAACGGGTCATTTCCTGGATGGGCCATTTAGAGCAGCAGACGCCCACTTCGAGTTTTTCGAGTCCAGACATAAAAATATTGCTATAAATAATGAATATAGTCAATGAAAAGGCGGAATATGGTAAACTCTCAACTGTGTGTGAACCCCAATGTCTTATATTTTATTAGCGCATATTTACATTTCCAGAGGCTGATGATGTAATAAGCTTAGGATGCTCCGACCTCACTCCCCCAGCATAAGCTTTGCCCTCTATTTAACAATTAAAATCCTCTTTAAAAAGGCCTCATCTTCACCTGAGGAATGCACTCTGTACCTGATAGCAAAACCCTTGTTGGCAAACGCAGAGGTCAGATGTTTCTAGTATTTGGTCATCAGCTTTGCCCACATCTCAGGAGGGACTTTAGTCTGCTTCTCCTTCGAGATCCGCTCCAAATCCTATAGGCTTTGAGGCTGTTTCTTAGCAACTGAAAGTTGACTGGCTAGGCCACTCCGTGCCTTACAGGGACTCTTCTTTGATGCTTTGGTCGATGTCATGCAGGAAAATCTATGACCCAATGGTCTGACTATGGCCAGGAGGCTGTCATCCAAAGTCCTGGATTCATATTCAGCATTTCGTTGAGTTGATGCCATAGAGTGTGTTTTGGTCTCATCTGAAAACAAGATGCTCCCCCAAGCCTTCCTCTGAATAATCATTATTGGCCAGGTTAGTGTGCACAAACAAGGAATTTGACTTTGGTTTCCAGCACTCACATCATACTGGCATGAATTACAAATATATCAACTTTAAATAAAATAAAAATAAAGATAAAGGAGCACTACATACATGCATGTGTATGTAAAGCCACATTCTTTGTATATACGTATATAAATAAAAGGCAGCATTCAGGTGTGAAAGGCCCGTAACATGAGCTTTTTAAACTGAGAGAAATTGGAGGATCTCAATCCATTATGGTGGTGTTTGTTAACAATAATTGCTCTCCTGAGATCATCAACAAGCTCCGGCTGTGTAATGCTGGCCTGTTCCCTCACTTTTCTCTGAATCATCCCTACCACAGGAGGGGAGATCTTGCATGCTCCAGATAGAAGGCGAATGTCATCTTGTAATTATTCCCTTTTCAAATTCTCACTCCATACAGTGGTCTCTTTCTCACCAAGCTTCTTGCTGGTGATCCTGCAGCCCATTCCCTCCCTGTGTAGGTTTACTATCATGCAACTGACATTGCTGTGCTGTAAAAGCGGTGCTTAACTTTGTGTCTACCTGTGATCCTGTGAAGGAGTGATGTGTCCTGGACCTCGGCAGGAAGAGAGGAGATGCGCTGACGCAGCACCGAATCACTAGATGCCGTGTTCTCGAGCTCCTGCAGGGCTCGAATTAACTCTGCCGTCTGTGGGTGAAGAAGGATACATGTCAGGAAAAGGGTGGGGAGAAAAGGGACAAGGACGTGTAGCATCTATGGTACTCAAGTGGTTGAAGTTTAGTTTTGTCAGTCCCCTGTATTTATTGCTGCACTTTTCAGGGACATCACCTGTGGAGGATCAGACGGGGAGCTACGGGAGGCGAAGCCCTCATCATCAGGGTGGATCTCCTCATAGGATCTTTTCTTGGGTTTCTTTTCTCCATCTACGATTTTTAGGCAAAAAGACACAAAAACACAGAAAACATCAGCGATATAATTAACGGAGAGATTTCTGTGCTCTTAACTAACTTGCAGCGTCACACAATCCTGCAAGAACGCCCCTAGATAATGTTAGAATTTTAATTGACTCACTGTGTAGCCTCTAGTGCTTTGTTATCAATAAAGACCTAAGTTGAGCCCAAACATGTTAGTGATGAACTTACAGAGGACCTGTGAGAGCTGCTCCAGCAGGTTGTTCTCATACACGGCTCTCTCCTGCCAGATGGATAAAACCCGACCCAGTTGTTTCTTGCAGCCCTCTTCGCCCTCCCTGAACAGGGACACACCCAAAACAAACACATTCACTGGACAACACACACTGGACAACACAGATCCAATTTTCAAAAAGACTCCAAAACCCGGCTTATTTTGCTTCGTAAAGTCAAACCTGACCTGTTTACATGCTTGAATGCTTCAACGATGACCGGCGCGAAGTCCTGGGTGAACTCCGGTCCTTTTCTCTTGCTGTTCTGAATGACGTCGTTGGCCAAGTAAAGGAAGGTCAGCTTGCGTGAAACCTGGGCTGCATGCAGATGTTCAAACACACACAACAGAACATGTGAATGTGACGTACACAGCCGACACGTCGCTCCTTCGACGTGTTGTATTCCTGCGGTTTTGGTCGCTTCGCAGGGATCTGCACCAGGAGATTCTGTACCGATCATCCATCTCCAATAAATATCTACCAGCAGAATTTCCAAACCCAGCCGACCCAAAAATAAACAGAATTACTGAGCATTTGATGCAGATTTACCTCTGTAATTCACCAGAAATATTTAACAACAACAAATGTGTTAAAATTTGAAAATATAATCCAAATACATCCACCAACTCAACTGTAAATACCGGATTTCATTCACAGAAAACATTATACAATATTTTTGTATTATTTCTGTTTAGTACAAAACACATAAAATCATAAATCACATGAGCCGCAGAGAACATGTTTACTAATTTGATTATTATGATTATTAGTCTTTTTGATTTTGGTTTTATTCACTTATGTTTTTGTCATTCCACACTGGCAAATTACACAAGTCAGTAAAAAAAAAAAAAAAAAAAACTGTTAAAGAAAAAAAGTGTTTCTATTTCTGGACTAATGTTGTTGTTGGACTAAGTTGAGCCTAAATCCTAAGAGAGAACCAACTAACTCTATCCTCCACTGTTTTCCAGACACAGCTCTCCTTTCTCCTCCCTGACACAGAGCCCCAAACCTCAGCATCCACCTGAGATGTCATTAGGATGCTCGACCTGCTCCCTATAGGAAGGTCTGCCATTAATATCAGCACCTAACATGCCTAAAACTCTTTCTTTATCTTCATTTGGAGACGCGCCTATTTACTCAGTAAACATTGAGGCAGATTTGTCTGCTTCTATCAGTGGTACAGTTAATTATTATCAGAGATAAAACTGAAGACTATGTTTCTTTTTTGCTTTCACTGAAGTCTTTTAAGGTAATTGGATGCATGAGTTAAATGCATCAACTGCAAATGACAGATGGCGCAAATTGCACCAGCTTAACTTAACAAAACCAAAAGAAAAAAAGAACACACTCCCCAGTTTGCAGTTTCTTCATTAAATATCAATTAATTTAAGAATATTTGTATTTTTATTAAGGACTTTTATTCTGGCATGTCTCACAAACTTTATACACCTGCAGCCATGGAAGTGATCAGAAATACCAGAATTCACTGATTTGGTGCTGTGGCCCAATACTTCTGGCAATATAGTGTACATACATCCCTTTTGTATTTATACACAAAGTTGTTATTAATGTCTTGAAATCTTCTTGCACAGTTGGCATTTTTTTAAAAACAGGTTTCTCTTTTTTTTTCTTTAACAGTTTATATTTTGAAATCATTTGAGGCACTTTGTTTTTCTTGTTTTTTCCAGGTTTTTTTTTTCCTTAAGTCTCCAACAGATTTGATTAAATAAATAAAAATTTGAAAGAAATTCATGTCTTTTTATGAACTATTTTATTTTATTTTTATTCTTAAAATTAGGGTAACAATTAGGGCTGCAACTAATGATTATTTTGCTAATCGAATAATCTGTCAACTATTTTTTTCAATTAATAATCGGATAGCAAAGGTGCTTAATGAGATTTGTACCAGGTGAAGCTAAAACTATGCCACTTGAGTTCTAGATAGAGCATATTTACAGACAGAGAAGGTTCATTATAAATGCAAAATGTATATTTTTTTGTACAATGTGCCTAATTACTGCTCTGAATGGGTTGTTTTGTCAGCAAATGGCATGTTTTAGAGTCTGTATACTCCAGTTAACGATTATTCGTTTATTAAATTAAATTAGTTGATAATTATGTCAATAATTAATCAGGATTAACCTGATTAAATGTTTCAGCCCTAGAGACTGGTCTAATAGCAAAATGTAATATTTTCTGATGATAAATATTAAGCTCCGAATGTTTTTGTCTTTAGAAGAGATTAAAATGTATTAAACTGATCATCATTATATTTGTTTATTATTGGAAGCAATCACCAATTTTATGAAAATACCACATTCATTTACTAATATCATTAATAATTATGATCCACAAAACAACATTATTACTACTACTTATGGTAACAATGCACCAAAACATGAGACTGAAGGGAAAAATATCCATTCATTGATAAAAGATTATTCTCCAACTATATTTACTTGATTGTCCACCAGAAAAGAAGACATTTTATAAAGTTAGGTAAGATGGTTTGTGGTTGATTTGGAAAATGTCTTTGATATCAAGCGTGATGTATCCAGCTAATTATTTCCTGTATTCAGATTTCCAAAGTATCCTAATCAGCTGTAACATGTAGCCTACACCTGTCCCAGAAAACTGAACATTACTCGAAAGTTGGCCTGCTAGCAGCAACAAAGCTAGCACCAAAATGTTCCTTTTAAGGCAAACTTCGGAGAGTTAAACTAGTTAAAGTAGTCCAGTTCAGTTAGCCCGAGCTAACCAGCTCCCTGCAGCCACATGTAGTGTTTATGACTTGCAGCAGCATGTGTTACTGTTGTTTACTTCGAGCCCGGGATCAACCTTACCTTTCTTCAGTTCGTTGAACCACACCGTGACAATTGTCTTCGAGTGTTTTCTGTGGTGGATGAGCCACAGCGACAACGTCTGCACACTTTGCTGGGAGTTGCTAAGCTCGGATAATTTTTTCTCTAAAGCCGACTCGGAGAAAGCCGACATCTCGACGAGATAAACCGGAGTGAGTCGAGACCACTGCAGGAGGCAGGTTTAGGGTCCACTAAAAAAAGGTCTTCTGCAGCGGGTTATGAGGTCAGCTCATGGGTCGTTGGCATCCATATGAAATCTTACGCGATGCGGTGACTATCGGAGGGAGCAGTTGTTTATGCTAGCCAGTCACCGCCGCCCTCTTGGAGCTCCCTGAGGTTACTGCCTCGCTGTCTTTGCTGGGGAAGCTCCACAAATTACTTCCGCGTTCTGTTTATATGGTGCGTTCAAGTCTAAAGGAAATTACGGTTTCTCACAAACCGAAAGATGTTTGGAAAACTTTAAAGCTTCGATTTATATCATCGCAACTTGCATTGAGTCTTGGTTGCTAAAATAGTGATCAAATGAAATGCAACTAATTGCAAAGTTACTAAAAGTTATTGATAACGCACGGATAGTGTTGTGAAAAAGTATTACGTAAATACATCGAGGCCAAACTGAAATGGAACAGGAAGTGCAACAGGATTGAACTGCTAGTGCAGAGGCCCCCAACCCTCGCCTCAGAGCCCACTGACCAGCATGTTTTACGCCTGCTGATGCACTTCTTGCCTAAATGAACGGATGATTAACATGCATTAACAACACTTCGTGGCATGCTAAGAAAATAATGCAAGGTTTTGGATAAAGTATGCGGGTTGAGGACAATGGGCCCTGAGAACCAGGGTTTGGGACCACTACTCCAATAAAGCTTCTCTTCAAACTGCTTGGGTCCGCAGGTTTCAATGTCTGTTTATTGGGGACTTATTTAAAAGAGCTCCAGTTTTTATTATAACAAAATCAGGTTTGTTATTTATGTAGATAGTCAATGTCCTTAGGTGGAATTAAAAATCTACATTTTGCAAAACCTTGATGTTTTTCTCAATAAAAGCCTTTGGAATGTATTAACTTTACATCATAGAGAGATCTAACAAAAAGCTTTTCTAATGGGTTGATTTTAGACTTTTGCACTAAGGTTTTAATAAAAGGATCCATCATCCATCCATGTTCTACACCCGCTTCTTCCATACAATTTCTTCAAAACTGAGCTGTAACATTTTATATTTCCATGCGACAAGTATTCCATTGCTTTATACCACACTACATAAAGTTTATACATTTTACATTTTCTAAACTCTAAAAATTACCCAGTTAACACTTTTATTATGGTTTTAAAAGTCATTCATTTGAGTAAAAAACAACAGATCTAATTCAAGAACAAAGACAGTAGATCCACTAAATTTGTTTCTTATAAGTAAAAAAACAATCTACGGCATGTAAATTAAGATCAGTTGGTAAAAGTTTATTCAGTGTTGTCACATAACAGATGTGCCACCATATAAGAATAGTTGAAAGAAAATCATTTTTAAATCTGAAAAATGAATGATGAAATGATGGAGCAAATAAAGAAATAATTCATTGTTAATTTAAAGCAAATCTTAATCTTTCTGAACAGAGGCGATAAAGTCAACTAAATCAGCCTTAATTGGACAACTTGTTGGCCACTACTGACCCTATCTGTACCACTTATGAATGATTGTTTAATAAGCAGAACTATTATGAGTGTTTATCTAATGTGTTTATTGCTGCTTTTGATCAGTGCCTCATTCAAGTAAAAAAAAAAAAAATTACAATTCTTTAAATTTTTATTAAAAATGACTGCAAAAACAGAAATCAGGTAAACTTTGTAAAGACACCTCATCAAAAACTTAAATTTGATGTATTTGTAGAAATGGTGAATTTGGAGGCATTATATAATATAGATATAATTAAAAAGTTGGTCCTGATCTCATGAATCATATATAACTTCATATATAACGTTTCATGAGACAACACTGAAGATATGAAACTTTGATACAATGTAGTCAGTATACAGCTTGTAAAATTGTTGTCCCCTCAAATCACAGCCTAATGTCTAAATGTTGCTGGCAACAAAAGTAAGTACACCTTGGCTAATTGTGCCCAATTAGCCGTTCTTCCTCCCTGATGTCATGTGACTCAGTCTTACAAGATCTCGGGTCTGAATGGGGAGCAGCTGTGTTAAATTTAATGTTATCGGTCTCAATCCCTCTCATATTGGTCACTCTAAGATCAACATGGCTCCTCACGGCAAAGAACTCTCTGAAGATCAGAAAAAAGAACCATTGCTCTACATAAAGATGACTTCCGTTGCAAGAAGATTGCCAACATCCTGAAACGTAGCTGCAGCATGGTGGCCAAGAACATACAGCAGTCTAACGGGGCAGGTTCCACTCAGAATAGGCCTCACCATGGTCCAGTAAAGAAGTTCAGTGCATGAACATTCACAATATCCGGAGGTTATCTTTTGAAAATAAACATGAGTGCTGCCAGCACTGCTGCAGAAGTTAAAGAGGTGGGGGGGTCAGCCTATCAGTGCACAGACCGTACGCTGCATCAAACTGGTCTGCATGGCTGTCGTCCCAAAGGAAAGCCTCTTCTAAAGATGATGCACAAGAAAACCAGCAAAGTTTGCCGAAGACAGACTAAGGACATGGAATACTGGAATCATGACCTGTTGTCTGATGAGAACAAGATAAAACTATTAGCTTCAGATGGTGTTGAGCGTATGAGCGACAACCAGGTGAGGACTGGCCAAGCACGTCTCCAGACCTAAACCCCATTGAGCTTCTGTGGGACATCCTCAAACGGAAGGTGGAGGAGCACAAGGTCTCTAACATCCACCAGCTCCATGACGTCGTCGTGGGGGAGTGGAAGAGGATTCCAGTGGCGACCTGTGAAGCTCTAGTGGACTCCATGCCCAAAAGAGTTAAGACAAGAGTTAAGAAAAATAATGATGGCCACACAACATATTGGCTCTTTGGGCACAACTTGGACATTTTCACATAGTGGTGTACTTACTTTTGTGAGACAATGTATGTAATGGTCTAACCCCCAGTCGGTCGTAGCAGATGGCTGCTCATACCGAGCCTGGTTCTGCTGGAGGTTTCTTCCTGTTAAAAGGGAGTTTTTCCTCTCCACTGTCGCTACATGCATGCTCAGTATGAGGGATTGCTGCAAAGTCAACGCCAGTGTCTGTCCACTGTCTCTACATGTTCATCCGGGAGGAGTGAATGCTGGAAGTCAATGACTGGATGCAATCTGCTGGGTTTCCTTAGATAGAAAAACTTTTTATCCAATTTGAATAAATAACTGAATCTGACTGCACTGTTCAATGATTCGGACTAATTGTAATGTATGTACCCGACTTTTGTGAAGTGCCTTGAGACAACATGTGTTGTGAATTGGCGCTATATAAATAAACTGAATTGAATTTATATGCAAAAACTAGGATCATGACAATCTACATGATCGATCTTGAATCAATCACATCTAGTGATAATTGTGCAAAGTTTTTTTTCACAAAATGAAGATCATAACAGACAACCCTGAGTATGCTCTTCACCAGAATGTAACAGAACAACAGCGTGTCTTCAACCAGAGGTTTCTTCTGACCCGTTGTGACACAGACCACTACCAGAGATCCTTAATTTACCTTGGCGACTGACAAAGCAGTTTACAACTGATACGAATGGCAGTAGCATTGACAGCATACATTACATCGGGCATATGGCCCTAAAAACAAAACGCAACCAATCTCAAAGCATACTGTTGTAGGATTAGACTTTCAAAGCAAAAGGCTGTAAATGATAAATGCAGTCATGGCATAAATAAAATAATTAAAATAAAACAATGACTCAGAAAATGTGAGTATTGACATTCATTTGGAAGTACAATTCTCAGCCAGAGTTATGTGACATTAATACATCTGAACCAATATAAAGAGTTGCACATTTAAAACAAAACAACGTTAGAACAATTGTGTGAGGAAGCATGTGTAAGGCAGTTTGGTAAGATGAAAATAAAAAACAAAACTTGAAAAAATAAATGTGGTTTTGGTTTGCACTCTTAAACTTAATAAGATCTTGTACATGTTCAGGTGTTTGGTTAAACCCAGGCACATCCAATGACATCTGTCACAATATGGCCTTTTGTCTCTTCAGTTCTTCAGACAGAAATCATTTCCAGTTTAGGGATTAACTGAAAAACAATAATTATTAGCTCAGTTTAGGGGACTCCAATTTGTATCAATGATACATTTTAAAAGCGACTCTTATTTTTAACCCTACATAAAACCCAGAGTGGTAGGATCTCCTGAGAATCATGAAGTTTGTTTTTATTCGGTTTGGATGCCAGCTCTGAAATAAACATCAGGACTGGCTCAGTAAGGCACAGCTTGCCTGGGCTGCATGGAAGCATCAGTCTGAATCCATCCTCCACCACCATGATCTGTGACTGGATGCATAAAGTTTGGGTTGGGCCATGGTAAAGCACCACGATGTGCATGAAACATCAACCTCTGCTGTACTGGGGTGACTTCAAACGTTGCAGAAGGAGTCGTGTAACACTGTGGAGCAATTTGGTGATGGTGAGTAGTGAATTCTGTGTGTGTCTGGACTGGTCTCTGTTCAGTCCCATGAACCAGTCCTGTAGGATCTGATGAAATGCTGCACCCAGGGATATGACCTGGGTAAGGTTCCATGTTTATCCTGGCAGCCTTTAAATAAGGAACAACTTGATGTTCCCATATGCTGTCAGTGTGAGGCCATTCTTCGCCCCATGAAGGCTGCGGAGTTTGATACAGCTGAACAGAACTCGAGTTTACCTCCTTAATTTCTCTCTCTTGTCTCAATGCTTCCTCTCTTGCTCCAGCTGATGCTGAACTGTACCACAGATCAGTACCAGTCTTCTGCTTCACGTAGTACGAGTTATAGGGTGACCACTCCTCTAGCGGTCTAGCAAGGAAAAGCCCCCACTCTGGGACTGTAAACCTTCATGTTTCCAGACTTCACTTGAGCATTCCTGAGATCCCATTGGTTTGTTTTGTCCAGACTGGTTATCAACAAAACCATCGCGGTCCTGAAATACTGTGATTGTGATGTGTCTCTCTGGCATATATTCAGTAGAATCTGCATCTTCTTGGTAGAGATGGTGCTTTGGTTGGGAGGTTTGCGGCTCTGAGTCAGTATCAACAGGATTTACAGAGTTATCTGCAAGAAATCCATTTTCCACTATCTCAGAGGGTGATGTCATTGGTTCTAGTTTTGATGAAGATGACCGATCCACGATAAAAGATCTTCTCTCCAGCAGCAGCTCACCTTCACCAAGAGGCAAGCTCACATTGAACATAGTATTAGTTTTCTTCTTTTTCTTCTTCCTCTTCTTCATTGGTTTCGCTCTTTTGGACGTCACTAAAGAGATTTTCTCCGGCACATGTCGAGCTGTAATCTTGTTCACACCTGAAAGGTATGTATAGGCAAGACAAATTATCTCAAAAGTAACAAGTATCAATTATTAGAGGGAAGACTCACCTATGACAGCTTCTGTTTCTTGTTGGAGGGTAAAATGTTCCCCTCCACTCGAAAGCATTTTTAAACCTTGAAAATAAGAAGAAGCAAGGATATACAGAAAAAGTGCACATAAAAGTACTTTTGAAAAGAAAGAGTGTTAAGTTAGTAAAATGAGACAAGTAAAAAAAAAGGTTGAAAAGAAATTTAACTTCAAAATTCAGTCAGTTCAGGTCCACAAATCAAAATTTAATACATTTGCAAAAATATTCGAGTAGTCCGATTTTATGAAAATTAATTCAAACTTCAAAGATTGTTTTAAAGTATAATATTCCCAGAAAACCCCGTCCAGCATGTTGCAGAGCATGTGATGGTAATCAGGGCACAGAGAACACTGCATATTACTAAGTATTGTTTTAACAGAGACGAACAGCAGTGACTCAGAGCTACTCTGTCGAACTCCTTTTATAGATTGTAACTACAGCGAGTCAAATTCTACTTCCTTAAACATTTTATTTAAAATAAAATGACACTGCACTTTGCAAACAGCCTTTTAATCTGAATCATACTAAATTCGCTGAATTTGGACTCAGGTGGTTTAAAAAGTGCCACGAGTACACTTTAATCGTGGCACCTTCGTAGAGATGAGGTTACACAAAGATGGACTCTCTTGAATAGCTGGTTTCACTGGGCTTTGTTTAGTGTTATGGGTTGTAAAAACCTAAGAAATCCATTCTTCCTTCCATTTCACAATTCAGAACTACTATTTGTTGCACATAAAATCCAGAGGCATTACCCTGAAGTTTGTTAGTTTTATTGTAAGTTTAAGGAGTAGGGATACTTTTGCAAGGAACATGTTGGTCTCGTAAGGACATAAAACGCTGAGAAAATAAGAGCATAGGCTTCACCATTCTCCATAAAAAATAAAGGTCTGTATTAAAACAACACTGTAGTCAAAAATCACAGTACTGTAAGCTATTCTATGGAGAAAATAAGCTGCATGTCAGACATTTTTCAAACCTGCAAACTCACAAGGTAACCAGCCACATGTTTCCATCATGGAGTCAGAAGGAAGACAAAAAGACAGACTGATGCTTACGAGTCAGTCTGTGAGAGCAGAGATGGAGCCAAAGAAACGGAAGGTTTATTGCCAAGCAAAGAAATGAAAGTCATCTCTACTTACACCAGTGGTAACTTTTGCCAGTGAGTTGACTACAGATGGACTCTGGTACATTTACTACCTGGGAACATGAGACATTTAGGACGAGTGCAATCACAACTTCAGTATATTACATAAGGCCATTTTCACATCAAACGTGTACATGGGTTCCAGAGGTAGATAGGAAACCTTTCAACCAGTAAAATATAACTTTAATTCATTTTAGAAAAAAGAATAGGAGGGTTTGCCGCCCATCTCCACCAGTCAATGAATGAGAGGTAGGTCAAGGTTGATGGTTTGACTCAGAAATTACTCTTCCATTAATTACTGCAGGGCATTGAGGCCAAGATGCATTACAACAGGAGCGAACCGTGATACTAACTCCACCACATTTAACTGAAAGATTGAAAAGTTATTAAGCTAAAATTCACAATTTTACTCTCTCATGTAAAAGATCTACACTCACCGGCCACTTTATTAGGTACACCTTGCTAGTACCGGGTTGGACCCCCTTTTGCCTTCAGAACTGCCTTAATCCTTGGTGGCATAGATTCAACAAGGTACTGGAAACATTCCTCAGAGAGTTTGGTCCATATTGACATGATAGCATCACACAGATGCTGCAGATTTGTCGGCTGCACATCCATGATGCGAATCTCCCGTTCCACCACATCCCAAAGGTGCTCTATAGGATTGAGATCTGGTGACTGTGGAGGCCATTTGAGTACAGTGCACTCATTGTCATGTTCAAGAAACCAGTCTGAGATGATTCGTGCTTTATGACATGGCATGTTATCCTGCTGGAAGTAACTATCAGAAGATGGGTACACTGTGGTCATACAGGGATGGACATGGTCAGCAACAATACTCAGGTAGGCTGTGGCGTTGACACGATGCTCAATTGGTACTAAGGGGCCCACAGTGTGCCAGGAAAATATCCCCCACACCATTACACCACCACCACCACCAGCCTGAACCGTTGATACAAGGCAGGATGGATCCATGCTTTCATGTTGCTGACGCCAAATTCTGACCCTACCATCCAAATGTCGCAGCAGAAATTGAGACTCATCAGACCAGGCAACATTTTTCCAATCTTTTATTGTCCAATTTTGGTGAGCCTGTATGAATTATAGCCTCAGTTTCCTGTTCTCAGCTGACAGGAGTGGCACCCGGTGTGGTCTTCTGCTGCTTTAGCCCATCCGCCTCTGATGCTCGGTTTGAACAGCAGATCATCTTGACCATGTCTACATGCCTAAATGCATTGAGTTGCTGCCATGTGATTGGCTGATTAGAAATTTGCGTTACTGAGCAGTTGGACAGGTGTACCTCATAAAGTGCCCGGTGAGTGTATAACTGTACACTTTTGTCCACGAAACTAATTTTTTTTAAACTTTTGGCCTTAAAAAGAGCAAGCTTAGGTAAAAACGGTGTTCGGCATTCACCTGACAGCGGCCCCATGAAGATGGACTAGGATTCGAGACGTGCTTGGGACCTATGGTACACCTCATCCTCCTCTCTGAGTGATTTATGTTGGTTAGATACTTTAGGAAAGCTAACAATAGTGAGAAATTTCATCCATTGTTTTTTAAAGCCTAACTGCAGATTGGTGAAATCCACACTAAAAAGACATCTGCATTTTCCTTCAAATAAGCCGATTTGCTCTGATTGACATTTATAGTTATTTACCGAATGCATTACAAAAAAAAAACCCACTAAATTTTAAAACAACAGCTCTGAAACTAGAATGTCATCTTAGTCAAAGACGTTGGTTATTTTATCCTATTTGTTTCAGTTTCACTGTCCTCATCCATTTTCAGAAGTCTTGTTAAAACTATCTAAAAGTATTTTGGGATATATTTATTTCTGAAACGTTTCAAGCATCACTAAAGCAACAACAGCATAGGTAAATACCTTCATCTCTCTTCTGCCCTCCTCTTCCTCCACTCTGGCAGCCAGTGACTGAAGCTGGAAGTTGTCTTCAGTAACTTCACCCAAAGCTTCTATTTGGTTGGGATAAATCTCCATCTACACAATGGAATATGTATTTTACCTCCTGCAGTAATAATTATACATGATGCATGTAAAACAAACTCACCAGGTAGTTAACTAGATGAGAGGAGCTGGTTAGGTGATCAATCATGTCCTTTTTGGTGGATCTTATGCGACAGCAGTGGCATAAGAAACAATATGAGCAACCATCTTCACTTCTAAACTCAGCCACACGGCCAAGACCTGGAGCAAACATGGGTCGGAGTTATTTTTAACCAACTAGTTTAACATTTTATGTAGAGAAAACATTCCTCCATGTAAATATGCACATAGAAAAATCTTTCCTTTCACTTTTGGCATTTTGTTTTTTGGGTAGGAAATGATAATCGGCCAATTCAGTGTGTTTGGAGCAGCTTATTTTACCAGTAGGTAAAGAACAGGTTTACATACATTCATAATAGGCCAATAAATTTGGGCTTTTAAATGTGCTTTAGAGCTGTGTGAGAAGGGTGCACTAGTCTGAGTTTTTTGAGGATTTTCTCTAATCCAAATAGGTTCAAATGTATACATACAGGCTCAGATTTTTACATACACCCACACAAATACCTGTGTGTGTGTTTTTATTTGCGTTTAGCATAATTTTCCTGTTGCAACATCCAGTTGTGCCCTAGTTTGAACCATCTGAAGCAAACTGTCGCCCTCAGATGAGGGTGTCAAGGTGTCACTGCCCACACTAAAATATGTTGAGTGAACTTGGGAAATGGGTTATTTGCACAAAATGACATGAAGCATGTATAGCAGAGTCAAAGTTAGGCTTTCAGAAAAAAAAGAACATTGTACCAGATGTCAAACATGGTGATGGTTCCATCATGGTGAGGGTCTTGTTTGCCTTTCAGTGGTGCTGAACGTGGAATAATGGGGATGCAAGATCTCCTAACTTTTCAAATACAGCTCAAATCAACAACTAGACATTTGAACATCCAAACTGGTTTTGGAATGATCCGAGAAACTCATGTTAACTCATGTTTGTTAAAGTCATGTTCAATAAACTTTACTACATGGGTGGTCACATTTCCATAGAGAAGTAGTCTAGGGCCTTGATGCATATAAAAAGCATGCGGTTTGGCTGTAAGAACATGTGAAATGCTAAGGACATATAACCAGAAGGGGGTGTTTGTATACATTTGGCATTTTATTTCCATTCTAACCATCTCTGGGTTAGAGAAAATCCGTTATGGTTTTAGATCTTCGTACCCATCTTAAAATAAAAACAAAAAGCACAAAGACATTATGGGCTCTGTTCCAGCCCATATCTGTGGTTATATTCACGTGTAATTATTCACTTGCTAAAACACGATTGTTTACAAAAATCATTTACTTAAAGGTTTACACTCCAACAGAATGCTTTGGAGCGACAGTTAATCTGTGATCACCAATAAGAGGCTTGGCTCCAGCGAAGTCATGCACAAATCCACCGCTGTCCTCCAATTCCACAGAGGGCTCAGCCAACATCTGGACCTTCTCCAACTGTGGTGTTGATGTGTTTTTTAAGTATGCCTTTGACTCTGTTTGTTGTGAGAACTGAAATGATTTCATGTCATCCCTGTCAAACATCTCTGGATGTTCTCGTTGGTTGCGTTCAGGCAAAACAAGCCTATGCGACACAACGGGATAATGCAAAGGTCTCGTTTCTGAAAAGATCTCCAACTCAGCCTGCTCTCGTCTTAAGGTCTTCATCAGAGTTACTGCTGTGGTGTAGAAGAGAACGGATATCCAAAATGACAAGAAAAATATATGTACAAGAGACAAATGAAAGCATAAAAACTGAAAAAAATACCAACCATGATTTTCACTCTGTGTTGCCATCATCTGGTAAAGCTCATCTTGAACTTCGAACAACTTCATAAAAAAAAGGGACAAGAAGATATGAACCAATCTGTATGGAGCCAAAAAACTAAAACGTTGCAAAATAGCATACTTGGACATGTCCTGGTCCCTCTTTTTTCTCCAACACTTTAGCCAACTCCATCAGAGGCCAAGCCATCTTAGAGAGGTCAGGGGTCTCCAGCCACTTAGACAATAAGTGGGGGTGACGGGCTTTCTGACGAGCAGAACATTTCACGTTCAACAACTCAGAGCAGATCAGAAACATGCAACAATGTATTTTCCTGGGAAGAACTTACAATGTAGTTGAATCTGTGGTGACTCCCCATTATGTGGTTGCGCATGTCACCTTTGGTGAGTCTGCACGCACACACCTCACACAGATACAGTGTCTCTCTGATCCGTGAACTCACATTCACACACTCTAGAATAGTACCCAGGCCTAAACGTGGACAAAACAGCAGGACTATTGAAGAAAAAGCCAACAAAGGGCACATTTAAAACAAACTATGAACTGTTGCTACAGACCAATAATGGGTTGTAATCTGGTTTTGTTGTTCAGGTAGGGCTTCAGAGAATTCAGCAGCTGGCTTTTTCCTGAAAGCATCAAAGAAACATCTTTTCACGAAAACAAATTTCACACTGTAACTCATATGTATAGTATTTAAATATTTGCCCGCTTATAGATTTCTTCTGTTGGTTTCTTAAATGTTTCAAATCATCAGACGCGTTTAAAAAAACCCCAAAAAAACAGACAAAGATAAAAAGTATATTTTAAAAAGCAACTTTTAAATGATGATTTCATTTATTAAAGGGGAAAAAAGGTATCCAAACCAACCTGGCCCCTAAGGTAATGCTCCCCTAATCTTAACAACACGACTGCCATGATCGTTTGTGATAACTGGCTGTACGTCTTTTCCTGTGTAGCAATTTTGGCCCAGCCCCATCTGTAGATTTGGTTTAAATTCCGTCACATTGGATGGTTTTCAGGCATAACCAGGCTTTTCAAGATTACGAAACAACATCTCAGTATGGACTTTGACTAGGCCACTCATAAAACCTCTATTCAGTCTTTTCTGAGCCATATATTGATAAACTTTGGATCATTGTGGTGCTGCCTAGCTCAAGCGCGCATTAGCTTAAGGTCACAAACCGATGACCAGACATTCTCCTTCAGGACTGTTTGCTAGAGATCAGAATGCTTGGTTCCATCTTATACTACAAGCCATCTAGGTCATGAAGCAGCCCCAGACCATCACACTGAAACTGCCGTGTTTTACTCTGGCTATGATGTGCTTTTTCCGAAATGTTGCTTACACCTGATGTAACGTGACGCACACCAGCCAAAATGTTCTACTTTCCTCTCTATAGAGAAGGAAAGGCCAAGTTGGTAAGGGTATCTTTTCCCCTTCATAGATGAAGTGATCATTTTCAAAACATTTTTCTTTTATATTCACTCTGGTTATCTTTGTCTGATTTTATAATGAATTTGATGATGTAAAACACCCAAGTGTGACAAAAAAAAAAAGCAGAAGAAACCTTTTACAAAACCGTAAAGGAAAATTTTTTTGAAGCCCACCTGGATCCATCCTGCAAGGTCAGGGAAACACCACCTGTACACAAAAAAATTGAAGGGATGTAAGAATATTTTTTAGGTAAAGGGCTGTGGTTTTGCTCAGACAAAAAAAAAAGCCAGAAAATATCACAGTCCTGATTTTACATGCACTATTTACCATATCAACTGCAGCATAAAATGCTCATCTATATTTAAATATTTAGAAGGATTGGACTTAGTTTCATGTCAGAAAATTAAAGCATTACCACTAAACCTGTTACATATACATACTTTTTTTTTAAATCATGCAAATTCTCAGCAAAGTGTGCCATTTAAAATCAACACGTGAATTTAAAATAGATTTAAGATCATTAAAACTATTCCTAACATAGTTAATAGTGTATGTGATGAAAAACTCATTAAAATGTGACCATAATTTACAATCTCACTGCCTTCTGCCTTGCTCTGATGCTGCTACCCCAGGAGATGGCAGAAAAGATCACACTTTCCACAACAGACTTATAGAAGATATGCAGCATCTTGCTGCAAACACGATGAGCCATGGTTTTCAAATATTTCAAAAATAAAATTCTGAAAAGCGTAGCATGATTTAGTATATAGGCCCTTATTTCTAATAACACTAAAATCCAGGGCAAATACCTGCCTTCAGAAGTAAATGTAAATACAGTAAACCTGTATTTAAATCAAAGTAAGCATCCAGTTGTTCTGTGAATGTCTCAGAGGTTTAGAGAACATCAGTAAACAAATGGCATCATGGAGACCAAGGAACACAGCAGACAGTTCAGGGATAAAGTTGCGGAGAAGTTTAAAGCAGGGTTAGGTAATAAAACAATATCCCAAGCTTTGATCCTCTCACAGAGGTCTGTTCAACTATCATCTAAACAGAGTGTGACACAACCACAGTGGTGGTGGCAGCATTATGCAGTGGGATGCTTTTCTTCAGCAGCAACAAAGAAGCTGGTCACAGTTGACTGGAAGAAGCATGAAGATAAAAGCAGGGCAATCTTTGAAGAAAACCTGCTGGAAACTGCAAAGGAGATGAGAAGAAACTGTAGAGAATTGACCTTGAAAGGTTAGGGTTTGAAGGGCTGACTACAACCACATGCCGTATTTTTTAGAATTTTATTAATAATAAAATAAAATAATCGGGAAAAACCTTGTTTCTTATTTAATTACGCTGTACTTTGTGCTGCTCGCTAAAATAAAATCTCAGAATACCGAAACACAGACGTGACAAAACGTGAAAAGGTTCAGGGAGTATGGATAGTGTTGCATAGCATTCCACATTAAAATTTAATGTCAGTAAATAAGGCCTAAAAGTTAAAGTTGACTAAAAAATAAACAAACACGCAAAAAAGCTTTTACCTTTGCATATAATCTAGTACAGAATAAATAACTGTCTTCTTAATAGTTTAATTACTGGTTTAAATGAAATATTTGGGCAGAAATTACATGCATGTCTTAGGATCTTTACTATTTGGACGCCTGGGTAAAAGAGATGCGGATACCTGTTATTTCAAATGTAACCACAAGATGGCGCAGCAGTTTAAAACCCTAACAACTGAAAACTCTTGAATATTGGCTCAACCAAAATCCTTTCTTGTCTTGGTCTGCTTTCCTGATGCATTTTTTTAAATCTAACAAGCATAAAGTTTCTGGGTTTCAATTATTTTGTCCTTTTGTAGTTTCTGTGTCGAAAAACATACAAAATACAAATACAAAAGGCGATTAAATGATACTTTGCGACGAGATGTAGACAAGCGCCTCTCAACGAGGACTTTTGCGGATGAGGAAACAAACAGTGGTCTGTGTTTCAGCCTTACGAAGATTTTCACTGATCACATCCAGCGTAAACTGTGGTATTTTTCCCACATTTTACCGATTCTCCTCCGGATATCCGTCACTGAGAACATGTTAAAGTACATCAAGCGTGTAAAACAGCTACACAGACAACATGAATTCACATTCAACAGCAGAAATAACAACAACAAAAAACATCCGCCGAAGAAAGTGGAGAAATGAACCGAAATGAAACAGCCGTTTTTAGTGTGGAAAATCCTAACCGCCCAGGAGTCCGCGGCGTGCAACTGTGTGCCGATCACGTCCCACGAACCCGATAAAGTCCAGCATTTCTACATATTCGGTTCATTGTAAACAGCTGGTTAAACGTACCTACTTCGGAACCCGGAGCTGTCGTCTGTTTCTTGTTGTGTAGGAATCTGGATAAACGGGAAGTAACGTTAATGACGCACCAAATGCGTGCTGTGAAACTTTAGCGACAACACGCTGCGTGTAGCGCCACAAGTTGTTGAGTGGGACGCCCCCATGTGTGTGCTTAGTCGCTGGTCTGTGTGTTTATGGTAATTAGATCTTCTAATCAAACCTATAATGAAAAACACAACATAAAAAAAAACAAGAGGTTATTTGATTAACATTTAAAAATGCTAAATCTAAAATTCAAATACATTATCGTTCTTGCTCCCCCGCGACCCACTATGGAATAAGCGGTAGAAAATGACTCAATATATATATCTATATATATATATATACCTATATATATATATATATATATATATCTATATATATATATAGATATATATATATATATATATATATATATTCTTTTTTTTCATAGACAGGCACCTACAGGGGTTGGACAATGAAACTGAAACACCTGTCATTTTAGTGTGGGAGGTTTCATGGCTAAATTGGACCAGCCTGGTAGCCAGTCTTCATTGATTGCACATTGCACCAGTAAGAGCAGAGTGTGAAGGTTCAATTAGCAGGGTAAGAGCACAGTTTTGCTCAAAATATTGAAATGCACACAACATTATGGGTGACATACCAGAGTTCAAAAGAGGACAAATTGTTGGTGCACGTCTTGCTGGCGCATCTGTGACCAAGACAGCAAGTCTTTGTGATGTATCAAGAGCCACGGTATCCAGGGTAATGTCAGCATACAACCAAGAAGGACGAACCACATCCAACAGGATTAACTGTGGACGCAAGAGGAAGCTGTCTGAAAGGGTTGTTCGGATGCTAACCCGGATTGTATCCAAAAAACATAAAACCACGGCTGCCCAAATCACGGCAGAATTAAATGTGCACCTCAACTCTCCTGTTTCCACCAGAACTGTCCGTCGGGAGCTCCACAGGGTCAATATACATGGCCGGGCTGCTATAGCCAAACCTTTGGTCACTCAAGCCAATGCCAAACGTCGGTTTCAATGGTGCAAGGAGCGCAAATCTTGGGCTGTGGACAATGTGAAACATGTATTGTTCTCTGATGAGTCCACCTTTACTGTTTTCCCCACATCCGGGAGAGTTACGGTGTGGAGAAGCCCCAAAGAAGCCTACCATCCAGACTGTTGCATGCCCAGAGTGAAGCATGGGGGTGGATCAGTGACCTGACCACTATCCTGCAAGAAGAATGGCTTAAAATCCATCTGACCACTGTGCAGGACTTGTATATATCATTCCCAAGACGAATTGACGCTGTGTTGGCCCCAAAAGGAGGCCCTACACCATACTAATAAATTATTGTGGTCTAAAACCAGGTGTTTCAGTTTCATTGTCCAACCCCTGTATATTCACTTAACCGCCAAATGGCACAACAGACCCAGCAGAAAGAAAATTCAAAGAGAACAATAAAGTTTGTAAACATAAAAAGTCTCATTTTAAATAAACTATGTTGGTCTGTGTGTCTGAGTCTGGTGGTTTAGTTGAGTAATTTGAGGTGGGTATAGAATGGAGAAATTTTACACAAGTAAGCATAGTGTTGATTCAAAGTAGTATTACTCAAGTAAAAGTACAGTGCAATATAGTATTATTTTTTCCGAAAAGTTATTCAAGTAAATGTAACTGAATAGATGTAGTTACTGCCAACATATTAGTTGTAGTAACTGGATTTTCTCATCAGGAATTAATAATGGGCGAAAGCAACTGGTGAATTGATTTTTTCATTTTAAGATACAAAATATTCTAAGAAATACTAAATATTTCTTCCTTTATGGAAGAGTGGCAAGAAGTATTCATGTTCTGGCTAAAGCTGCTTACAAGGTGTGACGGAACATTTTTTATTTTTGTTATGCTTGTGTGCCCTAAAGTAATCACACCCACTCAGTGCATGCAGCAAAGACATATTTGTGAAACTTTCCAGTTGCAAAACAAGTTATGTTATAGGAAAAAAAAATACCCACAGAATGCTCCAGTAAAGGGCTCATGCCCAGTTTATTTCATGACTAACAAATGCCTTGGTGTAACAAGAACAAACCACACACTGTACACAACTGTATTATAAATATGAAAGTTTGACCTCTGACTGCAAGAGCACTTTGATACTTTGCATTCAGTTGTTCTCACTTGTACAAACTGAGTGTAATCCTTCGGTAATTTTCTTATTTCAAGATGGTTTTTCCACATTAAAGGAAATGAATACCAGGTGAAACCTGGGGTGTATTTTGGCGCTGATTTTCTGTGAGGGATGGTGACACAGTGGGCAACTTTTTCTCCAGGTCAAAAATATAGATAACGTCTATTGATAGAAGTTACAATATATAATTTTTAAAAGTTACTTACACAAGCACATAGAGCCAGGGACCTGACAGCACCAGCATACTCCTAAGGTACCAAAATATTGTTTTGTGTATTTTTTCAGGTATGTGTAAAAATGTCAAGAAGTCCCAATCAAAAATACAGCACACCATTGCACATGCTCAAACAATGAAAGTTTATTTTTCAACATTATTTATTAAACAAATATACATATAATATAGGTTCACCCCAACAAGTGAATATTTAAAGCCACAATGATACTGAACAGAATTGTCACATAATTAAACAAGCTGTCAATTTAACTCTGCAGAGTCAGAAAGCATAATGAAGCAGTTCATTTTAAGTTGGAACTTGCATGCTGCTCTTCATACGTTTGGCCCCCAGGTGCCGCCAAGGACTGTGATGAAAAGCTTTAAAGAGGAACTAAACCCCAAATCAACTTTTTTGGCAGATAAACTGTATAAACTGGGCCTTAAGGGTGCTATATTTATTTTACTGAGCTATTTTCTTAAATTTCATGTAAACTTGTTTAATTCTTCTATTGGTTCAAACGGTAAAGCTTGATCGATGCTTATGTCACAGCCCCCGCGTTCGGGTATAAAATCATCTCACTCAGACACAAGCCGCTGTAGCGAGCCAGCAGCTTGAACTGATAAGGCTCATGCCTGCTGGGCTCCGTAAAGCCTCTCGTAACCTCAGATGATGAGTGGGGGTGAATCCTTCATGTTTCAATGTACCAAAATAAGCCAGCTGCCACTTTCCCTCGTCCTCCGGACCACATCCCAGCTTAACCCCCTCCCCTCATCCCTACACTTGGCACTGCCCACGTTGGTGGCCTTTTTCTAACTTTTTTCCGGGGGCAGTGTTATTCTTTTACATGGGGTTTAGGTCCACTTTAAGTAAGGAACCTTTACAAGCTTAAATGCTTCAGAAAGCTTTATTTATTCATCACTAGCAAGAGGAGAGCCTGTTGAAAGAAAGATTAACATTCACTTTAACTAAGTCAGAGACATGCAACATGCTGGTGGCTTTCTCATGCTAAGGGGATGTGGGAAGATTAATGGACCTAAATACAGGACAATCCTGAAAGAAAACATGTTAGTGGCCAGTGGCAGTTATAGTATAAAGGGCGCCCTGGACGACTTGCTCCTATTGCCATTCTCCAGCCAATCACAACACAGGTAGTCATCTAAATTCTGGGGCAGGATAAAATCTGTTCAAAGCACTCAAAATAATCACCCTATTCTCATCAGTGACCAGGAGGCGCCTTTAACAGACACTGTTTACAATTAAAGTCAGTACAAATATACCCCAAAGAATATGTAGTTATAATTGCACTTAAAAGTGGTTCTACAAAGTACTGACTCACTGGATCTGAAATCAAATGAATACCATGGTTTTAGGATTTTTATTAGCCAAGAAATTTGGAAACTATGCATCAATTTCCATTTGCACAACTTCATTTTGGTCGATCACATAAAATCACCTCTTCCCCTGAAACAACCTTTTGTGGATGTAACTTGACAAAACATGACAAAGCTTGAGGAGAATGAATACGTTTATAAGACACTGTAAATCTCAGACATTTGTGTGCATGAGACAACCTCTTTATTCACTTCAAGTTGTGTCCTAACTTGTGACCTATACAATGTTGATAGTCCGGAATGCAATCACAAGGAAGGCCTTGATCTCATAACATAACATCAGGTTACTGTAACAGCCTGAGAGCTGAGTAAGTATATATCTCAAGTTTCTCAACGTACCAGCAAATACTCAGATGTGGGGGAGGCCAATCCCAAGCTGGTCATGAAATATGTCTCACTTATGCTTGCCTCCCTTCATTTTTTTTTTTTTACCAAGATTACGGTCTGAATTCCTTTCCCAGGAAATAAGATGTTTTCACTTTTAAGTTGATTTGAAATTCAACCATGAAAACCACAAACTGGTGTTTTTTTGTGGCAAAGGGAATAATGGAAAGCCTGAGCGGTATGTAGTACCACACTTTAGAGTGCATCATTAGTATAAATGAAAACCACACAGTGCTGCAACCTCTGTATGTTAGTTCAAACATATATTTACATCGTTTTATTCAATGTACTTTATTTACTTTAAGTATTATCAAAAGGGTTGCACAGTGGTGCAGTTGGTAGCACCGTTGCCTTGCAGCAAGAAGGTCCTGGGTTTGTCTCTATAATAGATTTTTTCTTATCAAAGTGGGAGAGAAATTAACTCACAATAAGAGAAAACCCTGTCACTGACGTGTCAGTGAAACAGAGGCCCCGAACACAGTTTACAGACAGAATTTATAGCAGAATGAGGGTGTTGTCTCAACATCAAAGAGTTTAACTTTATGGGCCCTAAACCTCCCCAGGACAGAGATAAGACAATCATGAATGAAGACCTCATCTGCCCCCCCTTAGGAAGTGTTAACCATAATTCTTCAGCAAATGGCTAGAGAGGCCATCTACTCTAAATACCAGAACACTGATAAAACACTGAGGTCAGAGAAGAGAGGTTAATGAAAGTTCACTGCACTTTTGAATACTTTGTAGCAGTAAATACAAGAATTTCCATAACAATATCCCTGCCACGTGTCTTTCTGCATGGAGTTTGCATGTTCTCCCCGTGCATGCGTGGGTTCTCTCCAGGTACTCCGGCTTCCTCCAACAGTCCAAAAACATGACTGTTAGGTTAATTGAATGAACCACAGGTGAAACCTGGGTTGTGTTTTGACGCTGATTTTCTGTGAGGGATGGCGACAAAGTGAGCAACTTTTTTTCTCCAGGTCAAAAACATAGATAACTTCTATACATGGAAGTTACATTATATAATTTTAAACAGTTACTTACACAAGCACATAGAGGCAGGGACCTGGCAGCACCAGCATACTACTAAGCTACCATAAGATTGTTTTGTGTATTTTTTCATTTTTTTTCAGTTCCAACTTCCTCCCACAGTCCAAAAACATGACTGTTAGGTTAATTGATCCCTCTAAATTGCCCTTATGTGTGAATGAGTGTGTGCATGGTTCTTTGTCCTGTGTGTGTCTGTGTTGCCCTGCGATGGACTGGCGACCTGTCCATGCTGTACCCCGTCTCTCGCCCATAGACTGCTGGAGATAGGCACCAGCTTCTACTTCCACTATGGAAGAAGCGGTAGAAAATGACTACCCTCCACCCAGATGGCTGACTTTGTTTCTAAAATAACCTTATAAAAATAACTTTCCTAAAGAATTAAATTGATAATGCTCATTTAAATCCGTTTCTTACTGTAGGGTGGAGGTTTATAGATATAAAGGGACTTGTACCTAGAGTAATGTTAAAAATAAAGTACATCCGCCTTGAACTTGAGGGTTTTATATAGTTGTCTGTTGAGTTTCCATTTTGGCTAATAAAGGACGACGTGGAGAAATCTTTTGGGTGTGGTTTTGTGACCTTGAGGTCAGATGTAAATAACTGTAGAATTAAGTGCTAGGTTTTTAGCTCTTTTTTTAAAGGAATGAATTTTATAACCGCTTGATAAATTTTTAAGCCATTTCATTTCTGAAAACCAAGTAACAAACTGTACAGTGTATTTTGTTTGTTTAATGAATGGATTTGTAAGTGCATGCGTGCTTATACTTATGTTTAGGATATGTAGTTAGGTCCATATGTATTTGGACACTGAAACAAACTCATGTTTAATGAAACATTAAAATTAGAATTATATAAGGAATATGTAAATAAAGAGCAGACCCAGCTTTACACTGAGGGCATCTAGGTCAAAATCAGAGGAAGGTGTAAGAATCATAACTGTTTGATATAAACCACTCCGCTTTTAAAGGGATCCACAGTAATTGGATAATTGACTCAAAAGCTATTTCATGGACAGGTGCAAGCTTCTGCTTGTGGGGTCAGCTTGGGCGTTCCAGAACAACCAACACAACCACATTGGCCGACCTGGGACTGACGCTGGTGGAAGGAGGGGAGGCCTTCCCACAGCAGTGTGTGACCAAGCTGGTGACCAGCATGAGGAGGTGGTGCAAGGCTCTTATGGCTCTGTTCAGTTCTTCTGTGCACTATAGAGGCTCCAGTTTGTGAAATGAATAGTTAAACTGCCTAAAAAGTATTTTTGTGGTTCACTCTTTCATCCAAACAGGAAATAAACAGGCTGGCATTGATTGCCAAGAAGCTTTGTTACAAAGAGAAATAAAAGGACCAATTACAAATTTCTTTTCATGGTCAAATTTCCTTCTCTCTCTCCTCTCTCTCTCTCATCTCTCTCTCATCTCTCTCTCTCTCTCTCTCTTCTCTCTCTCTCTCTCTCTCTCTCTCCTCTCTCTCTCTCTCTCTCTCTCTCTCCCCTCTCTCTCTCTCTCTCTCTCTCTCTCTCTCTCTCTCTCCTCTCTCTCTCTCTCTCTCTCTCTCTCTCTCTCTCTCTCTCTCCTCTTTTTCCTCTCTCTCTCCTCTCTCTCTCTCTCTCTCTCTCTCTCTCTCTCTCTCTTTTCTCTCTCTCTCTCTGTATGTAAGAGTATATACACACTAGTATATGTATTTGACTTTTTAATTTGTGGTTTTTATAATCTTATCTGTAATCATCTCTTGCTAGCTGCCATAGAGAAGTTTCATTTTTAAATGGACATTTAATGAGAAAGTATCTCGCTATGAAGTATTCATCGAGCCTGTAGAGAGCAGCAAATAAAACTTATATGATGACAGAATGAAAATCTAATCATTGATGTTATGGTAGGTCTAGCTATTAAATTTGACACATTTTTTTATTTTATTTAAAACAATATTTAAACACACAGAACAGACATTTGAACAATTTGTTCAAATTGGTATACATGCGGCTTTTTTTTTATGAATAAAAACTAACAATTAAACTCTCATTCAAAACAATTACACATCTAAAATGCATGCAATAAAGAATTTCATTAAAACAAAGGAACTGGTTAATTATACATTACCATTAACAATCTTTTTTTGTTTAAGCGCCGTTTAGGCTAAACATGGGAAACTTAATAGCATAGGCAAACAGAACACTTTTCACAACAGGAACAGAAATATGTAAAATAAATGGTTTTCCAATAATTCCAAGGCAAAAATGTAAACGAAAGAAAAAATATATATATAAATGTAATACAATTCTATTGTAGGTTCACGAATCACAATCCCATCCTTACTGTCCATGAGTGACGGGCATGTGGAAAACCCTTGCTTCTGGAGGCAATTGAGCTACTCAACTAGATTTGAAATAGGACTGAAGGGGTTTACAATCCACGGTGGGCATATCTGGCATCTTGAATACATATACTGTTGACATGAACGTGGAAATTGATTTGATGGGCTCTGGTAACGTCAGTGAGAGTCCGTCTTTAATAGCTGCCCTGAAACATGGGCTTAATGGTGTTTGGCTGGTCATTTCTAATAGTGTCAAAGGATAGTTGCCTAACCACAGCCCCATCAGCTTCTGGGTCATGCTTTGGCTCTGGTATTCGTCCTGAGTTCTAGTTAGTAGCAGCATAACTGGATGGACCTCTGCTCACACACATCTTTTGAGCATTAAAGAACTGTAGATTGGTTAGGTCACAGAGGTCAGCAGGAGGAGCTACGGCAGTTATAAGCTTGTCTTCAGTTCTGGCATGTGCAATGCTCCTCTTTAGAAAGTCCTCAGAAGACGAGATGTTGGCTGAAGAAGCAGCGTCGACACCTGTGGTGACAAGTTCCTTCTTACACTCCAAACCAGATGCTACCATCTTGCTTGCCTTTAAAGAGTTTGAGGGTGGAGTCTTCTTTCCTGCATCTTTAACCAGCTGACAGTTTGACTTCCAGTTAGGTGATATACTTTCAGATTTAATGTGGACGGTTTGTGAATCCCAGCTGGTGTGAGGCATTTCCGGAGAACTGGTTGCACAGAAGTAAGTGGTTTTAGCGCCATCCTTAACCGACTTGGAGAAGCGGTTTCTCTTGGATGAGCTGCATTTCAAATGAGAAATAAGTTCTGAAGAAAACTCCTGGTCCACACTGGATTTAACTTGTTTGGGTCCAGAGTCCTCATTTTTCACAGCATGCAGAGAAGGACTTGCAGCAGGGTTAATTGGAGGAGACACTAAAGTTGGAGAACTGGATTCGCTCTTGATCTTCTGTGTGATGGGTGTACGTTTAGCTGGCAGCAGGTCTTGCAGGGGGCTACTGATTTTGTGCAGAGTTTGAACAGATTCGTCAGCTGGTCTTTTCCTGGTTGGTCCTACAATGAACACTTCCAAGTTTTTCCTGACAGCAGTGTAAGATGTGGATTCTGGGTCTAGTTTCTGACCAGAGCTTTGAGGCCAAGAGACAGCTGATGTAAACTCTGGCTTTAGAAAAGGATCAGGCTTGGTACCTTTAGCGAGGTTTAGTCCTGGATTAGGGACGGAACAGCCCAGCAGATTGGTCTTTGAAGAAGAGGACTTCATATACACAGGACTCAAGATCATTTCTGTAACCACATTTGTTGTTCCAACAATGGGGATTTCTTCCGAAACAGTGTTCTTTGCATTTACTTCAGCATCTTAAAACAAAAAAGGGAGTGAAAGATAAAGGAATAAACTAAAAAAAGGAAAGCAGTTTTCCATAGTTAAACTATTCTTTCTAGTGTCACTTCTGTGGCGGGACTATTCAACACAATGGCCAACAGAATTAAACCTGTCAGTATGCTATGATGACAGCTAGGGGCTGCTGCAGCCCTTCATGAGGAGGAGAAAATGTAACCTGCAGATTCATGTACCAAAAAAACCCTAATGCACTTGCAACACAAACAAAATCGAGAAGCTATCCCTCAAATATGTAAAAGAAAATCAAGTCTAGATTATATTAAAAAAAAGCTTTTAATTATGTCAATTTAATATCCCATCTTCTAAAAGTCTGACTTGAACTTACTGAAAAAACAGATGTAAAAGCTTCATAAATGCTTTAGCTTCCCTCCCCTTTCACCAATCCATACCTACAACTTCTACCAACGCTCTGCTACAGCAGATAAATGAAAAAAACAATATTCAACTCTCCTGCAGAAAGTAACTGCACCTTTTGTATCTGCTCACTCCAAGATAGCTTTACTGGGCCAAAACAAAGCATCAAAATTCATCCATCAAAGAAGCTCAACCCGAGAAAGCCAGAGCAACCTTACTGGAGACACTGCTCCAGTACTGCGAGACAGAATTTTTGCTCCTCGTGTTTTAGGTGTTTGAATCTTAAAACTAAAACAGGTTAAAAATAAATCAGAAATCCAAGTTAATCAAACTGTTCTGAATCAAAAGTGAGGATCCTTGGACCAGCCAGTAATCTGGTGCTGAAGTTTGGAAAGGCACGTCTGGAGCAGGGGTGAATATAAACCTAAAGTTTAACCGCGATACTTGGCAGAATTTATTGCGATAATTTAAAAAAGGGCTTAAATCCACTGCAGTCTTTGTTGGCAAGAGCTGCATGTTACTGTAGCCAAACCCTCTTTTCCCCAAAACAATACACCACTACTGAAAATCTTTGAAAAGCCTTCTCAAGGACACCAGTTACACTAAGTGGTGCAGTTTTACCACTAAACAGCACTCCAACTGCATTTGCTCATATTTTCAAAGATATTGACAGCTCCATCAGGATAGCAAAAATAAGTAAATCGCAAAAATACCTTCAGTTTTTGGAGTTTGCAAATTTGACTGTTGTCATGAACAGAAAAAAATGAATCACAATAATGATAAACTGTACAAAAATTCCTGCTTCATACTCTGGAGAAATCCAACTTTTGTTGAAAAGCATTGAACATGTTGGCCCCTCCACCATCTTGCTGCCAGCCTTATGCCCAAAGGTTATCCTAGTGGGTCTCAAACGTGAGGATGATCTTTTAGCTTCTCTTCCATTTTATTTATACCCTCTCAGATCAACAAAACAAGCAAAGCAGAAATGAGACCATTAAAATAAAAACTTCCACTTGACATTTGAGTGTCAAAGAGATGTAAAAACTAAAACAAATCATTTCATATTCCAGAATCCTAAAATAACGAGAAGTCAGAATAAAATCTTATGACCTCGGACTATTTTAATTAAAAAGATTAACCTTCTTGATCCCTTGGTTTGTATGCATTCTGTTTTAAGAAATAAGTTTTTTCTTTTAAGAAAGATGCCTCACTTGGCTGGTTGTCACAGGAAAGCCATCTTCAATCGCTGAAGGGGAAGAGGTTCCCCCCCCCCACTTGCTTATGAAAAGATCAAACTCCAGAGGATTGTTCACACAACCACAAAAATATGAAAAAAAAGGACTTACTCATCAGTTGGTGTGTAGGTCTGAACAGTAGATGAACAGTTTGTTTCCCTTCATTTAAGATGTTCTGCAACGTCTTCAATCCTTAAACAAAATACCAATTAAAGCATACAATTTTTGCTTGTAAAGTTTACGAACGGATGAAAATGAAGCTTTCACCTTCACTGAATGGAGCCGTCCTAACAAACTGATGCAACTCTCGTTTAAGTACTATGCACTAAAGGAAAAATGAACAAATTATTTGAACAAAAGTAATAATGTGGGAAATAAATAATTAGCATAAGTGTACATCTTTGTTATTTTAATATCAATGTTTCATCTAGTGATCTGATAAAATACCTTTGCGTCAATCTTTAGGACACGGTCGCGCTCTGCCAGCCTGCAGACAACTTCTGCCAAAATGTTCATTTTTAACGCTTGAGGCAGATCTGCTTGCCACCAGAACATCTGCAGAAAATCCGGGTGCTTTTTCCACTGAAACATGTGGATGACCTTAGAACGCGTGCAGCCTGGTCTTAATCCATTTGTTGCATCTTTAACCAAACACTCACCATGTATTTAAGTTGGTGGTCGAGGCTGGCCATATGCTGACAGATGTCGCAGCGCGAGAGGGTTTCCTCGCAGCTTTCGCACAGAAAGAAGGTTTCCAGACAAATCCCTTGGCACTCCCACACCGAGTCTATACCTGATGAGTGCAGACCATTTAGACACGCTTCATGTTGCTGTAAAGAGGCAAAAGATGCTGAGGGCTGTTAGAGGGACACTCACCAATAACCCGTTTAGTGTCCACTTGACTTACTTGCAAGAAAAGGGACAGATTACTGCAGCCTCGAGCTTCTCTCCCTGAAACAACCATCTATTACTACCAGTCGGCTTATAAATGACAAAATAAAGTTAAACTTGAGTGCTCGACGCTAACCAAGGGAAGTTATGGGGAATGACAGTAGTTTACAGTGCTCTCCAGGTGCTGCCTCATGTTTTGGAACTTCTTCTGCGTCGAGGCTCAGTCCATTTTGTTTTATGGGTACTGGACCTGCTCGTTTCTGTGGGTTGCAGATTTCACCTGTTGGTCTACAACTAACAGCCTTTGGTGCATCTGGTGACGGTGACGCGCTCTTTAAACATAGTCTTTCCGGAGGGAACAGAGGGTCTGCTTTCGGCATTATCCCTTGGGGGAAAAATTTGTGCAAATGAATTATTTAGATCGTGTGTAAGGAATGTTCCAACATGCCGGCAAATATATACTAAAATTATTACTAACTGGGACTCTGCCTGGCAAGTGTGACTTGATGATGATGAGCATCAGAATCAGGAATAAATGGATCCTCTTTGACAGTTTCTGAAATTAAAAAAAAAGAAATAAATAATCATTCTGAAAGAAACTTTCAACTGTTGATTTTCTTGGGGGAAACTCAACAAAAATGTCAAACCAGTGAAGTCTTCAGCATTGCTGCCTGGAACAGGATCTGGATCCACTTTGTCACTTACAGATGGCTGGAGACGTTCCTGAATCAGACTAGCAGCTTGTGGGATTTTATCTTGACCTTGAACAAAACCCAAAACATTCAGTCCGATTGCCTTTGTAGGAGGAGCAAAATCAAACTAAAGCCATCATTAACTAATCTGAAGAATGAATTGTGTTTTCTTTGCAATATTCAAATTTCCATATTTACAAGCATGGGGAGATGATATGTCAGTTTTTTTAAGATTATGGTTTAAAATATATTGTTAAACTTGTATTAAAATGGGCAAGAACAAATATGAGAAATAGTAATTTAATTAAATTCAAGATTTATTGTACATCAAGGTAAGACCTGACATTTAAATAGAAATAAAAAGATATTAAAGAAAAGGGTGGCTTGTCCTCTTCAGGTTGGAGGGGAGTTCCTGCCTAAAGTGGAGGAGTTCAAGTATCTCGGGGTCTTGTTCATGAGTGAGGGGAGAATGGAGCGGGAGATCGACAGACGGATCGGTGCGGCTGCCGCAGTAATGAGGATGCTGTGCCGGTCCGCTGTGGTGAAGAGAGAGCTGAGCTGAAAAGTGTAGCTCTCGATTTACCGGTCGGTCTACGTTCCTACCCTCACCTATGGCCATGAACTCTGGGTCATGACCGAAAGAACGAGATCCCGGATACAAGCTGCTGAATTGAGCTTCATCCGTAGGGTGGCCGGGCACTCCCTCAGAGATAGGGTGAGGAGGTCGGCCATCTGGGAGGAGCTTGGAGTAGAGCTGCTGCTCCTCCACATCGAGAGGAGCCAGTTGAGGTGGCTCGGGCATCTATACCGGATGCCTCCTGGACGCCTTCCTCAGGAGGTGTTCCAGGCACGTCCCACCGGGAGGAGGCCCAGGGGACGGCCCAGGACATGCTGGGGGGACCATGTCACTCGGCTGGCCTGGGAACGCCTTGGGCTCGCCCCCCGGGGGGGGGGGTTGGAGGAAGTGTCTAGGGAGAGGGACGTCTGGGTGTCTCTACCGAGTCTGCTGCCCCTGCGACCCGGTCCCGGATGAAGTGGAAGACGACGAGTACCGGATATTAAAGAACAGAGGTTTCAACAGCTATTCAATGCCACAAATACCACTGCCTAAATAGTAGGTTTGTGACAAGGGAATGAAACATTGTTAAATTGTAGACTTTAATTTCAGCTTCAAAGGTTAATCAGTCTCTCAAGAGCCTTGAGGACACAGTGTCAGATACGCTTAAAAAAAAACAAAAACTCCTCAGTCGCCAGCTGACGCTCCAAGCCAAAGTGCCCAGCCATCCTTTTGTGCGTTGCTCCCAAGAAAAGGGTTTGTGGCCTAATTTGGAATTGGTCTCTACTTTTACCTGAGAGAAAATAAAGTGGGGGATGAACTACAGTCATGGATCCATCGTTAATTAGTCCACTTAGCAGGAATAGTCAAATTTTCTGTTCCAACAGCAGATTTTGTCTGCCAGGAGGTCATTCAGAGACTAGCATCCATCTTGGTGGCGTGCATGCAAAGAAAAACATCAGTTGCAACTGAATCTTGCTTGATAGCAGGCCTCTTCTGACGTGGCTGGACAAGGGTTTTGGATGGGTTCTTTGAGTCAAAAATGAAACCCAGCTCAGCTTCTAACAATAGGCGTATCCAAGAGAGAATAGTTATAATAGGTGGGCCAGACAGATCCGTTAGATGGCCAGTCTCCATTATGTCCCAACTTACTTCAGACTAGAGACCAAAGATGTCCAACTATTATTGTAGCCAAAAACACATGATTGTTGGGTTGTTTCCATATTTAAAGTTCCAAGCAGAAGTACTCATTCCAGGTTTAAAACAGACAATATTAAAGGTTACAACTAAATATGCTCTGATGGTAGAGCATTCCTTCCATTGAAATCTTGCTTCTGTGTACACCAGTTGGTGGATGTGTAAAAGACAATAAAGTGGATATTCTATTCTAAAATTCAGTCATAAGGGAACATTGTCATGTATTGACCAGCACTCAGATAAACCTCTTGAGCTCAACAGCTGAGGCAGTAAAAACATTGGGAGATTCCAGTCCACCAAGGACTTTCTGAAGGTACCTGAAGTAAAACAGTTTTAGTTGAAAGATCCCGCTTCCAAATCACAGTATCTGCCTGATAGAAACTCAAAAAACACCAACCTTTCACATGGAGAGGTCTTATCTGGTGCAGTCTTTCACTCTTCTCTGATGGATTATCACCAGGAAATCTTAAACTCTCTTTTTGTTGCACTTGCTTTCCTAACGGGCAGAATGAGAAGACAGTGCCATAAGCTCACTGGGTATTTCAGAGCATACAATGAGCACCGTCAATAAATGTCCCAAAAAAATAAATAAAATAGCACTTAAATTGAGAAAGCCTTAAATGTTTGGCAGAAATTGTTGCCGAGGTTTAAAATGTACCATCATCGGAGCTTGAAACTTCACAGATACTTGGACCCATCTGTAGAGAGGTTTTTACGATTTCAGCCGTGGAGGATGAGACTTGAGGGTCTTGCTTCACAATTGCTTTCAGTTCCTCAACAGCTGAGGATCAAAAAGACAAAAAGTGAGAAAGACTGTTCCTAATCTGCACACAATACTTTTCTTTAATGAGTTACTTCTCAGTTATTTATCAGACTAAAACTAAATTCATTCAACTGAATGCTGTGCGATATTATGTCACAACACTAACCAAGTTAGGGAGACTTCTCTATCAAGTATATTCAGGCAAGCAAGGATTTTATGTTTCATCATAAAGTGACGTGTCAAATAGTAAATACACCGATTATTCCTACACAAACCTGACTTTTACTACAAGTGGCCCAAGCTGAAGGGGCCACCAGGTGGAGGATTAATTCAGAGAACAGGGGGTGGGCCCCAAACCAAAGGTACCGTAATCGCCAGGCAGTAAAGAGAAGAGTTTATTTAAAGCAGGAACTAGCGTAACCTGGAGTCACCTTAATGTAAACATAAAAATAAAAAATAAAAAAAAGCATAAAGAAGACCCTCCATTTTATTCTCCTTTGAGAAAAGAAAAATAAATCTAGTTTAGATTTAAAGACTAAGCTCTAATGGTGTGGCTTTCTGAAACTAAATTATTAAATATTAAGATTTTACTACCTTCTTTTTCTGAAAGAGCAGCCAGCTTTTGGTACAAGTCCTTCTTCACCTCCATTCTCTAAGTGAGGGAATAAAAAAAATGAACACACAGACATGTTTAAATGGATTCTGCGAGCAAGATGTACAGGATAACAGTTTGTATTACTAAAGTCTATCTCAAATGTAAAATATTTAAGCTGTTAAGTAAATGGTGGGAAACACCCTGGAGATGACAACGAACACCCAAAACTACACCTTTTGCATTCCAAAACATAGGCTCTAGTCCACCAGCAACTATAAGATACACTTTCTGAACAATTAGTTTGGCAAGAGAACCACTCAGGTAAAATATACTACAGAGAAAGACCTACATAGCTGACATTTAAGATGCTTCCTGGGACATGTTAGCGCTTACAAATCACACCATGTTTTTTGTAAAACAGCTCAACAAACTTTAGTACCTTATACAAGCCTAATGTCAAGATGCAAATATCAATTTTGAAAACACCTTAGAAACCTATTATATGTATTCCATAGGACAAAAGAGTTTTGGAAAGTTAGCTTTTCCCCATCCCTTTAATCAGCAAAAACTATTTTTCATTTTGGGTAATCGGAGATTGGCAGATTCTTGCATGTAAAACCGATCTTCTCTACCCCCACAAAGGTCTAAAAATGTGATAAATGACTAAAAGGAACCAATTCTTTTAGTTTACTTAATTTAGTAGTTTGAGCAGCAATGCTCTAAACCTTTTATATTTGAGAGCACTACCTTATGTGCGGTTGAAACAACTTTACATTGTTTCACAGGTATTGTTCAATGTTTTTCAATAAAACAAGATTGGAACATTGAATGTGTATGATAACCTTATAACAGTGTCAGTGAAGGGGAAAAAAAAAATAAAGATACACAGCTAAATCAGTGCTGCCCAACATCGGAATCAGCGGGTCAGGCTTTTAAAGATCAGGGATCGGCCAGAAAGCTGCAATCGATGCACGCTTGGTCAAAAGCCAATTTTACAGTCAAGAGTGTAGTTTCTTACAGTACTCATTTTTACTATAGGTAGTACTCACTTCTTGGAGGAAAAAAAAAGAGCCAAGAATTTCAATATTTCAAGAGTGCAACATTTTCAAAAACACTGACAACCGTGTTTGAGCTCATCACCTGTGGCTTCTGTGATCCCAGGCTTTTCTCAATCTCAGCTAAGTGGGCCACTATGGTTTTTAATTTGTCCTCAAAGTTTGAGAAATCTGCAGTCCATCCTGGATACTTCATTTTCTTGGGGAAAAAAAAAATAGATCAGTAAATCTCTGCATTACTGCACAAGTTTTTAATGCACTCCAGGGAAGCATAAGTTAAGTTGCTAAGGTTTAAATGGCAAAAAGAGATTCCAATTAAGGTTAGTTTCTAACTGATTTAACTAGTGAAACTTCTGTTAGATTAAAAAAAAAATTAACATTTATGTATAGTTTCCACACTGGATAGTCAGACTTTTTGGCCATAGGTCCTGTCTAAACTTTGCATAAAAAGGGTGGGAAAAAAAAAAAAAAAAAAAAAAAAAAAAAAAAAAAAAAAACACATTCAACCATATTTAGACATCTTTGTTGTGATATGAACCACTCAAATCAGGCTTTTTGCACATTCCACTCTGACCAACACTTGTCTGCATCACGGCTACAGGTCGGGCTGAAAAAACCTTTTAGATGCTATACCCAAGTCTTGACACAAAACTTCAAAGCCTTAGTGAGAGAAAAATAAACATGGTTGAGTTGAGGAATAGTTAATCTTTTGGTTTTTGAAGGACCAATTCAGCCACGTACCACATAGTTACAGCAATGGGTTAAACTGGTGCAGTGACTGGAGGTTCTTAGCCTGACTGAACACAGCTGACAGTAGACTTGCTGCTTTTCTTCACATGACACAATAATCAGCTGATTTAAACCTAATGCAAGAGAAGAGGAGCGTTAACAATCAAAAGAGCATCATACCTATACAATAAATGTCTTTAAAAAAAAAAACTTGCCAATTTTGACCAGGCTTCTACTTGGCATCACTCTGCTTACAGACACAGTGGAGGCTTCTTTCACCAGCTCCTTGTTCTTAGAGCTTGCAAGCATGGTTGTTTTAGTAGGAGGTGGTGAATTCCTCTTGTGAGCATTTGCTTCAATGTTTACTCTAGTCAGCTTCTTAACAGGCCCAATCTTAGGAGCATTTATGGGTTTTACTGGTCGTTTAGGCATTGTAGCAGGGGCTAAAGATGTCACCGTAGTCCGAGGCAATACTTTGACGACTCTGGAATTCGTTCCACTGCATCCAGAACCACTTATAGTTGTAGAGTTAGTGCTGATACTGAAGTACACTTTATGCAACAATTTGGATCCTGCAGCACCACATGAAGATGGTTCTTTAGATACAGTTCCACTTCCACTTTTTAGGACCCCGGACATTGCTGCAGATTTTGCAGCTGGTGCATTAGGGATGACAGTCCTGGAAATTAAGTTTTTCGGTCAGTGAGGTGAAAGTGGCATGCATTAATGAGGCAGGCAACTACTTACCTTTTTAGGATAGACACTGGTTTTTGTTTAGAGATTATGTTTGATGCCTTCATATGCGTCCTCAGATCTCGATTTAATCTAAACGACACTTGACTAGTTTTGGGGTTAGTTTCCTTCATCTTGGATAGGAGTTGGATGCTCCACAGTCCTCTGGATAAATCAGTTGAGGCTCAACCTGCTTTATGGAAAAAATAAAATAAATCGAACCATTCAATGTTTCAATTTAAAAACCGCAAATATAGCTTGGAAAATTCAGACGCACTTTGGTTTACCCATTCTCTTTGTATGGCAAGATTGATAAAACAATCCAAGCCATTAAACAACAATGGGAATATGTGAAAATGATTCCTAGACCTTAGACAATAGAACCAGCAGTTGAGAGACCTGCCTATTAGCCAGATCCAACGCAGACTGCTCCAGGACAAGGCAGCAAAGCTGGACGAACCAAATATAAATGTTAAGGAAAAAATCTCAGAGAGAAAGGAAAATCACAACAGACCGCAACCAACTCCATCTTTACAAGTGCAGAAGTCAGATGATCCTTCAGATGGTAGTCAACAGAAAAACTATTATTCTGGAACAGGAGCAAACACTGAAGCAATTCACCATTAGTCTAAAACAACAACAAAAATTTAAAAAAATAAAATGGATTAGAGAAAGGGGAAGGGCAAGCTTACATGAAAGGTCAGGACAGGTGTTCAATCCATGAATGGTATCATAAAAGAAGCAGAGTTCAGAAGAATACAAAGCAAGAACATTGAATTGTTATTTCAGCAACACTCAAATGTCAGTACAGCTTGACAAGAGCCTCATTTCCATTCAGATGGGCATTTGTTGGTAATTATCAAACAGGAAGCTGGTAAATGAACTAGAGCTCACTATTCGAGGGCATGCCAGCTAAAGAGCAGAAGCTAGCAAGCACACGACCATAGAGTCTTCCTCTTCCAGTTTATGCCCAGTTTCAAATATATCTCTGATCCGTTTTTAAATCTTAGGCCTTAAAACAAAATAAAAGGCCTCACCTTGGGGTCAGCTGGGCCCCACAATTCAATCCAAAATAACACACAACATATAATAAGCAAATAAAATCAGGCAAATTATTAACGTGCAAGTTTTCCCTAAAGCCCAGTCACTCTATGAAAAACGAATGCCTGTAATAAATTTATATAAAAAAAAAAAAAAAAACTTAATTAGCCAGGAATAAAACGGCGTCCTGATAACAGAGAAATGCAAGAACAGACACAGCGGGGAAAGCGAGTGAAAACAGAACCAGAATAAATACACATGAAGAGCCGATTCATAACACGACACAGGTGAACCCAATGACGATTTCAGCAGGCAATCAGGCAACTGAAGAACAAGAAGTTAGATTAAAGACACACCAGGTCAATGATTATTTAAAAGCAATACAAATCAGAAACCAAACTACGCAGACTCACCGGTTGGTGGCTGTTATACACCATTAAGTTGTTTGCCATCTGCAATAAAATTAAGCAAGAAGAAGAACCAAACTATGGCTGCCGGGGTTAGCACTAACTCTCCACGCGGACAAGATAAAAAAAAAAAACCTGTTGTCATAGAAACCGCTCGTTTAAAGGGAACAAAATCACATATTAATTAATAACTCCGCCCCCCAAGAAAGATTTTGAAAAATGCCACCAAAGTGGCAGTTAGCCTAATTTGGTACATTGAAACATGGAGGCTTTTCGGAACCCAGCGGACCGGGGCCTTATCAATCCGAGCCGCTGGCTCAATACAATGACTCGGCCATGGGGGCGTGTCTAAGTGAGATGGTTTTATGCCCGAACCTCTTTAACGGTCAAAATTGGGCAATAAGCTAAAATGTATAATTAGATGAAGGCATACAAGTTGTAACTTTTGAAAACGTATCAAAGCAACAATAAATCAGGTGTTTTTTATTTAATAGAGCTAAATGTATTATATATTTAAAATTCTTAAGCACTCAGCAACATGCCCCTCACAATATGTTGCTATCTTAGCTACTAATGCTTTTTTGGTTATAATGGTGGAAAAGCCCAAAGACTCATTGTTTACAGTTTTACAAAACAAAATGTGAAGAGTGGATGGTTATTTGCGCAGCAGAAATAAAAGGAAATGCAACAAACAATATTGCAACGTCACAAATGGTTTTTTATTGTCTTTACCGCTTCTGTTGTGGAGCTAACACCATGTGTTGAAGGCCATGTAGGGTGTTGGATAAGATAGGGCCTTCCGTGTGTTAAAAGCTTAGCCTTTTCCCTTTAAGGATGCTGCATAGGGCGCCTGATCTGTTATGTAGAGGGTTTGTTTATTCCCTGCCCCTTGGGGGCAGTGGTGTATGAGGGGTCAAAGTAACAAAAATTGACTTGAAATGAATTGAAGGTGTGAAATACTGAACATGGTAAAATTGAATGCCATAAAAAACAATTTGTAATTAATATTGCTTCTGTGAAAATTAGAATCTGTGAATTTGGAGGTAGTTAAAATGATAATATGGCAAATATTTGGTTATAAATATTAAGGTTATCATATTTAACGTTGCCTGTTTTCATTCACTGCCTTGATTTTAGCACCCCCGTTTTTACCACTTCAGTTTCATCATTCATCGCATTCACGACTACAAAACTCCGCGGTTGCGCCAGGGCTGCTGCCGTATTCCGATCGACCGAAAGTAACAAAAATTACTAAAACTGAAATGGTAAAAACGGGGGCGTTAAAATCAAGGCAGTGAATGAAAACAGGCAATTTTAAATTTGATAATCCTAATATTCATAACAGTAATATTTACCATGTTATCATTTTAATGACCTCCAAATTCATGGATTCTAATTTTCACACAGGCGATATTAATCACATGTTGGTTTTTACGGCACTCAATTTTACCATGTTCAGTATTTCACACCTTCAATTTATTTCAAGTTAATTTTTGTTACTTTGACCCCTCATGGTAGTGGGTATGTCAACAGTTTTCACAGTGTGTGTAGAAGAGTGTAATCGTTGATGGCAAATAAAGTTCATGCTGGACCAATTTTCAAAGCCTGTTCAACCTCTGTACTACGGTTAAGAGATCAATGACAAGAGAAAGAAAATGACACTGGGGGCTTTTGTCCAGGATCCGTCGCCAAGAAGTAACTACAGAAACCACGAAGAGGAAAGGTAGCTGCAGCCAAGAGACAACAATGGCGGCACCTGCACACTGTGGTAACATCGATATGAACAATAATAGACACTCCAAGGTAACGGAACTCAATCTGAGCACAAATCCGTTTTTGCCCGGTTTTACTAGCATGGAGCTAACGCTAGCCACCAGGGAGTACGGTGAGCTGATACAGCCACAAGGGGTGACATGGCAGCTTACTCCACCGCCATCCACACACACCAACCCTTGCATGAAGACCACAGGGACGGCTGGTTGTCTGGCTGGGGCCATTTATCACAGCGAGAACGTAACATTAACACCCTTTGTGCCCAGCTGTAATGCAAATACAGATAAAGGGATCCAGTCCTTTTCCACGCCCATGAACTGGAACTAATGGACTTCTGCAGTGCACGCACAAGCACAAACCATCTCACACATGCCCAACTTGGGTCAAGCCAGTCATCCCCTGTGCCGGGTGCTGGTCTATTCTGCAGAAGGAAGCGAAGAGGTATACTACAGAATTAAAGAGAGGATTCCGGTCCTACAGCCAGGGCAGTTTGATGGGTCAGGTTCGTGGAGAGACTTTATCTACCAGTTTGAAGCATCTGCACAAGCTAATAACTGGGCAAAAATACAAAAGCTGTTCAACTCAGATTCAGCCCGCGACATCCTAGTAAGACTGGTACCAGCAAAACTGCCTTTTGCCATAATTGCTTTGGGGTAGCACACATACGAAACCAGTATCGCTCTCCAAAAGAAGAGCTGTGTATCCAGATAGTTATATATGGACGAAGACTGCGTGCTCTGCTAGACTCTGGTGCCAGAAGGAATGTGCTGCCAATGCACCACTTCAATTCTCCTCCAGCGCAGCTCAGGCCCAGTGTACAGCCATCCACCACTGAGGTCCTGCAGGGGATAGGGCCCAAAGGTTTGGCCGTCCAGGGAGAAGTTGTCTTACCTGTCCTTGTGGGAAGCAGAAGGGTTGATGTCAACTTCATTATGGCTGACACGACAGAGAACACCGAAATCATCCTAGGTCACCCCTTCCTACATCAGTCTAATGCCTGCTTGTATTACAGTCGCAAGGAAATAACCCTCTTTGATTAGAAAAGAGCTATGACCTCAGCTGCCAATCCGCAACCCATCTGGTTCTATTGCTCGCACCACCATTTTGAAAGCTGGCCGTGAGTACGTGGTGCCCGAGTATGCACACATTTCTTCCACTGACAGTGGGGTCCTGACGCTCAGTCTAACCAAGACCTTCATTGAGAGACATGGTGTCCTGGTTGCCCATGCGGTGGTGCAACCACAAAGGTCCTTGGACATCCCCATCAGAGTCTTTAATCCAGGGGCTACACCTGTTGCCTTGAACAAAGCGGTTGTGGCCGGTGTTCTTCAGCCTGCTGAGGTGGTGGATGCCTTGGAGCCACAACCCCTGGTACCCTTGTATGGGGGAACTTTCTGCCAAAAATCAAGAGCACATATTTTCAATTTGAGAGCAGGATTTAATTCTGCTTGTACTTAAACGTAGTTATGCTTGCACTTAAAACTAGTAATACTTGCACTCAAGACTTCTGCTTTCTTTCTGCACTCTGATCCAGTGCTTCTTGCATAGATAATTTCTCCTCCTGCTTGCTTCTTCCTTTCAAGCGCACAAACTTGCTCTCTGCTCGGATCAAAACTGTGTTCTCAAGTTTCTTCCCTGCTGCAAATTCTTTTTGCTCCCTCTCAGATTAAAGTCGTATCATCTCCTAGCAACCATATCAGCCAATAGAATGACAGTGTGCAAATGCAAGGTCACAGGCTTAGTTGGGGTGCGCTTGTTTCCTTCTACTGACTGTGCCTCTGTTGCTACAATTGATGACTGAGAACATATTGCATTTGGCTCGGCAATTGCTCCAGAACTTGACGCCTCAGTAGAGTCTGTCACAATGGTAGAAAGGATAACATTATAGATATTTTATTGTGAAGCACTTAAGTTATGGAAATTGAAGAATAACTATTTATAAAATGTATGATTCAGATATCGTAAATAGCTATCCCAATAAGTAAAAATAAAGTGTTTAATTTAACCCAACAAGGACCAAACACTTAAAAATTAAGGTTAGGTTTGTCACCATTTTACTGAAAATATTATTATAACAGTGATATTGTAAATCATTAACTTTATCTTTGATATACTAGATGAATTAGCAAATTTACAATGCAATTCTTAAATATGTGTTCCTCTGAAAATATGTGTTTGATTGTCAGATTTTATTTTAATGTTGTTTATTTTGATAGAAACAGGCATACATATTAAACTACTGAATGTTTAAAATCACTTACTTCCGGATAGTTTGAATTATCCACTGTCATTGTACTTTGCTGAGTTGAACTATCAATTGAAGTAGATTAACCTATTTCACGAAACTGCGACTCACACCGGATGCATAGAAACACTGACTGCCAGATCTTGCTCCGTATAACCTGTGTCAGGGAAGTAGCAACTCTGGTATGTCCAGTAGAAGGAAACAAGCACACCCCAACTAAGCCTGCGACCTAGCAGTTGGACACTGTCATTTTATTGGCTGGCATGGTTGCTAGGAGATGACAACTTTAATCTGAGAGAGAGGAAAAAGAATTTGCGAGCAGGAAAGAAACTTGAGAACGCAGTTTTGATCCGAGCAGAGAGCAAGTTTACGTCCATGAAAGGAAGAAGCAAGCAGGAGGAGAAATTATCTATGAAAGAAAGATTAGATCAGTGCGCCGAAACAAAGATTTGAGAGAGAACAGAGTATATTTGAAAAAAAGCTGAAGTTTTGAGTGCAGACATTACTAGTTTTGAGTGCAAGCATTACTAAGTTTGAGTACAAGCAGAATGAAATCCTGCTCTCAAATTGAAAATATGTGCTCTTGATTTTTGGCAGTAAATTTCCCTCATACCCATCTGCTAACTTTGTGTCTATCCTCCCTCGTTTGCAGGTTTTGTATGAGGAGAGCTGCACCGGCATGCCAGAGAGTGACTGCCACAAGGTAGCCCGCCTACTGCAATATTACGCAGATTTTTTCTTACTGTTCCGACTGATCTCAGCCACACCAACATTGTGCAGCATGAGATACAGACCACACAGGGACTACCTGTTAAACAGCCTTCTCGTAGAATGGCAGCCGATAAACAGCCGGCTGCGAACCAGCACTTACAACAGAGTCTCAATGCAGGGGTGGCCTTGCCTAGCAACAGCAGCTGTGCTGCACCTATTGTGTTACAACTTGCGTTATGTGGGACCCCAGAATGCAGACGAGTAGGCAGCATGACGGTAGGTGAAAAACGATTTAATAAAAAAACAAAAACTCACTCTCAGAAGAGGCAGGAACAAAACAGAAGCAGGCTGGCTAGACAGGCATTGCATGGTCCACAAAATAAGACATGAGCTGAGAACAAGACATGATTTGAGAAATGTTTCCGCAACGAATAACTGAACAGGTGTGTATATATAGAGTGTGAAACAGGTGGAGCTAGGAGACAGATTAGTTTGGAGCAGGTGAACCTGATAAAGATAATTAACAGACAGAACAGAACGTGGCTGGAGCAAGAACAGAGACTCTTGAATACAAACAAAAACTAAAGCATGCCCAGAACCAAAAAACAAACTTGACAAAACATGAACAAGACTAAAACATGACCAGAAAAATAATAAACAGAAGCATGATTCAAAAACTGTGAAACAAATATAAGAAAAACCCAGAAACCAAAAACCAAAGAACCCCAAATAATAACACAATGGGATGGTTAAAAAAATAAACAGTCTCTCAGATTATGTGTGGACTACAGGCTTTTGAATAAAAGGACCATCAAGGACACATATCCACCACCTCGTAGTCAGGACACTCTGGACACATTGTCCACTGCCAGGTATTTTAGCACACTTGACCTGATTTTCGGGGTACTGGCAGGTAGAGATGACCTCTGGAGCCCACAGCTTTACGGGCTCCAAGTCTTCTCTACCTGCCAGTACCCCGCAGCTTTACGGCCTCCAGAGGTCATCTCTACCGTAAAGCTGAGGTCTTCTGCACACGGAAAGGACTTTTCGTATTGAATGTGATGTCCTTTCGATTGTGTAATGCCCCGGCCACTTTCCAAAGACTTATGGACCGGGTGCTGGTAGGTCTGTAGTGGGAGACATGTTTAGTGTATTTAGACGATATAGTGGTCTTGGGGCACGACACTTCCCAAATGTTAGAATGTCTGGAGCAGGTTTTCATGAGGCTGCGCCAGGCAAACCTAAAACATAAGTCATCAAAGTGTTGTTTGTTCCGGGAGGAGATGGCCTATCTGGGGCACATTGTGTTAGCAAAAGACATCGCTACCGCCCTGAAAAGACAGAAAGTTAGGGACTGGCCCACACCTAGGAACGTGTCCAAAGCGAGGCAGTTTGTTGGCCTTGCCTCTTATTGCCGACGTTTGGTTCCTAACTTCGTCTCAATAGCTAAGCCACTGCATGAGCTGACAAAGAAAAACGCCTGCTTTAGCTGGACTGCCCAATGTAAGTGGGCGTTTGTTGAAACTACAAAGACTGCTGACTTTAGCTCCTGTCCTGGGCTACCACCTTGATGAAGGAGACATTTTTTTCGACACTGACGCTAGCGACTGTGGGATTGGAGATGTCCTCTCCCAAGTGCAAGGGGGTGAGGAGAGGGTGCTTTTGGGAGCAGGTGACTGTCAGTTGTCGAACAGAATTACTGAACCATCCGTAGAGAGCGTCTGGCGGTTGTAAATTTTACCTCTCACTTAAGACACTACCAACTGGGCTGCCTTTTTATTGTTTAGACTGACCACAGTAGCCTTCGTTGGTTAACCCGACTCAAGGAGCCCGAAGGCCAGAATGCATGCTGGTTAGAAAAACTGGTATGACTTTGGTGTAGTCCACCGGCCAGACAGGAACCACCAGAATGCAGATGCATTGTCCAGGCGTTTATCTCAGGGGGTCCTGCCCTTGCACCATAAAGGATCCAGAACTTAGCAGTGACCAGTGCTGCAACAAAGCAGTGCAGTGCAACCTCTCCAATTACTCCGCCATAGTTGCACCTTCCGCTTCTACCATTAAGCAGCCTCTAGTAGGGGTAGTAGTGGGGGTGGGGCCTGGGCCACCAGTAGTGGCGTCGGGAGACATGCCTAGTGGCTGTGTTTCCACCTGTCTAAACATCCACAGAGTAAGTGGGCCATCACAAACTATTTTTTCCAGGGATGGACATTAGAGGAGCTGAGCGATGCCGAAAATAATGACTCTGATATTGCACCAGTCTGGCAGTGATAGAGCCATCTACCATGGTCCACCATAGCTGTGCTTAGCCCGGCCACAAAAGCTTACTGGTCGCAATGGAAAAGGTTATATATTAAAGATGGAGTACTGTGTAGAAAGCTTTTTTGTCAAGATGTCAAAATGTTTTACCCCCTGGTCCTCCTACTCTGCATATTGCGTGAAGCTGTGATGGAGCAGATGCATAAAGTCCAGTCGGGGGTCATTTTGGAGGGGAAAAGACTCTTGCGCATGTTAAAACCAGGAACTATTGGTACAACATGAGGGACGAAGCAACACTGTGGTGCCGGACCTTTCCCAATAGTGCTGCTAAAGCTTCTCCAAAGAAAACACCACAGGCCGTCATGGGCACTGTGCGTGTAGGAGCGCCCATGGAAAGGGTTGCAGTTGATCTCATGTGGGCCTTTAAATGAGACTGATAGACACAACCGTTTCATTGTAGTTATTCAAGACTATTTCAGTAAGTGGGTAGAAGCCTACCCTGTACCTAAGTTCCTGCCAGCTTACGAGGGGCCTTATTTCGTAGTGGACCTGCTTGATAACTGGGTGAACCAGAACCAGAAGGAGCCGAGGTCAAAGATCAAAGTAGTCCACCACGACAAGCTCAAAGTTTATCATGGCAGAATTCCGCTGGACAATAGATGGGTTTTCCAGATGGCTAACCCATCGACACTATTGGAGGGGTAACCCCCCGGCATCTGATGAGGACACAAGCATTGATGTCGGGCCCATCACGCTTTAGGACATTTCCTCAAATGCTGGAGACCCCATGACAGTGACCTGTGAGAGCTCTGATTCCTCTCCACCTGTTTCACCGAACACTAGTCCATCTCCTGCCAGGAGATGGTATCATCCTCTAACCATTAACCCTCTGTTTAGGCCGCGGAGGACAAGGAGAGCCTTGGATATGTTATACTTTAAATTAGCGTGTGTACACATACATATGTCCATATTTCACATCACCAGAGATGGGTGGTAACTAGTTACATTTATGAGTAACATTTTGAAAAAATATACTTCTAGGTGTAGTTTGACTGCATTGTGCTTTTAACTTCAACTTTATTTTAAAGTAAAACTACTCTTACTTGAGCACAATTTGTGGCTTCTCTACCCACTCAAAATACACGAGCACAGGCACACACACACAAAAACACACACAGACTCACAGTTTGTGTTAAAGTGAGACGTCTTGTTCATAGACCAGCTTTATTGCTCTATTGCCCCTGCTAGGCCTTGTGGAGGTAACCGAAATATTCAGTAAACATACACTACCGGTCAAAAATTTTATATATATAAATAAATGGGTCTCTTTATTTTCATGACGATTTAAATTGTAGATTCTCACCAAAAGCATCAAAACTGTGAATGAACACTCATGGAATTATGTAGTATACAAAAGGTGTGAAAAAGCTTTGAACATTTACATATTTTTACAATGTGGGAGAAAACAGTGTCACAAATCGTTCGTTTGTCGTCTTCCGCTTTATCCGGGACCGGGTCGTGGGGCAGCAGACTCAGCAGAGACACCCAGACGTCCCTCCCCCCAGACACCTCCTCCAGCTCCTCCGGAAAGAGCCCAAGGCGTTCCCAAGGCGGAGGAAGCTCATTTCAGCCGCTTGTATCTGGAATCTCGTTCTTTCGGTCATGACCCAAAGTTCATGGCCATAGGTGAGGGTAGGAATGTAGACCGACCGGTAAATCGAGAGTTTCGCTTTTCGGCTCAGCTCTCTCTTCACCACAATGGACCGGCACAGTGTCCCCATTACTGCAGCACCCGCACCGATCCATCTGTCGATCTCCCGCTCCATTCTTCCCTCACTCATGAACAAGACCCTGAGATACTTGAACTCCTCCACTTGAGGCAGGAACTCCCCTCCAACCTGAAGAGGACAAGCCACCCTTTTCCGGTCGAGTACCATGGCCTCTGACTTGGAGGAGCTGATCTTCATCCCAGCCGCTTCACACTCGGCTGCGAACCGCCCCAGGGCATGCTGTAGGTCTTGGCTAGAGGGGGCCAGCAGGACCATGTCATCTGCAAAAAGAAGAGACAAAATCCACTGGTCCCCAACCCAGACCCCCTACGGCCCTTGGCTGGGCCTAGAAATGCTGTCCATAAGAGTTATGTACAGGACCGGTGACAAAGGGCAGCCCTGCCGGAGTCCAACATGCACCGGGAACAGGTCCAACTTAGTGCCGGCAATGTGGACCAGACTCCTGCTCCGCTCGTACAGGGACCGGATGGCCCCTAATAAAGGGCCCCCGATTCCATACTCCTGGAGCACCCCCCACAAGGCATCACGAGGGACACAGTCGAATGCTTTCTCCAGGTCCACAAAACACATGTGAACCGGTTGGGCAAACTCCCATGAACCCTCGAGTACCCTGTAGAGGGTATAGAGCTGGTCCAGTGTTCCACGGCCAGGACGAAAACCACACTGCTCCTCCTGAAGCCGAGGTTCGACTATCGGCCGGACTCTCCTCTCCAGTACCCTGGCATAGGCCTTACCAGGGAGGCTGAGGAGTGTGATCCCCCTGTAGTTGGTCCTTCTTATGAAGGGGGACCACCACCCCAGTCTGCCAGTCCAGAGGCACTGTACCCGACCGCCACGCAATGTTGAAGAGGCGTGTCAACCATGACAGCCCCACAACATCCAGAGATTTGAGGTACTCAGGGCGGATCTCATCCACCCCCGAAGCCTTACCACCATGGAGCTTTTTAACCACTTCGGTGAATTCAGCCTGGGTGATGAAAGAGTCCAACCCCGAGTCCCCAGTCTCTGTTTCCACCAGGGAATGCGTGATGGCAGGATTGAGGAGATCCTCAAAGTACTCCTTCCACCGCCCGATAATGTCCCCAGTCGAGGTCAGCAGCCTCCCACCCCCACTATAAACAGTGTTTGCGAAGCACTGCTTCCCCCTCCTGAGGCGCCGGACGGTTTGCCAGAATCGCTTCGAGGCCAACCGGTAGTCCTTCTCCATGGCCTCACCGAACTCCTCCCAGGCCCGAGTTTTTGCCTCTGCCACATCCCGGGCCGCAGCACGCTTGGCCTCACGGTACCCGTCTCAGGGGTCCCATAGCAAACCACAGCCGATAGGACTCCTTCTTCAGCTTGACAGCATCCCTTACTGCCGGTGTCCACCACCGGGTTCGGGGATTGCCGCCGCGACAGGCACCGTAGACCTTACGGCCGCAGCTACAGGCAGCAGCATCAACAATAGATGCGGAGAACATGTTCCACCTGGACTCTATGTTTCCAACATCCCCCGGAATCTGGTCAAAGCTCTCCCGGAGGTGGGAGTTGAATACATCCCTGGCCAAGGGCTCCGCCAGACGTTCCCAGCAGACCCTCACTATGCACTTGGGCCTGTCAAGTCTGTCTGGCTTTCTCCTCCTCCAGCGGATCCAACTCACCACCAGGTGGTGATCAGTGGACAGCTCAGCCCCTCTCTTCACCCGAGTGTCCAAAACATGCAGCCGAAGGTCTGATGATACGACAACAAAGTCAATCATTGACCTCCTGCCTAGGGTGTCTTGGTGCCAAGTGCACTGATGGACACCCTTATGCTTGAACATGGTGTTCATTATGGACAATCCGTGACTAGCACAGAAGTCCAATACAAAACACCACTCTGATTCAGATCGGGGAGGCCATTCCTCCCGATCATGCCTCTCCAGGTGTCACTGTCGTTTCCCACGTGGGCATTGAAGTACCCCAGCAGAATAATGGAGTCCCGGGGAGGGGCACTATCCAGCACCCCCCGCAGGGACACCAAGAAAGCTGGGTACTCCGCACTACCGCTCGGCCCATAGGCCGAAACAACAGTCAGAGACGTGTCCCCAACCCGAAGGCGTAGGGATGCGACCCTCTCATCCACTGGGGTAAACCCCAACACGAAACGGCTGAGCTGGCGGGCAACAAGCAAACCCACACCAGCCCGCCGCCTCTCCCCGTGGGCCACTCCAGAATAGAAGAGAGTCCAGCCCCTCTCAAGGAGATAGGTTCCAGAGCCCACGCTGTGTGTGGAGGTGAGCCCGACTATTTCTAGTCGATATCTCTTGACCTCCGCGAAAAGCTCAGGCTCCTTCCCCCCCAGCGAGTTGACATTCCACGTCCCTAGAGCCAGCCTAAGCATCCGGGGATCGGGCCGCTGAGGTCTCCACCTTCGTCCGCCACCCAATCCTCTTTGCAACGGTCCCTCACAGTTCCCCCTGCAGGTGGTGGGCCCACTGGGGGATGCAGTGTCACAAAATATTCTTAAATAAACACAATGTCATATCATTGGTGTGTATGTGAAACCCTTGACCAATCACAAAACTGGACTCTAAGCAGTGGTTACAGGAACACAGAAGTAGCTGCCAGACATCTGCCAGATATCAAAACCAGCTGTACCATAACAATCCCATTACTCTTATCACCCCTGTCATTCCAAAGCTGAAATGGAAAGCAGTTTTTCCATTTAAGGCCAGACAAAGTTCAACACGGGACTCTTGCCGTTATCAGCACCATGCTCTCTCAGGCCAAGAATTTTCCTCATCTAAACACATTCCTGGACAGGCCTTGCATGCTGCTCAGAATCACTCTTAACTTGTTTCCAGAACAATTAATACCAAATTCACTTTCACATATGCTAAAAACAACAGTAACACTTTTAATCTAGTGAACAAAGTTTTAACCTACCACAACAATCAAAATAGTCAAACAGTCAAAATAACCACCCTTTGCTTTGATTATTGCTTTGCACTCTTAGCATTCTCTCAATAAGCTTCATGAAGTGATTTTTCAAAGAGCCTTGGAAGAACATCCCAGAGGTTCGCTGAGTGACGGTTAAAGGTTAATGTTTCAGTCATCACAGTGTAGAGAAAAAAATGTGTGTTCGTATCAGAAGTGAGTTATGCGTTGTTGAAGAAAAATTGTAGATCTGCTCCAAGAAATGTTCCCTTTATAATGTATTTTTCACCAGCTCAGAAACATCTGCATAACTAAAAGAGTCGTCTGCGGAGCCCTTTGTTTCTGAGCCCTGATGCATATTTGCATACAGAGAAACTCAGCTCATAGGACCTTTTGATTAGGTCAGACAAAAACTCAGCTCATAGGACAAAGGCACTTGCTAAATTTCCATCACAGCATCATTGCATGAAACTATAATAATCCGAGTTGAGCAATAAAACTCTAAGCAGGGAACATTCTCTTTTTAGGAGGAACAATGAAGATCATATGAGGAACAAAATGCAATTGGAAACACGCATCTCACTGGGGGAAAAGGTTCCAAAAACCTATGGAAGACTGCACCGTCTTGCCTGGAAGTTAGAATCAAAGGTCATTGGCCTCACCGCGCACACATCACGGTGAGAGACACCTAGGTACATACAGGGAAGACGTCTAAACATAGCACATAACTTTTCTTCAACATGATGAACCGGAGACGTCTGCAGAGAAGTCATCACACCCACAATTTGTCACCTGATTAGGAAGTTGCTATTGTTGTCAGAGGGGAAAGACAGAAACTGCTTATAACTGGTTCTACCCCCCACCCTAATTTCTTTGTATTTTAGCAAACTGCTGTCCCACTTTGACCAGGCATCCTTTTTGGCTTAGGCAAGCTGACTGCATAGAGTGGGGCGAAAAAAGGTCATTTTTATGCCAACAGGAATTACTATACTCTTTTCCAATATAGTTTTGTTACGGATGTATGATTCTGTGGCCTTTTCTAATCATCTCTTTGCTGCCCTAATTAAATATATCTGGCCTTGTTGCTTATCTGCTGCACCGCTCACTGCTACAGCTTACACAACATGACTGTTGATATCACATAAGACGCAACACATAGTCAAGGATAAACTGATACAAGAGGATGACAGCCTTTAGGAGGGTTAAGAACAGGCATAGATAAAAGCAGGACTCACGCTCCATTCTTTGCTCCTATCAGTTCATACCTAAGATGGGCTGAGGGGGGCCCAGTACCAAAGGTGAATGTCACTCTATATCTGTTAGGTTGTATACTCTGTACACTTATCATTTTGGCATTAAATCTTGATTTTATACTAAACCATTTCTCATTATTAGTACTCGTACTCGTCGTCTTCCGCTTTATCCGGGACCGGGTCGCGGGGGCAGCAGACTCAGCAGAGACACCCAGACGTCCCTCTCCCCAGACACCTCCTCCAGCTCCTCCGGGGGGAGCCCAAGGCATTCCCTGGCCAGCCGAAAGACATGGTCCCTCCAGCGTGTCCTGGGCCGTCCCCTGGGCCTCCTCCCGGTGGGACGTGCCTGGAACACCTCCCGAGAAAGGAGTCCAGGAGGCATCCGAGCCACCTCAACTCGAGCCACCTCAACTGGCAGCGGCTCTACTCCGAGCCCCTCCCGGATGGCCGAGCTCCTCACCCTATCTCTAAGGGAGTGCCCGGCCACCCTACGGAGGAAGCTCATTTCAGCCGCTTGTATCTGGGATCTCGTTCTTTCGGTCATGACCCAAAGTTCATGGCCATAGGTGAAGTTAGGAACATAGACCGACCGGTAAATCGAGAGCTCCGCTTTTCGGCTCAGCTCTCTCTTCACCACAATGGACCGGCACAGTGCCCCCATTACTGCGGCACCCACACTGATCCGTCTGTCGAACTCCCGCTCCATTCTTCCCTCACTCATGAACAAGACCCTGAGATACTAAAACCCCTCCACTTGAGGCAGGAACTCCCCTCCAACCTGAAGAGAGCAAGCCACCCTTTTCCGGTCGAGAACCATGGCCTCGGACTTGGAGGAGCTGATCTTCATCCCAGCCGCTTCACACTCGGCTGCGAACCGCCCCAGGGCATGCTGTAGGTCTTGGCTAGAGGGGGCCAGCAGGACCACGTCATCTGCAAAAAGAAGAGACGAAATCCTCTGGTCCCCAAATCACACCCCCTCCAGCCCTTGGCTGTGCCTAGAAATTCTGTCCATAAAAGTGAACAGGACCGGTGACAAAGGGGAGCCCTGCCGGAGTCCAACATGCACCAGGAACAGGTCCAATTTAGGGCCGGCAATGCAGACCAAACTCCTGCTCCACTTGTACAGAGACCGAATGGCCCCTAATAAAGGGCCCCCGATTCCATATTCCTGGAGCAACCCCCACAGGGCATCACAAGGGACACAGTCGAATGCTTTCTCCAGGTCCACAAAACACGTGTGGACCGGTTGGCCAAACTCCCATGAAACCTCGAGTACCCTGTAGAGGGTATAGAGTTGGTCCAGTGTTCCACGGCCGGGACGAAAACCACACTGCTCCTCCTGAAGTCGAGGTTCGACTATCGGCCGGACTCTCCTCTCCAATACCCTGGCGTAGGCCTTACCAGGGAGGCTGAGGAGTGAGACCCCCCTGTAGTTGGAACACACCCTCCGGTCACCCTTCTTATGAAGGGGGACCACCACCCCAGTCTGCCAGTCCAGAGGCACTGTACCCGACCGCCACGCAATGTTGAAGAGGCGTGTCAACCATGACAGCCCCACAACATCCAGAGATTTGAGGTACTCAGGGCGGATCTCATCCACCCCCAAAGTCCTGCCACGGCGGAGCTTTTAACCACCTCGGTGAGGAGTCCCACAAGCCAACCACAGCCTGGGCCTGTCAAGTCTGTCTGGCTTTCTCCTCTTCCAGCGGATCCAACTCACCACCAGGTGGTGATCAGTGGACAGCTCAGCCCCTCTCTTCACCCGAGTGTCCAAAACATGCGGCCGAAGGTCTGATGATACGACAACAAAGTAAATCGTTGACCTCCTACCTAGGGTGTCCTGGAGCCAAGTGCACTGATGGACACCCTTATGTTTGAACATGGTGTTCATTATGGACAATCCGTGACTAGCACAGAAGTCCAATAACAAAACACCACTCTGATTCAGATCGGGGAGGCCATTCCTCCCGATCACGCCTCTCCAGGTGTCACTGTCGTTCCCACGTGGGCATTGAAGTCCCCCAGCAGAATAATGGAGTCCCCGGGAGGGGCACTATCCAGCACCCCCGACAGGGACACCAAGAAGGCCGGGTACTCCGCACTACCGCTCGGCCCGTAGGTCGAAACAACAGTCAGAGACCTATCCCCGACCCGAAAGCGCAGAGATGCGACCCTCTCATCCACCGGGGTAAACCCCAACACGAGATGGCTGAGCTGGGGGGCAACAAGCAAACCCACCCCAGCTCGCCGCCTCTCCCCGTGGGCCACTCCAGAGAAGAAGAGAGTCCAGCCCCTCTTGAGGAGGTGGTGGGCCCACTGCGGGATGGCCTCGTGTCTCTCGTTCGGGCTTGGCCAGACCGGGTCCTGCGAGGAGCAACCCGGCCACAAGGCGCTCTCCGACGAGTCCCAACCCCAGGCCTGGCTTCAGGGTGGGACCCCGGCTCCGGCGTACCGGGCTAGGTCACGTGCCTCGATTTAGTAGTTGTCATGAAGGTGTCTTGAACCGCTTTTTGTCTGACCCGTCACCTAGAGCCTGTTTGCCATGGGAGCCCCTACCAGCAGAGGCGGAGCTAGAGAGGGGGCCGGGGGGGCACTGGACCCCCCTGAAATCGGATTGCCCCCCACCAGGTGCCCCCCCAGATGATTAACATGTCACGACAGCAGGTCATTCCTCTACAGTAGTAAGTGGCATGTAACTTCCCCCATTTTCACTGTGTAACGACGGGAAGGACCAGCTGGTGGTGGCAATGCGCAACCTCAGGTTTTTGCCAACCACCAATAAGCCCCAGAAGAAGAGCCACGTAAAGGAGATGAGACCTGCAAGGAGAAGATGCAGAGGATCACAGCGTAGAGGAACACTGTACAACCTGTTTGACTTCAAGATAACATACCAGTTAAACAACATCAAGGTAAGTTTAACAGTGGTTTCCTGATAAGGCAATGTTTAAAATAACTTCTGTGTTACGTAGGAGATCATTTTTGGTAGTTCAGTAACAACTACAAGTCGCGAGCATCAAATTAACGTTATCCGGCGTCTACAGACAGCCGCTCCACATTTATGTCTTCATTTAATACGGGTTGTCGCACATAAATGTGCTTCTCTAATGATTTAAGAGCAATGAAACTAGCAGACAATCAGCCTGCTAGCGGATTATTGCTCTGATGGTTAGGTGAAATGTAACAGGATGATGCTACCCTGTTAAGAAGCTGAAAGGTTTTGTTCATGGTTTTAGAACTTTCTAGGTATTCCATGCAAATAAACTGTACTTACTAACAGTTTGAGTTCTCAATTTACAGCCACAATCTGTTTACCATGACTTTTTGAGGTAATAAGAGGGGAGTTGATAACACTGTGTAAGTAGTATTTGGAGTGATATGATTGAGAATGAAAAGGCAGGGAGACAAGATACACGACTTCTTTTTAAAAGTAAGCAAATTAGGCACAAATCAGATAGAGTTCTGCTCTGGTATCAGCAGCCCTGATGGCTCCCATCCTGGGACCAGGTAGGAGAGGGAATGTTAGACACAAGCCATCCAACCATCACCAGGTCAGAATATCTACAGAAACATTACCCAGTTCAGTAATTACCTTCAGATTTCCATTATTTTGAAATGTTGTTTGCTGCTGATGTGTGTTCATGATAAATTTGTGGTTGTGTTTTTCTTTTGAAAATACTCATATTTTTGGTTTAATGTAGTTCTATCGAGGGAGGAGTCTGAAGCCACAGAGGCCTCTGACTCTGACCAGGATGATGGTGAGCCAGTCCCAGGAGATACCACTGACCTCTTCCCAACTGTGTCCAGTACTGCTTTTGTTCCTCCGAAAGGACCCAGTGGTAATTCTACTTAACTGAAACCTGGTAGTTAGCTGTTTTATCCATTTTTATATTTTTTTAATTATCATTTATTATTTTTTAATAAATCCATCCGTCTATGTTCTATACCTGCTTCTTCCGTATAGGTCTCCTTTGAATACATAATATGCAGGTACAGAATGTAAAAAAAAAAAAGGAACAGAAGGGGGGAAAAAGAACATGAAAAGAAAAAAAATGTTGACAAGTACACAATTTTTGGTGTATATAGGTGCAGAGGTGAGAAGGCAGAGCGTTTGGGTTAGGGAAAGTCCTACGGTTTTCATCGCTCTGGTGATTATAGACACATGTGGAATGTGTCTATACTTCACACATTCCACAGTATGTTATCCATCATGCCTGCTATTGTAGACTGTCACTTTGATGTTGGATTATCATCTATTTGAAAGCTGTTCAATAAATGGGGCAACCCCCAACTTATTTCCCAGTCTGGACATTGTAAGCGCGTAGTAACCTGGATCCACCCAAACCCAGAAGCGACCAAAGAGATGGAACCTGATGGTCGCACAAATCAGTGTTGTATAAAGTATGAAATCTCAGAATCAAGTAAAAGTATAGGTCCCTCCCAAAATATGATTTGGGGTAAAAGTCCAAGTCACTGACTAAAAAGTTACTTGATTTAAAGTTTTTAAAGTATCTAAAACGTCTTGTACTCAAGTATGGAAATGTTAAAAATGATGTACTCAAAGTAATGTAATGAAAAGTTAAAAAAAAAGTAAAAACAAGGCAAATGCAGTTTGAATGAATTTTTATTTTGGTAAACTGTAAAATACACTTAAAATAATGACCCCAACTAAGTGCAGGCAAAATTTAAAACCTGCTAATAGATTCCCTGAGGCATCATTTGTTAAAAAAAATTAGGTGTTTTACCTATACCACAAGGGTTTAAAATTTAACCTGCTTTAAAACTAAACCCAGCTTCTTAGTATACCCTCCAGGACAGAAAATACAAATTTTTTGAAGCCTAAGTTTCCCCTTCAAGTAAGGTCAGTGCTAAAATGAGAAAAAAAAATAGTCAGTACAGAAAGTGCGGCCAACATGAAAAAAAAAAAGCCGTTACGATTATCACTTCAAAAAAACTATAGGTGTACACAACTGGTCTTTATACAAAAAAAAAAAAAGAATTGGGAGGGAAATGCAGCTTTTTTTGGCATCTGAAGAGGGAGACCTTTTTGAAACCTACCTTAAACGAAAAAAAAACAGTGCTGAAAGAGGTGAAATTCAGAAAAAAAAAAAAGATGGTACGGTTATTGCACTTAGGCCTATTAACTTAATCAAAACATTTTGAAAAACACAACCCCCTATCCCACCCCCCTCTACATTTGCCCTCATTTTTTCTCCCCTCAAATCTCAACCCCTTGTGGTACCCCGCACAAAACCCCATTATCACTTGAAACTTTTTAAAACCTTTGTTCATTTTAAAAAAGCAGCTGGCTTTAAAAAGTGCCTAAAAATTTAGCCGTATCTTCGTGGGCTAAAAACACAAGACCTCTATTGAACAGCCGTTGTATGCCGGATGGGGAGGGCGTGTTGAGCTTGACAGACAGCTTGCAGACAGAAGGAAAGGACCTAAGCAAATCCAGGGGCCCGCGGGGGCCCCCGGTGGCAAAAAATTTTTTTTGGGGATTTTAGGAAGTAGGTTTTTTCCCCAAAATTGCCTGGTGATAAATGAGGGGGGGGCCTCAATGTGCTTGATGAACTTTGCAGAAAAAAGAGGGAGAAAAAGAGATTTTCTCTGTTTCCATGTAAAAGGGGGTAAAAAACTTTTGTTTTTTTTCCCCCCAAAAAAAGCCAACTTAAAAAGCAAATTTGTGCAGAAGCTTTCCGATGAGCCTTATGAACCCCAACCAAGGAGAATTTTTTACAAAGAAAATCTTTTTCCCAGGTTCCATCCTTTTGACAAATAAAAGAAATTTTTATCATGGTTTGGGAGACAGAAAGACTATGGTTTTGCTGGAAGCATGTCATGTGGTCTGATAACACCAAGATAAACAAATTCTTTTTAGATGGTGTCAAGTTTTGTGTTGGTGAAGTTAGTAAAAAAAAAAAAGTGTCCCCCACTCACAGTAAGGCATGGTAGTGGGACTGACATGGTTTTGAGCTGCATGAATGCAGTCAACATGCATGTCAAACTGTCCCATCACTACTGAAGCAGATGCGTGTATTTTAAATGTAAAGTTTTGCCATTTAATGGTGGCATCATCCTTCATCCATGTTGTTCGGAATTTTGGGAAGAAGATTGCAGCTGAACCCAGCTCGGCATCCTTGAACATGGCCCCGTATCGGTTTTCTGAATTCCAGACTGGAAAAAATCAACAAGAGGCCTGCAGTACTTCAGCTGAAAATGACTTTGTCGAGTTAAATTGTAGCAGGTGAATTGTCGGAAGTAGCCAACCCATTTGTGCGTTGGTTTCTGCTTGCAGTATGTTGGTTGCCTGGGCGACAGGGCTCATTACAGCAGCAAAACCTTAAGAAATGCGAGTTCGGCTGGGTTGAACCTGTGGTTGCAAAAAAAAGAAGAAAAACATCTGGATTTTTGTTAGATGAAACCAAGGATTATAAAACTGAATAGAAAATTGATATTTCTGATAGATTTCCAGTGATTTTGTTTATAAAAAAGACACTGTTATTCACATTGTCATTTGTTTTTCTGCAGCTGTTCTATTTTTACTAAAAAAAAACCTTAGGCCTACTTACATTGGGACCTTCAGGTCTGTGGCAATAGCTCTAAGGCTCCCTCTCCCTTTTCTCTTTACAAATCCTGAGTAGACGTTCCACGGCCATGAACAACGAGTTCCACCTTGTTTTACTTTGGCCTTAGAAGTTGAAGAGAACAGACATCCTAACCCTTCCTGCTGCAAGTGTGGATCTTCCACATTTTTTCAAGGCCATAACACTTGGCAAACGTTGCATGGTGCAGCTTCTTGTATGCATCACTGGAGTTTGCATTTGGGAGTCTTCACTGATGATGAGGTTTAGAATATGACAAGCACAGCGTTGGTGTCTTGGCAGCTGGAATTCCAACCCATATCTTCATGCAGCAGAGCTGTAGTGTCAATGTACTCCACATCTTCCTCAGGCACTCCAGTATCCTTCATCTTCAGACTGCGCTTCAGCTTCAACTCCCTCTTCATTGTTGTTTTTCATCCTCCCCAAACACTCGAAAAGCCTTCACAAAAATTTTCACCATTGTCAGTGGTTGTCCTCACAATCTTGCCTCTGATTTTCGAATTCTGCGTGGATGTCATTCAACGCATTGGCCAAGAGACAAAAGTGTGGGATCCCTTCAGCTGTCGGCATGCCAAGGCTGCTGAACATCTCAAGATTATCTGGGTCGATCCAGTGTGCCGTAACGCCAATGAACCCTCACCTTCTCACTGACCAGAAATCAGTAGTAGTATCTACGTAGTCGACCCCCTTCATTGCTTCAATCAGCGCAGCCTTCATTTCGTTAAAGCTTCTTCGATCTTCGATGTGAGCGTCACTCGTGACAGTATCTTGGCATTAGGGACAAGGTCCTTGATGAATGGCTCATGCTCGACTACTGAGAAGGGCCGCAGCCCATGTACAACATATTTGACAATGGCCTTCTCAACACTCTTCTGAGGAGTCATGGCCAAGGTGTGAGTCAATGTGGCCTGCTTGCTGGCGGGGGGGGTGGTCCACTGGCCCTTTGCGCTTTGTTTGGGGCCCAATTCAATGTATTTCTGAACATAATGCGGAGGCTTTCTCTGAAAGATCAAAAAAAAAAAATTTGGGAACAAATTGACCCACACCCCAGTTACAAACACTAATTTCCTTAGGTTGCAACATAAATGCAAACAAAACACACTTAATCTAGTACAATGTTACTTAAGTAAACTGGTCGGTATTGAACATTGGCCATCATGTAAACGTAGCCATTGTGGCGACTGTAAGGTCGGCTAACCTTGGCTTTGTTAAGACAGCAGAAGCACACAAAGTTTGTTCCAGTTTTAAAGAGTAGCACATGTTAATGGTTTGTGGTTTTGAACTTGCATTTCCTTCCTAATTTCGTTTTAAATTGAGTCTAAATGCTATCGCTATGGCTTCCGTCCCCCCTTGAACAGAGGAGTCTAGCTAGCCTTCTACAGTCAACATTAGGCCTAAGCTAAATACACCACGTGTGGAACTGAAACAATGCCAAACAAAGTTCATTTATACAGGTAACGTTATGCTCAAGATTTCACAATAGTGCCTAGTAGTGACCAAGCTATAGTTACTGAGACAGGAGGATTATAACCATTTCATAAGAAGTTACCTCGATGTGTTTCTTTAAGTTGGAAGGGGAGTTTTTGTAAGATAGAATTTCCACATCTTTGGGCAGGCATAACATACACTTCATGCTGTACGACAAATCTTTAACACCCACGAAAGAGTATATTGTGTTTAAATAAGGCCTTGGGCTCTCATCACCCGTGGTGGTTCCCCCTGGAGCCATGTCCGACGTAGTTGCAGTCGTTGTGGTTCCCCCCCCCCCTCCATGTGGCTCCTGCTGATTGCGAGACTTGCTTTGTGTTTAATGGGAGAAGCGAAACAGGTGTATCCTATTGGTGGTGATGAAAAAGCCCAGGCAAGTAGGCTACAGACTTTGTTGCAGTCAATCAGTAGGTGGGGTCAAATAACTTGCGTTTTTCTCTCTCGCTTTTTTGTAACAAGTAACTAAACCACACATTGGAAATGTATCGGAGTAAAAGTATGCAATTAAGTTCGGAAATATAGTGAAGTAAAAGTGAAAGTTATCAAACATTTTTATACTCGAGGAAAGTATGAAATACTCCAAAATATACTTAAGTAAAGTAGCAAAAATGTTTTTACTTCGTTACTATACAACACTGCTACAATATACAGGGGTTGGACAATGAAACTGAAACACCTGTCATTTTAGTGTGGGAGGTTTCATGGCTAAATTGGACCAGCCTGGTAGCCAGTCTTCATTGATTGCACATTGCACAGTAAGAGCAGAGTGGAAAGGGTTAATTAGCAGGGTAAGAGCACAGTTTTGCTCAAAATATTGAAATGCACACAACATTATGGGTGACATACCAGAGTTCAAAAGAGGACAAATTGTTGGTGCACGTCTTGCTGGTGCATCTGTGACCAAGACAGCAAGTCTTTGTGATGTATCAAGAGCCACGGTATCCAGGGTAATGTCAGCATACCACAAGAAGGACGAACCACATCCAACAGCATTAACTGTGGACGCAAGAGGAAGCTGTCTGAAAGGGATGTTCGGGTGCTACCGGTTTTAAATCCAAAAACAAAACCCACGGCTCCCAAAATCACGGCAGAATTAAAATGGCACGTCAACTCTCCTGTTCCATCAGAACTGTCCGTCGGGAGCACCACAGGGTCAATATACACGGCCGGGCTGCTATAGCCAAACTTTGGTCACTCATGCCAATGCCCAAACGTCGGTTTAAATGGTCAAGGAGCGCAAATTTTGGGCTGTGGACAATGTGAAACATGTATTGTTCTCTGAAGTCCCTTTACTGTTTTTCCCCACCCCCCGGAGAAAAAAGGGGTGGAGAAGCCCCAAAAAGCGTATCACCCAGACTGTTGCATGCCCAGAGTGAAGCGGGGGGTGGATCAGTGATGGTTTGGGCTGCCATATCATGGCATTCCTTTGGCCCAATACTTGTGCTAGTGGGGGGGTCACTGCCAAAGGACTACCGAACCTTCTTGAGGACCATGTGCATCCAGTGGTTCAAACATTGTATCCTGAAGGGGTGCCGTGTATCAGGATGACAATGCCCCAAATACCCAGCAAGACTGGTGAAAGATTGGTTTGATGAACATGAAAGTGAAGTTGAACATCTCCATGGCCTGCACAGTCACCAGATCTAAATATTATTGAGCCACTTTAGGGTGTTTTGGAGGAGCGAGTCAAGAGATTTTTTTTCCTCCACCAGTATCACGTAGTGACCTGGCCACTATCCTGCAAGAAGAAGGGTTTAAACCCCTCTGACCACTGTGCGGGTTTGTATATGTCATTCCCAGACGAATTGACGCTGTATTGGCCGAAAAAGGAGCCCACACCATATTAATAAATTATTGTGGTCTAAAACCAGGTGTTTCAGTTTCATTGCCAGCCCCGTATATATATATATATATATATATATATATTATAAAATTATATATATATATTATATATAATTATATATTGATCTAATACTGGTTACATTAGGATAATGTGTTGAAACTTATATATTTTCGTTCAACATTATTTATATATTAAAACATAATATATTATACATTCTATTTACATACAAGCAACAGTGCTTCTACAAATAAAAGCAGAAACATCAACATTGATAATAATTACAGTAGTTTTAAGTGTGATATTCATTTGTAATCCTCTTTTTATACTTTTTAATGCTTGGACATTGCTTGAACTCCACATTTGGAATATTCCAAAGCTTCATCACAATGGTCTCATTGTTCAAAAGTTGATGCCAAGTGTTTTACATTTTGTCTGTTTTTTGTATTACATTGTTAACAAACTGCAAATTATGTACACAAATCTCATCCCCTGTGTACTTGGTATGTACTTAAATATAAATACAGTTAGAAACTGACTGTTAGAGAAACAAAGTCATTCTCATAGTTTGTGGAGAGATAGCCTTGGCCCCCCTCTGGCCCCCCCAATGAAAAAAGTCTAGCTCCGCCCCTGCCTACCAGGGGCATTTAAGCCCCAGACAACATAGCTTCTAGGATTGTTCGAGCACCCAAACCCCTCCACCACGTTAAGGTGGCGTTTCAAGGGGGGGGGGTTATTTCACAAGGTAAATACTTTGCTGGTTTTACTGGTTGGGTCTCGGAACTGGAGAGAAACGAACCCGGTGGTGCACAGGGAGGAAAGAGAGTAAAAACTCCCATTTTACAACAGTTTGATTGCTTATACATAACATTTTCCTGTGATTCTTTTGCTAACTACAAGTCTTGCTTCCATAATAAAAGATCCATCAGGAGAGGCAAGAGGTTTTCTCCAAGAACAGCAAGGGATGGCTACTTTAAGGAATCAAAAATATAAAACATATTTAAAGTTCTTTTATAATTTTGCGTTTTCTACATAATTCCATATGTGTTCATTCTACAATTTAAATCGTCACGAAAATAAAGAGAATCCTTAAGTGAGAAAGTGTATCTAAAACGTTTGACCAGTAGTTTACATACATACAGACATACATACATATGTATTTCCAGTGATATTTTGTGCTGTAGACAATGTAAATAAAATCTTTTTAGTTTTCCCCTTAAAGATTACAAAGAAACTATTAATGACATTTCTTTAATTTCTTTTCTCAGTGTAGGTTTTCACAATGTTACTGCTTTGACCTGTCTTCCTTTACTGGATTTTTTTCTGTTGCCACATTTGAACCCTTATGTATAATGGACAAAATATGAATGAAAGAACTGCCAGACCAGCACTTTCTCAAAGCAGGGGACAGGTTATATCTTAATTCAAAGCCACAAAAACTTTCCAGATTAGCAAAAGCTGTAACAGCTTCAGTTATATACAAGAACATTTCACTGTCAGAAAAAAGCTAACATACCTCTGAGCATCTGCGCTGAGGTGGAGGTATGGTTTGGTTGGATCTTAGGAACGCTGGAGTTAAAATACTTCTTAGTGCAAATGCTCATTCAGTATTGTGTCATTTAAACAGATAAACAGCCTTTAGGTGAAAAGCAAACAGTGGTAAGAAAAAGTGTTTGCTTCCTTTGTGATTATTTTTTGTATGTTTGTCAAACGTAGATGTTGCGGATCACCAAACACATTTAAATATTAGACGAAGATAAGGAAGTAAATACAAAAAAACAGCTATTAAATTAAGGTGTTTATTATGAAGGGGAAAAATTCAAACTTACATGGCCCTGTGTGTAAAAGTGATTGCCTCCTAAACCTACTATATATGGTTGGGCCACTCTTAGCAGCAACAACTGTAATCAAGTGTTTGCAATAATTGCAAATTTTGGCCCACTCATCTTTACAGAACTGTTGTAATTCAGCCACGCTGAAGGGATTTCAAGCCTTAACTGCCTTTTTGAGGTCATGCCAAAACATCTTATCAAAATCACGTCAGGATTTGAACTAGACCACTCTGAAGTCTTTATTTTGGTTTTCTGAGACCATGGACTTGCTGGGGTGTTCTGGATCATTGTCCTGATGCAGAACTCAACCAAGCCTCAGCTTGAAGTCATTGTTGGGACCCAGCCATGGATTTCAACATTAAACTCCGGTACAAACTTTTCTGGAACTTTCAAAATAAATTGCATTTAACCGACTTCCAGCACAACTTCAGAAGGGAAAGGGGGGTAACAGCGGATTTCCCATGATGCCACTGTCCACATAAAAACCCCCACTTCTCCCACAATTCTTTCTCTTCCCCCTGCTCCTCTGCGGGGCCCCGGGAAAAAAAAGGAAAAAAAAACGAACAACGCGCTAATGTCTGGCAAACAGACATAAACTCTTCAACTGGATCCGAGAGTGTCATAAGATCACGCGATCATATGCACGAGTTAAGTACGGATGAATTACTGTTTGTGTATCTGGTATTCATTCATAAAAAGGGAAATTAAGGTATAAGCATTGCTTACTTTATCTCTGAGGCCTGCAGAAGCAAACTGTGTTCCAGAGAACTCCCTACAGAGACGCGGTCTTTTAAACACAGAAGATTGATCATAACGCACCGTTTATGCATTTTAACTCTTAACAGCATTTTTAAAGATGTGTGTTTGATTCTGGTGCTAAGCTATCAGCTTCTTTTGTTAGCTTCAACTGCTAACAGGTAAGAACACGTGCTTGCTGCTAAAATATTTTTCCCAGAAAGGTTTTAGTTTTTTCAATCCAGTAAATAATATTCCCTAACATCATTTTACTAAAATTTGATAACTAAGTAAACACCATTAGGCCAGAAAGATTTGGCTCTTTTCCTTTAATATTTTCTTTAAATATTATTTCAATAAATAAAGGCAGCTAATGAGACACCACTTAGAATTAGTCTCCAGAAAGGGCTGGTTTTTATTCGGCAGATCATTCTTGAAAACATTTTTTTTTAAATATTTTTTTTCTGATCTTGCATTGTGAAGGGGGTTGTCTAAAAGGTATGGGTGGAAATTATTGCCTAAGTTAGTTTTCCAAGACTAACTTCTTTCCAGATTCTTCAAAGGGATCCTTGGTCATCTAAAAAAAAATAACATTGCTGGTAATGTTGCATCACTCTTTTGGTCATGATTTTCAATCATCTTTTAAAAAACTTGTTTATATTGCACATAGCCCATTAGTCCCCTTCGTTATTCTTTAATTCTGCTTGGTAGTTTAGTTGGATTGTTTTTATCATAAGGAAGAGTGTTTTTTTGATTGGGAAAAAATGTTTGACTTTGAGTTGACTTATTTTTGGGAAAAAAAATTCTTGTATTTTAAAAAATTTGTGTGAATTCATTCCATGTATGTGTGCAGTTTTTGCTGTTCAATAATGTCAGAGCTTGGCTCACCCTTTTGATTTTGTCCTAATACCATCAACTTACTGGGCTGGTATTCACAGGACAACCCTTAACAGACCGAAATATTTGATAAAATATTAAATTATTAAATTATATTTTCAGATTCATAATCACATCATGAACACATGGCTAGACATTCTGCTTCGGGATGTTTTAGTAGACAGCAGAAATTATGGTTTTATCTACCA